>OW052220.1:229061408-229429773 GCA_932526605.1 Nephrotoma flavescens
TTATTAATATTTCCGTCACAGTATCCTGAACCAAATAAATCAGGTGATATCTGTATGTCTCTGGAACAACCAGGTAGTTCACGTTCTTCCACTCTCGTAATGTGCTCTATACGTTTTGGATCACTAAATTCGGTTACTTCAATTTCACTAATGTTTTCATGTATATTCATCAAAGTACATCCATTCCTTTCTGACACATTTTCAAATTTCACTTCCCTTAACTCGGACTTATTAACCGTATGAAGTACATTATATTCACTTGATGATATATTTATAGTCTCTATTATTGGATCCACCACTTCACAATCACTTTGATTTGAATCCATGAATAGTAAGTCAAATGAATCCATGTATATTATTGATATTATTATATTCACAACACAAACTTTTAAATCGCAAACTTTTCACCTCGATTACCGACAATCTAATGAAAAAACAAAAAACAACGCACCAAAAACAAAGCATGTAAAAAGGATTTGAAATTTCCCGTTTTATATAATATATAAATATAATATATACGCTAGAGAGAGAGAGAGAGCTAGAGGATAATATCCTAGATATCCTAGACATTATCCTCTATCTCTTTCTCAATTACCAAGAACGTATTGTAATGAAAAAAACAATGCAGCGAAAACAAAGAATGTAAAAACGATTTGGGATTTCCCGTTTTATTAAACATATAAATATAATATATACGCTAGAGAGAGAGAGATAGAGGATAATATCCTAGATGTTATCCTCTATCTCTGTCTCTCAATTACCAACAACGTAATGAAAAAAATAACGCAGCGAAAACAAGAATGTAAAACGGATTTGGGATTTCCCGTTTTATATAATATAAATATAATTATATACACTAGAGAGAGAGATAGAGGATAATATCCTAGATATTATCCTCTATCTCTCTCTCAACTACCAACAACGTAATGAAAAAAACTACGCAGCGAAAACAAGAATGTAAAACGGATTTGGGTCCCGTTTTATATAATATATAAATATAATATATACACTAGAGAGAGAGAGAGATAGAGGATAATATAATAGATATTATCCTCTATCTTTCTCTCTGTCTAGCGTTCACATCTCATGAAGGGATTTTGCCGTCTTATATAATATTTATTATGTGTATATTTATATATTATATTTATATATTATATTAAAACATAATTTAACTGGAATTATACAAATTTTGATAGTACCGGATATTAAGCCGCCCCGGTGGCAAAGTGATCAGCATGCTTGCTCCAGCGACCGGAGGTCCCGGGTTCGATTCCCGGTGGTGACAAGGAAAAAATTTCACGGCTGGTTTAGGATCAATGAATTAATCACTCATTATCCGAAATGAAAATATGATTATGAAACCTCATTTGAGGCGGCCAAATCCCTTGATGGGATATAGGGCCAGAGAGAGAGAGGATATTATCCGGTATTATCAAAATTTATATAGTTCCAGTTAAATTATGTTTTTTATACAATAATTAAAATTTTGTTTGTGAAGAACTAGTTATCTTTCGATATAACTGCAATAAACCATATATCTCCTTCACATTTTTTTATAGTGTTTCATAATAATCGGGTAATTATAGATATCGAGTTTTAATTTATACTAAAAAAATTTGTGACTAACGCACAAAAACGTGTATCTCGAGTAATCATTTTTCGATAACAGAATCATGAGCGGCGCATAAATTTTTACAGGTTATCTGGAGAAAACCAGTTTTAACATAATTTAATTTTTGTTCGATGTTGGATAACTATTTTTTAACAAATTTTTCTCGGAAAATAAGAAAAATTTTAAAAATGTAATTATGGTATGTTATAGAAGTTGAACTTGCGGTTATAATGGTGCTAATATCTCAAAAACTAGTTATCTGAAGCTAACCACTTTTTGTTAAATTCCACAGAAATATCCCTTGTGAAAGAGAAAAAGCAAAAAAAAAAACTAAAAGTTAAATTTCCGGTTAATTGAGTGTTCCGGTTAATTAGATGCTAGTAAATCTTGCTTTTACAGTAATATGAAAATTAAAGCCATTCAAAATTTTCAACTAATGATTTCATTAATTTAAATGTGTAAAAAATAATTGCAAATTTCAAATGAATTTGCTATGAAAGAGAAAAGTAAGAGAAAAAAACAAAGAAAATCCTAAAATCATGCAAATCTTGCAAATTATCAAAATGAGTTAAAAAATGCACATTTTAATTCATAATTAATACACAAATAATAATTCAGAAATGAAATTTATGAAATGTATGTTTTTTATCTTTCTCTACAATACAACAAAAAACTGTAAGGAGAAAAACAAGAAAACATTTTCTTAAAAACATCAAATTACGCATGCATTTCTATGTGTATTAAAAACAAGGCTTCCTGATTTAAAAAAGGCTGACTTAAAAATGGTGCTTTTCGGACTTAAAACCAGCGTTTTTATTTCATTTTAAAATTGACCTAAAATCTGTAATGAAAATGAAATAAAAAAATCTGGGCTTTATGAATATCATAAGTAATTTTGAAAATGATTTAAGAAGTATGTTTTGAACATGTGAAAATGAAATAAAATGAGTATTTAGGATCGAAATAAAACGAAAAAATGTATAACAGAAAAAACCCGATTATCCAGCATCCAATTAACCGGAACACTCAGTTAACCGGAAATTTAATTTTTAGGATTTTTTTTCCTTTTTTCTCTTTCATATGCATTTTGAAATTTGCAATTGATTTTTGCTCATTTTCATTAATGAAAGCATTATTTGAAAATTTTGAATGGCTTTAATTTTCATATTACAGTAGAAGCCCGATTATCTGGAATCCAATTAACCGGAACACTCAGTTCGTCAGTTTTAATTTTTAGGATTTTTTTTTGATTTTTCTCTTTCTTTTCTCTTTCATATGCAATTTTTAATTCATTTTGAAATTTGCAATATTGTTTTTTACATAAATAGACTAATAAACATCCCCTTGACAAATTCAAATTATAACATAGAGCTTAATATAATTCTACAAATCGCAACGAATAACGGATATGCAACTAGGACTATATTAAAGTTATTGAATAAAAAGCTAAAGCGTAAAACTAACGGGTATTTATCCACCGGATAGTCCAACGCGGGAAAATTGGCGTCGCTTAGAGTATATAGGTAAAACGAGCCAACGGATTAGCAACATCGTGTCCAATTATACCAATATTAGTTTTGCTTTTTATAATAATAACACAATAAAGAAAATGATTTTTAACAATAAACCTAGATTTGATAGCCTTTCCAAATCTGGTGTTTCTAGGCTTAATTGCAATGATTGTAGTTTCTCCTATATTGGCCAGACTGGGCGCAATTTTGGAGTTAGAGCTAAAAAACATTTATCTTTTTGCAATCAATCAACTTTCCATAACCTTTTAACTTTAGAAAATCATTAACCTAGCTTGAACAATTTAGACATATTACATATGCAACCTAAAGGCAGACGTTTAGATACCTTAGAGTCTTACGAAATTGGAAAATCAATATTTCTTAACCAAAATATCCTTAACGAGAGAAATTCGTTTCTCACCAATTACAGACCACGTCCTTTTCTATTCTCACGTTCGTAATATTACGTCGGGTAATTAAATGTACTTCAATACACCTTGAATTTGCTTACTCAGCCGATGAGTAATCGCATACCTGCTATCCTCCTCCCCCTTTTTTATTATTAATTTTTCCTTAAGCATAACAGTTGGTTGGGACGATCAATAGATTAGTTTTATTTGCCTATTTTTGTCCCTCCTTCTTTTATTTATTTTTTTGCTTTTTTCTACTATAAATAACCTAATTTTTACTTTTACAAATCAGTAGATACTCCTGATGATAACCTAACAAGTCGAAATCGATAGAGTGATTTTTTAAACTTTTTCAGTAAATTTTTTAATTAAAATATTCAAAACTCTAATTTTTGCGAAATAAAAACAAGTGTTTAATAAAATTTGTTTATTAAGTGTATAAAAATTATGTTCTATTTAATTAATTCATGATAATAATAAGATTAAAAAACGTCATTATTATTGATAAATAAATAAATAAAATAAATAATTAAATGATCTCTACAAACATAAAACGCTTGCTGTCTTCTAAGTGATTGAGAACAGAAAATTAGTTATTTTCCAGTAAAGGAAATAGCTTTTAATCCGAGCACAGTCTTGGGGGAAACGTGTTAAAAATGTTAATCGTTTGGGTTTGGCTTGAACTGAAACTTCAAATTTACTCGTTTAATTGAGTTTTTGCATAATTTGGTAATTGTTCCGTGATTGATCATGTGCTGACCGAACATACGTGATATGAGAGAACAACCCTTGCTTCATGGAATTAAAATATATATATTTACCAAACCAGTAAAGAACAATACATATGCTGGAACAATAAACTCCTTTACCTTTATGTAAAGTCGCTGCATGCTCTCTCTTGCATTGTTCGGTTTCGTTTCCTTACATACTCGACATTCCTTTATATATGTTCGAACCTCGTTTGACATATTTCGCCAGTAATAAAATCACTTAAATTTTTCAAGTGGACATTGGAGGATTCTGAGCTAATTATATACGGTTAGTATATCTATATAGTTAGTAGTAATTTTAAAATGGGTTTCGAGATATCTTGTATTTCGTAAATCAGATCCAAGTATTGTTTTGACTGAAATGCCTTCCTGTGCTCGATGTATGGAAATTAAATTGTTGGAGTTGCCTCAAGCTGTACTATTGAATAATTCTGCTGTGCCGATCAACCGCTTCGACATATAAGCAATTGAGTGCTCGCCTCCATTTTCATCAACCTGAAACAAGATGCTCCCTACCCCTAAACGACATGCATCATATTGAATGAAGAATGGTTTGGAAAATTTCGGATATACGAGAACAAGCGCGGTACTAAGAGCATCCTTCAATTTTTCAAATGATAATTGCTTATTTTGGTCCAAAAAGGATTTCGTATTTTTTTTTTTCAATAAATATGACAAGTCGGCGTACTTCGGATTGAAGCGCCGATACCATTATGTCAAGCAAATTTGAAAAAACGATTAAAGTAGCCGGCAAAAAATTCGAATAATATAAAGAACAAGCTGTTTCGGGATCAAAATTAAAGTACTCTTGGGAAAAAATAATGATAGTGAATAGTGGAGGGCGGATAGTTTTAATTGGTGGTAGGTGGTTGTGGTTAGGTGGGTGGTAGGTTAGTAATAAGTCAGTGTAATTTGATAAAGATAACAAATAATAAAAGTTAAATAACTACTATTCGACTAAATTAAAATCAATTTTTATTGCTTACATTTTTACATTTGGAAGACTTCGCGGAAAATGTTGTTTCGAGTGAAATGACGTTCATCTCTCGCAGCAAATTCTCTTGTTGAGAATTTTTCATTATGCGGACTTTCATTTGTGCAAGATTTCTGTAGGCGTGACAATGCAACGTATACAGCTGTCCATGCGAGAAAACTGCTGTCTGTATATCAATTCCAGCATGATCGCAAGTTTTAACTTGCGATTTGTTGATTGTGATGGCGTATGCCGGAGTGATCGGAAATTGTCGTCGCTTCAGTATGAATGGCAATGTAGTGTCTGTTGGAGCCAAATCAATTCGCGGAATAAAGACAATATCTCCAAGACTACACTCTCATAAAATTTCAGCTTCTTAACAATTATTCGAGTGCCATTGCACATTCTTTTTTCTCGGTTTAAATTTCGCAGCAGCATTATAATTACTCCAAGCTTCAGAAGTAAAACATGAGGTGGCATTCCTGATGGTGTTTGATCATGGAGAAACTCTGCTAGATAATTTTGTACATCTTTTTGATCCTCTGAGATCACTGAATCAGCACTGTAATAAATTTCAGCTTGTCATGGTATCACGTCGATGATCTTACGATTCATCCTAAGAGTCTGTCGATTTGTTGGTGCAACAATGACGCGTTTTGCAAACTTCTGCACAGATATTTCAGAAATATTTGTGCAGTCATCGTTGATGCCTTCGATAAGAAGCGTTTCTTCCTGCGGCTGCTTTTGCTACATGTTCGAGATGCCATTGAATTTGTATCATTGGTGTTATTTAAAAACCTTCAAAAAAGCTGCAGCTGCATAGGGTCTTCTGGTAAACGGTAATGGGATCACTGCTTAACAGAATCAGCAGTCTTTCAAATGCCAAGACTGCTTTGAGAGATTTTCGCTTATATTTGTTGCTTTGGGCAACCTTCAAAACCAAACGAGGATCTGGCAAAACGTTCCTATACGCAACATTGATGGACTTCATCCGGGGAAAAGAAAAAATTGTGCTTCCATTTGAACAACGGGAATCGCAGCTACTTTGCTTAAGGGTGATCGAACAGTTCACAGTGGATTTAAATTACCAGTACCGCTGATTGATACTTCTGTCTCTGCGATACGATTGACATCACCCGAAGTAAACATTTTGCGAGAAGCTTCACTTATTATTGTCGATGAGATTTCAATACTGACAAAGCACGGACTCCGCTGCATTGACAAGATGTTGCGTGAAATAATGGGTTGCGAAATGGCTTTCGGTGGAAAGATTTTCGTTGTTGATGGAGACTTTCGACAGACACTTCCAGTTGTGGTGAGAGGAGCGAAAGCTGACATCATCGAGTGCTATATAAAATCAAGCAATCTGTGGAGAAATTTTCTTCAATTGGCGCGTACGATAAATATGTGAAGTGCAGGTCAAGAAGAGAACAACAACTGGTTGTTACAAGTTGGAATGCGCAATCATCTTCTTATCAAAGGTATCAACGATGACTGCACAGTTCAAACTCTTCAGCAAATGATCGAAACTGGAGATCTGGTTAAAAGTATTTTTGGCACAGATATTTCTGAAATATGTGTGCAGACTCTTAGGATGAATCGTAAGATCATCGACGTGATGCCAGCACAAGCTGAAATTTATTACCGTGCTGATTTGGTGACTTCAAAGGATCAAAATGATGTACAAAATTATCTAGCAGAGTTTCTCCATGATCAAATGCCATCAGGAATGCCACCTCATGTTTTACTTCTGAAGCCTAGAGTAATTATAACGCTACTGCGGAATTTAAACCGAAAAAAAGAAATGTGCAATGGCACTCGAATGATTGTGAAGAAGCTGAAATTTTATGAGAGTGTAATCGTGGAGATATTGTCTTTATTCCGCGAATTGATTTGCCTCCAACAGACACTACATTACCATTCATACTGAAGCGGCGACAATTTCCGATCACTCCGGAATACGCCATCACAATCAACAAATCGCAAGGTCAAACATTCGATCATGTCGGAGTTGATCTACAGACAGCAGTTCTATCGCATGGACAGCTTTACGTTGCATTGTCACGCCTACAGAAATCTTACACAAATGAAAGTCCGCATAATGAATAATTCTCAACAAGGGAAGTTGCTGCGAGATGAACGTCATTTCACTCGAAACATCGTTTACCGCAGTCTTCGAAATGTAAAAATGTAAGCAATAAAAATTGATTTTAATTTAGTCGAATAGTAGTTAATTAACTTTTTGTATTTGACAGAATATTCCAAACCTAGCTTCGGTGCGAAGGATTTATGACTTTATGACTTTACACTTACTTATCACTAACCTACCACCCACCTACCACCAAATTAAAACTATCTGCCCTCCACTTTTCACTATTATTATTATTTCCAAGAGTACATTAATTTTGACGTTCTGCTTAGCCGCTCCCGAAACAGCTAGTTCTTTATATTATTCGATTGCCGGCTATTTTAATCGTTTTTTTCAAATTTGCTTGATAGGATGGTATCGGCGCTTCAATCCGAAGTACGCCGACTTGTCGTCTCCATTAACGGATTTATTGAACAAAAAAAATACGAAATTCGTTTTGGACCAAAATAAGCAATTATCATTTGATAAATTGAAGAATGCTCTTAATACCGGGCTTGTTCTCGTATATCTGAAATTTTCCAACCCATTCTTCATTCAATATGATGCATGTCGTTTAGGGGTAGGGAGCATCTTGTTTCAGATTGATAAAAATAGAGGCGAGCACCCAATTGCTTATATGTCGAAGCAGTTGAATCCGACACAATAAAATTTTTCAATAATGGAGCTTGAGGCAACTCCAACAATTTGACTTCTACATCGAGCACAGGAAGGTATTTCAGTCGAAACAATACTTAGATCTGATTTACGAAATACAAGATATCTCGAAACGCATTTTAAAATTACTACTAACTATAGATATACTAACCGTATATAATTAGCTCAGAATCCTCCAATGCCCACTTGAAAAATTTAAGTGATTTTATTACTTGTGAAATATGTCAAACGAGGCTCGAACATATATTTATAAAGGAATGTCGAGTATGTAAGGAAACGAAACCGAACAATGCATGAGAGAGCATGCAGCGACTTCCAAGGCAAAGGAATTGCTTCATGATTATCGTTCTCGACTGGTTTAGTACTGAAAATGAAATATGCAAAGATTATTTTGTGTCCGAAACAATAATTTCGAATAATATCCACCAATTTAACCCGAAAAGTTTACAAGTTTTTCTCGAGGTATACGGTGTGAAGCATATGCGTGCACAAACCGAGCATATATTTCAAAAGAACATCGGAAATACGATAGTCATGTCCCAGGCATAGAATCCGCTTTTCTAAATGCGGTACACTCCTCCACTAACTTCGCCCCCCTCCCCCCCATATCACGTATGTTCGGTCAGCACATGATCATTCACGGAGCGATTAACAAATTATGCAAAAACTTAATTTAACACAATTTTTTCTAACGTAAAATCAATGGTGGGATAATGGGAATTTAACCAAGTAAGGAAAGAGTCTAACAGTCTATCAGTTCCACCCCATAGACATAGTATGTCATCAATATATCTATACCAAAAGATTATATGACGAAAATAAGGATTGTTATTTGATATGATCATTTGTTCGAAGAAATTCATGAAAATTTATCCGTTATATTAAGGTACCACTGCGAAAAAGGTTTACTGTACATTGGTAATCGATAATGAGTGTTTCTGGTATCATAGTTATGAACTTCTGTATTGGATCATAATATTAAGTCAAAGTATTTTGGTAAGATCTTCGTTTTCAAGGCTAAACATCAACTTCCAAACATTGTAATGTATTCTTTGGTTAATAGATTTTCACCCTAGTACGTCAAGCATTTCACTTATATTTGTCCTAATTTCGGCTCTTAGCATACCTCGAATAAATCTGTTCCGAATGTTTTGGAAACGATATATTTGTGATGGATTCATTGTGAATAAAACTAGCCTTGTTTTATTATTCGAGCACTATATCTGGAACCAACCGAATGGGAAATTTCTACTGAAACTGCACCATAAAAAATAAAAGCTATACCATAAAAATAAAAAATAAATACATCCATAAACAAACATTTATCACCTGAAATACTTAATTGACATTTATTTTGACATGATGCTATAAACAAGATTTCATCTTGCTGCATATTTTCATGTCGATTTTTAACTAAAAAGTTGAATGAAAAATATTAGTTTGAAGTTAAATAAACTAATTATGGGTCTATTTTTTAATTCATCCCGAGCAAGCAGGTTTACCCTGGGTATTGTACACCGAGCAAAGGTTGTACTGGGTAAAATTGTCCGGTGTGCATAAAGTAATAAATTGTTTTTGATTTTGAAAACTCTTCGTACACTGACATAAATTTCAGAGTAAAATTTAAAGAACCGAGTATGCACTGTGTAAGCACAGTTCACAAATAAAAACGCAGTGTACCGGGTAAAATTACCCAGGTTTAATAAAAAAATACGAAGTATTTTTTGACAGCGCACGGGATGAATTAAAAAATAGGCCCTATATGCAAAAATAGCGCACTAAATATAAGTTTTGACATAGAAAATTGGGTGCTCCGGATACATCTATCGGGCGCTAAAAAAAACACGGGTATTGATGAACAATAATCGGCTCCCTGAATTGGTTTACTTACAAATGGTGTTTTTATATGAAAAAATGGGACCTTTTTTAAGTCATATTTTTAACAAATTTTCTGACTTAACAAAGGTGTTTTACAAAAACAAATTTAATTTCAAAATGACACTTTCTTGAAAGGCATATTTTATGTCATTTTACAAATATATTTTTTAATTCATTTTCAAAATGACTTAAAAAGGCATATTTTATTTCACATTATAAACATAAAATTTACATTTGTTTCTAATGCACATAGAAATGCATAAGTAATTTCACATTTTAAAGAAAACGGTTTCTTGTTTTTCTTGTTACAGTTTTAATGTAGAGAAATCTAAAAAACGAATAAATACATTTTCATAAATTTCAATTGTGAATTATTATTTGTGTATTAACTCTGAAAATTTCTAGTTGAAAATTTGAATGGCTTTAATTTGCATATTATAGTAAAAGCCCGATTATCCGGTATCCAATTAACCAGATCACTCATAACTGGAATTTGGATTTTTAGAATTATTTTTTTGCTTTTTCTCTTTCTTTCATTTTATATGAATTTTTTAATTTGTTTGGAAATTTGCAATTGTTTCTTGGACATTTTCATTAATGAAAGCATAGTTGAAATTTTGGAATGGCTTTAATTTTCATATTACTGTAAAAGCCCCATTATCTGGCATCCAATTAACCGGAACACTCAGTTAACCGGAATTTTATTTTTTTTTGCTTTTTTCTCTTTCTTTTCTCTTTAATATGCATTTTTAAATCATTTTTGAATATGCAATTGAATTTTTGCACAGTTTCATTAATGTTAGCATTAGTTGAAAATTTGGAATGAATTTAATTTTCAAATTACAGTTTCATCCAATTAACCGGGACACTCAGTTACCCGGAAATTTAACTTTTAGGTGCACTTTTCTCTTTCATTTGCATTTTTTTAATTCATATTGAAATTTTCAACTGTTTTTTAAATTTTTGAGTTTTTTGATCTATTCATTAATAAAAGTATTATAGTTGAAAATTTTGAATATCTTTAATTTTCATACTACAGTAAAAACCCGATTATCTGGCATCCAATTAACCGGAATACTTAGTTAACTGGGATTTTAATTTTTAGAATTATTTTTTGCTTTTTCCTCTTTCTTTGCCGGAGAATTAGGTTTTTACTTTAATATGAAAATTAAAGCCATTCAAAATTTTCAACTGATTCTTTTATTAATGAAAATGTGCAAGAAACAATTGCAAATTTCAAAACGCACATGAAAGAGAAAAAACAAAAAAAATCATAAAATCTTAAATTCCGGTTAACTGAGTGTTCCGGTTAATTAGATGCCAAAAAATCGCGCTTCTACTGTAATAAGAAAATTAAAGCCCTTTCAAATTTACAACTAATGCTTTCATTAATAAAAATGTGCAAAAACAATTGAAAATTTCAAAATGATTTAAAAAAGTGCATATGAAAGAGAAAAGAAAGAGAAAAAGTAAAAAGAAATCTTAATACTCAAAATTCCGGTTAACTAAGTGTTCCGGTTGATTAGATGCCGGATTGACGGGCTTTTACTATAATATGGAAATTAAAGCCATTTAAAATTTTCAACTAATGCATTCATTAATGAAAATGAGCAAAAACAATTTCAAAATGAATTAAAAAATGCATATGAAAGAGAAAAGAAAGAGACAAAAGCAACATAAAAATCTAAAAATTAAAATTACGGTTAACTCAGTGTTCCGGTTAATTGGATGCCGGATATTTGGGCTTTTACTGTAATAAGAAAATTAAAACCATTCACAATTTTCAACTACTGCTTTCGTTAATGAAAATGTGCAAAACAATTGAAAATTTCAAAATGAATTAAAAAATACAAATGAAAGAGAAAAAAAGAGAAAATAGCAAAAAAAATCCTAAAAATTAAAATTCCGGTTAACTAAGTGTTCTGGTTAATTGGATGCTGGATAATCGGGCTTTTACTGTAATAAGAAAATTAAAGCCATTCAAAATTTTCAACTACTGCTTTCATTAATAAAAATGTTCAAAAAACAATTAAAAATTTCAAAATGAATTAAAAAAATGCATATAAAAGAGAAAAGAAGAAGAAAAAAGCAACAAAAATCCTAAAAATTAAAATTACAGTTAACTGTGTGCCGTATAATTTGATGCCAAATAATCGGGCTTTTACTGTTATATATATTTACGTTTTATTTCGATCTTAAACATTTTCACATTTTATTTCATTTTCTAAATGACTTAAAAATACACATTTTATGTCATTTATAAACATATGTAGTTCTGAAATCATTTTCAAAATGACTTGGCCAGAGCCTTTGTTTTTAATACACATAGAAATGCATGCGTAATTTCATGTTTTTAAGAAAATGTTTTCTTGTTTTTCTTCTTACAGTTTTTTTGTTGTATTGTAGAGAAATATAAAAAACATGCATTTCATAAATTTCATTTGTGAATTATTATTTGTGTATTAATTATGAATTAAAATGTGCATTTTTTAACTCATTTTGATAATTTGCAAATTTTTTTTGCACATTTACCGAAATTTTAAATTTAAGGATTTTTTTTAGTTTTTTTCACTTTTCTATTTCATAGCAAACTGATTTGAAATTTACAATTGTTTTTTACATATTAAAACTAATGAAATCATTAGTTGAAAATTTTGAATGGCTTTAATGTTCATATTACTGTAAAAGCCCGATTTACTAGCATCTAATTAACCGGTTAACCGGAAATTCAACTTTTATTGGGATTAGCAGAAAATATACTTTCCGTCACTTTTTTCTTTTTTATACATTATTCTATTTGAATTGAATTTGTAAAGTCGTATTACATAGTTAGGTTAGTGAAATAGTGAATACATATATGTATGTATTATTAACCCATATTAGCCCAGTGATCTATATGTAGATCAATACAAAAAATCTCCTAAAAAGAGAATTGGAGAAATTATAACGGAATATTTTTAGTATGAGTTTGCAATCGCAGCCGGCACAGATGAATTATTCAAATTATCATAATTTTACAGAACACATTAACAATTATATTTTGTTACATAATTTCAAGGACTTTGAAGATAAGTTGTTATTTTTAGTATTTTTTTTAATTTTTTGTTTTTCAGTTACCTAACGGTTGTTTATAATTTTTCCAACAATTTTTTGATTTCCAAATTCACCATTCTGAATTTTCTAAACAGTTTATATTTTATACAAAAAAAATTAAATTGGGCTAATATGGGTTAAATTTTGGGTTCTCGTATGGGTTACTCGTATACATAATATGTATGTAATAATTATTTGCAATAAATTCATTCAGCTGATGTATAGAAAAATTGTTCTCTGGTACATAATTTGAAAATAAGTAAACGATCAGAACCCTAAAAAAATAATGAAATCAAGTAAAATTCTCGTAAAATTTCTAGTTTTAATGAAACATTCAACTATGCGGAATTTTCGATTATCCAGAATGCTCTCATCTCCAAGCGTACCGGAACACAGGGTAATTTATAGTTTCATTCATTTATCCGGAATTTTCGATTATCCGGAATGCTGATGATTACGGATAACAGGGCTTTTACTGTAGTGTATATAATGTAATATAAAAATTGAAGTCATGCAAAATTTTCAACTAATGCTTTCATTAATGAAAATGTGCAAAAACCAGATGCAAATTTTAATATGAATTAAAAAATGCATATGAAAGAGCAAAAAGCAAAAAAATTCGTAAAAATTAAATTTCCGGTTAACTGAGTGTTCCGGTTAATTGGATTCCGGATAATCGGGCTTTTACTGTAGTACGTTTTTACGTTGTAATTCGATATTAAATACACTTTAATTTCATTTTCAAAATCACTTACACATTTTATATCATGTATAAACACACTTCTTAAATCATTTCAAAACGACTTATGATATTGTAACGATTGGTATAGAACCCCGCTATTATTGTGTTATTAATTTATCGATTGTCGATATAAATAGAAACATAAAAACATAAATTATTTCTTTTGGTACTATCTTATAGACACCCCCTGTAGGTGAATTTTTTTTATTGATGAGGAGGATGACCGATAGAAGAAAAAAAACGAAAAAATTCAATTCAGTTCTGGAAGACAACGGACGTCTCGTAACGCTGAAAATGTGGCTCTGGTGCGCGATAGTGTTGCAGAGCCTCCAGAAACATCAATTCGGAGACGTGGTTCCCAGTTACACATTTCTGCACGCAGTTTAAGGCGAATTTTGAAAACTGATTTAAAAATGTTCCCGTACAAAGTTCAATTAGTCCATAAATTGCTACCGAGAGATTATGATCAACGAGTTGAGTACAGTAATGCAATCCTAAGGCTGTCTGGTGAAATCGAAGATTTTTCGTCTAAATTGATAATGAGCGATGAAGCCAATTTTCTTCTCAGTCGCCACGCAATAAACAGAACAGTCGGTTTTGGGAAACACACAACCCTCAATTAATTCATGAAACATCATTGCATCCACTAAAAACAACTGTATGGTGTGGTATTCATGCTGGAAACATTATTGGTCCCTATTTTTTTTTAAATGTCCGAGGTGTTGAAGTTACTGTTACTGCTGAACGGTACCAAGACATGACTCGAAATTTTCTTGTGCTTGAAATGGAACAACAAGGACTAGAGGACATGTGGTTTCAGCAAGATGGGGCCACAGCACACACAACAATTCAATTATTGAATGACTAATTTCACGAAATGGCGAATTAGCATGGCCAGCCAGATCTCCGGATTTAACAGCACGATATAATAGCCGATATAATTTTCTAATCATAACGAAAAAAAATGTAAAGACCAAATAAACATGAAAACCAAACTTACTTATCTTTTCTTTGAACAAAGCTATAGGCAATCAAAATGGTAGCGGGACTATTGCCCTACCCGTTATTTCAGATTTACAACATTAAGTTTAATGCAGTTTCACATGTATGGTATTCTCGAATTCCTGATTGTTCGTCGACTAGTATTTTATTGTTGTCGTCTATGTGGCTTTAAATTGGTCATTCTACATCGTCCATCGATGTGAGGCAAGATTCAAACTGCAATGTTCTTTAATTAACAATTATTGGTGAATAATTTTGCACAATTAACTTCTAACTAACACTAAAGAGATTTGCCATCATCTGACTACAATAAATTGGTGTATGTGAAAAGCGAACTATGAACAAATTGGAAGTGGCCTCAAAACAGATTGCATGGATTTAAACAAAAACACTACCTTCAACCTAAATATTAAAATATCTATATTACCATTAAATTTAACAAAATTCCAAATCAGAAAAGCTCTAAATCCATGTGTGTGATTAACATCAGTTTCGCCATCAAAATATCCAACCAAATTCTAATATTAATATTTAATGATGGCAATAAATTTAAATTAGTTCGTCATAATTATAAAACAAAAGCCATTTCTATCTCGATTCACATCGAATATAAAAAAGCGCACACGACACACTAAAAAAGCTCATTTTAATGCCAAAACATTAAATTTGTTGCTATTTCACTCACCCACATTCACAGTTTCATGAGAAATTTACGATTAAATATTATTTCATTATGTCAACCAACTCAACCATTATGATCTCTGGGTTTGAAAGGGTTAATAGCATTTTTATAAATTAACGAGAGTTTTTTTTCATTGTTCAGTAGCAGCGTCACAAAAAAAAACACAAAAAATACGATACGATGCATTAAATTTAATAGCCAGAATTAGTTAATAATATATTTGCGTTTGATGACTTTATCAGTATTAATGTGGGAAGCCCGTTGAAATATGATGATTCAGTAATTAATTAAATTGGACTCGAAATTAATGCAATAAAAAAAAATTTATCATCAGATGTTTCATTTCCATAAATGGTACATATTTTCATTATAAAAACCAACAGTTTGGAAAATCAAAATTAATTCCCAATTTGAAAAATATATTCATTTTTTGTTTTGTTACATACAAACAGCATTATCAAAATTAATATATTGTGACATATATTTGTGTAAATTTATTAAATTGTCAACATAATTTTCATATGAATATATGAAATACATTTAACACCACACTGTGCATACAACTAGAACAATAACAATTACAATAATAATAATTACATTTCAAATAATTTTATATAAATATATAAATTCATATTAAATTGTTCCTTCCTCCGTAATAACCACATCTACAGTAGCAACAATAGAAAGCTTTCAATTGTAACAAGCAATTTAATTGTTATATGAGAGTGACACATTTAATGTTTGTTAATTTGTATGCATGTTTCTTTCTCCCAATGACAGATTTGTATACCGCATCACACATATTTATACCTACATAAAACACGTATGTATACGAGTAAATATAGCTGTACTCTAAATAGATTTCCCCTTATTTCCCGAAAGGAAAAAAATTTAGAAAATTGTGAAAATCAACATTGCCATCTATCGTCGAGTAGTCCAACTAAAATATTTACGGTGTTTCATTTATCATGAATTATTTTAAAATTTTCCCTTTCCTAGCCGCACGTGTACGTAAGTCCCATATACTCATACGCCACAATTTAGGAAATGCTTGTTTAGGTTATTTATTTGTTGTATTTTCGGATGCCACCCACATTAAAATTAACTCAACACACAGAGAAAAGGAAAATTCGAAATAATATAAAGACTCTGTACATATTATACTCCTTTTACGAACATTAGGAAATAAAATTTTCTATTTTAAGAACTTTTCAACAATGAGCAGCTGAATGATGTGAAATCAGAAAAAAATACGAAAAAATTAAATAAAAAGCTTCTGACATGAAATTCGTACGAGTATATGGCAGAAATTACTATGCATTTCATTTAAAGGGTAGGGTATGGGTAACTGGAGGCATTAGGCACAAAATAAAGTTGCCTTGTTTGTAGTTGTTGTTGTTGTTGTTATTGTTGCTAATCAAATCATTGTTTTGTGTATATAAAGAGAATTCAATTTTAATTGGTGTTTTCGATATTTTTGGGTTATGTGCGTGTGTTACCAATTTTAGTGTCGGAATATGTAATAAACGTGTTGTTATTCCTTTTTGATAGTTTCGTGATATGGATGTAGTAATATTGTTTAGAAATGGGGTTTATACATTTGGGAAATTTTGAATCAGCATGTAGGATGTCGTACATGGTAAAAATTTGTTAGAAATCAATAGAGAGGAAAAAATAGTGCTTATATAGGATTTAGAAAGCAGAACGTGCATGTCAAAGGATATATATAGAATTCAAATTGAATTTAAATAGATGTATTGGCATGATGTGTTTTACAATCTGATTGACCCGATATTTATTTTCTATTTAAGTATAAATTAACTTATGGCTTAGAAAGCGTGATCCGAAAATAAAATGGTAAACTATAAATTATTAGGATTGATTAAGGTCGTTGCAAAAATAAAAATTGTTAGCAAGCGATAAGCGTCTTTGTGCAGTTTCACTAATCATAAACTGAACCGGATCAGATCAAGCGTCAAGAAAACCTGCTATTGTTAGATAGATTGGAAACATATGTTATAACGGCTGTTCAAATTCCACCATCACATGGTTGTTCATTTTTATAAATTTTTATTTAATCTGTAGATTGGCTTGTTTAGAAAATGAAAGAATTATTTATTGAAAGTATTCTCCATCTGCAGCTACAACTTTCCTCCAAATTTCAGGTAATTTACGGACTACTCCCTCTCTGAAGAAATCCTGGTTGAAGGCGATCCAATCAATAAGCCAATTTCAATCTCTGCGCGAGTAGAACTTACAAGTCCTGTCCTTTTTGTTGTGTCTTCACCTTTGTCTGTCATTCACCTATTCTAGTCGTTTTTTCCTTAAGCCACTTCAAACGTATTAGTTGTCGTCAGTAGACATCAGATCATAATATACTACACCTTTCTGATCCCACCATATACAGAGCATAATCTTATTACAATACATATCTCGCTTTGGTTGCGACCCAACGCATCAGGCTTCACCCAAGGCTTCAACCAAGATTTTTTCCGTTTGAGATTCTCATAATAAATCCAATTTTTATCTTCAGTTGGTTGTCTGTGATGCAGTATTTCACAAATTGTTCTTCGACCTTCGAGGTCTCTTTCTTTTAATTCATGTGAAACCCAGGTTCTAGCTTTTTGAACCATTCCGATTGTTTGTGAACGTTCTGGACCAGTTGGTCCATCTACATTTAATGCTATAGCCAATTCTGGTATGTTTGAAACCAATCTTAAGTGAATAACATAACCAGTTCATAAGGCGTGCTTCAATACACAGTAAATTTCCACAAGCAAACGATAAGTTTCTACTGTACAATCCCTTGCAATAAAATAATGTAATAAAACTTTCCGCAAATTATGTTTTTTGGAATAAAATTCGACATTTTCAAGGAGTTAAAAATACTATTTATTTACACTTCAACCAAATGTCGCATATTGCGTTTGACAGCTGACATCAAGTACTATAGAGTAGCAGTATTTTCCATTTATAGTACACGTAAGCAGTACTAGTAACCACACCTATTGAGAAAGGGTGGAGTTGTATACACACAACAACTATAGAAATCCGAAAAACTAAGAAAAATCGATTCGGAAAATCGAAGAAAAAAAATCAGAAAATCAATTTTAACACCTTCAATGAGACACAACGACAAATTCATTCTAATGTTTTTAGCGAGGCTCGATTAGTTTTGATATAGGAGGATTTGAATACTGTAAAGTGCTCAAGAAGAATAACAATAAGGTAATTTCGACAGATATCGTGTACAAGTGATTCTGAAAACAAACCCTTATAGTTTTACAGTGTCCATTATAAAGCCCAAAGCTAACATGGGTTGTCGTATTCCATCAAGTGCGCAACGGATAACTAAAATTCTCGTATTGAACGACAAGCGACTAAATTCAAAAACAACGCCAGCGAGCACAACACAACGAACATATTTTTTGGAGGCTTTTAATCTAAAGCAAGACTAGCGGCTGAATTAGGAAACCTTACTAATCCAAATTTCAAGTTTCTACACATTTTTGTCATCTCTCTGGCAATACATGAATACCATGACGATAAAACGACGTGCCTTTGGATCGAACCCATTCATCCAACTAATTTTGCACTTCTTCGAAACTGGCCAAGTGTAGCCCCGCCAAGCCATTCATCATCGACTGAAATCGAGGGGGCCAGGTCTGGCAAATTAGGCGTGTGTGGTAGCAGATCGCATCTCAGCGTTTTGATGGTGTCCTGAGCGATCGGAGTGCGATGGCATGATACAGTGTCGTGCTGCTATATCATTCGTTCGTGTCTCGTGACCCATTCTGGCCGTTTTTCGAGCAATGCTTGGTTAATGTTTTATGAGTTGTTGTCGGTAACGTTGCTCATTGACAGTGTTGCCCTGTGTCAGCAGATCTTAGTACACGATTAATTTCTGGTCCCACCAAACGCAGAGTATTGTCTTCTTTCCGAAGCGATTTGGCCGTGTCGTCGATGTTGATGCTTCAGCAGGTGAAAGTTGTCTTCACATGATTTTGGTCTTCCCAAGCGCTTCTTGTCCTCAATGTCGAAATCACCACTTTTGAAGCGTTTAAACCAATATTCATAGGTAGTCTTCGATGGTGCATGTTCGCCGTAGGCCTCCTCGAGCAAATGGCGCGCTTTAGCTCCATTTTTTCATGTTGAAGCAGAAAAGCAAAGCTTGCCGCAAATGCTATTTGTTTGGCACAAAACTCTACATTTTCGTTCTTAGAAAAATATTTTTGCGTTGCGACATGTGCTGGTATTACAACTAGTGATCGTTAACAACTGTCCACGCTATGAACAAAACACAACTTCTGACATAAATAACTACTAGATATGTCGCTATCACCATCTATGTGTGAAATTTAGCTGAGCACCTGATCTTCTAAACAACGTTTACATCTGGCGATGATCGTTAAACAACTTCCTTGTTGGTAAAGGGACCTCTTTGCTCTGCCATGTTATTGACACTGGAGATGCAGATCCCATCAAATGCATAAAACAAAAATATTATGCTGTATCGCTAGCTGAACAGATGTGCTCGCATGGCGACTACACGGTAGTCAAAGGGGACGAAATGGGCTACCTAAATATGTATTTTTGAAAATGTATGTCCAGCCATAACCTATTTAAAGAAATGGCACACACACATATTTAAAAAGCCCATGTCTTCCCCTTTGATTACCGTATAGTCACCATGCGAGCACATCTCCAGATTTCGCGATAAGTTACAAAGTGTAGGATTGCTTCCACGGAATTTAGAGGAAAATATTATATTTTTGAAAATTTATGTCCAGAGCCATAATCTATTTAAGGAAATGGCACACAAATATAAAGAAAGCCCATTTCGTCCCCTTTGATTACCGTATAGTCCCCACGCGAGCACATCTCCAGATTTCGCGATAATTTTTTTAGTGTAGCGCTGCTTTCGTCGATTTGTGCCGAACTTTATATTTTGGCATAAATTATACTTATGAATGGTGGAAATTGGAAATTATTTTCTCTTATATTCAATTATTGTTGTATAATTTTTTTTAAATTGTTGTACATATGATATAAATTTTTACATATCTACACTTTTTAACGTCAGAATTGTATAAACCTTTACACTTTTATGTTGCCACTTTTATGCTGCCACTTTTTTGTGTACCTACATTTTTTTTAACGTTAGAAACTTCACACCGGTAGCTTAAATGCCTGGCTGCTTTTCTAGCGATAAAGAAGTATCGTGCGTATATGTGGAGGATCTACACTTCACTGTTATCATTAATCATGCCAGTCTGACTTGGCTCTCCCGGAAATATAATTTTGATGTTGAGTACAGGAAAGGAGCTCACCGTTAGAAATCCTTCTTGGCCCAATTCAATCAAGCTGTCATGGATGGCAAATTGTTTATTAATACTTCAACCAAACAGTCATATGATCCCGATTTTGATCTTTCGTTAATTACTAAAATTAATTTCTAATTCTGCACCTATTTTGCGCTCTTTTTATTGGTCTAGCTTATCATATGACGCTCGAAAATACGTGTCTAAGTCTGAAAATTGTAACCTAAAATAAAGCTGCCAAATATATCACTCGATCACCCCTGTCATCACTTCCAATCACTTTTAGACCATAGCAAAGGTTCTATCTCGATGGGTTCTTACCCACGAACTTGGGCTGGAAATACCTGCATTCTAATATTACTCGACCATTTTCCGAAATTTGTGATCACAGTGCCATTGCTCCAAGTAACCGGCATCGATATGCTACGGGGTTTATGTATAAAATATGGAATCAGGCGTATATTAACACGAAAATGTTCACCATAAGCAAACGCAAAGAGGGTGAACAGAATAATTAGGAGCGGTTCGAGCTTATATCTATCAAAGAAAATCAAAAAGCTTAGTATATTAAGCTTGGCGCGGTAAATTAAGAAATACAACACACCATACCACAGGTTATTCGCCTCATTTTGTAGTTTTCGGACAACATCCAATTGGTCATGCTTCGACGTATTTACTATATATGCAATTATGAACCTTATAATAACCCTCTATTGGTCATATTCTCTAAAAATCAATCGAACTTACAAGCTGCTTCAAAGGAAAGCTACCACTATGCCAACCTTCGAAGTAGCTTAACGACAAGTCGAGTGGGTCAAAATATTTATATCCAAAATTTCACACAGAGCAAAGCACCCGACCAATTTGCGGCGAGGTTATAGCCCCAAAGTATAATAAGACTAAAGTAATCCGGATGGTAGGGAACGTGTAATTTGAGGTTACAGGTGATATGGGTAAATCTTTAGGTTTGTACCTCATCAAGAATTGGAAATGATGAACTCTCGAAATATTTAAACTTTACCACAGTATATAAATTGGCAGCAGTTCTAAGAAATTGGTATTACATTCTTTTGTGAATTGGGCATTAATATCTTGTAATACGTAAACGTCGAATGATTTTGAGAACGAGACCAATGTGCATCTTGCGCGTGTGTGCGACGGGAGTAGATGAATATTTTTTGTTGTGTTTTTTTATTTTTCTGTGTGCATTTGATACGCGGTGGGAGAGAGTGTGCGAGTGACGGAATGGATGCAAAGGGCCGAATATCGAACGTCCGAATGTCGAAGGGCCGAATGTGTCGAAGGGCCGATTTTTTTTTTGTTTTTAGAAATGCAATATTTTAAATTTCTTGTTTTATTGAATATTTTGTAAGTTTTTTTTTATTAAACATAAATGAATTTCTTTTGAATTTATGTATTTTACTATTTTTCTTCACGTATCCAGTCAGCGATATATCTTGGAGAAGGAAAATTTTGTCATGCGCCACCAATTGTTATATCCCTTTTCCTGCCTGTTAACACAATTGTGTGGGTACTGTAAAAGTACCAAATTACGCACTTGTGTATTCCTTTTAAAATTATTTTCGTCCGAAAAGCCACACTATAACTATATACACAATTGTGTTAGTTGTACTTCAAAATAAGGGGAATTTTTGGCGTAAATGTAGATGTGGTATACATCGCCGAAATCGGGTAAGATGAAAATTTTGTTATAAAACATTTTGATTTTCAGGAAAATTTTCCCTTTTTTAATTTTCTCAATATTTTTTTTAATTTTATTTATTTTTATTAATAATAATTGCTTCGTCAACCTTGCAGACACAGATCAAAAAGTTTTTATCGCTTCTTCTGATAGTGCCACAAATGTTAAAAAAAAAATCAACTTTTGTAAATATAAAATTCTTTTTAATGTAATTTTAATTCGTAACCCCCGATTTTCCAGAATTTATACAATTCTTCAAGTGGCAAATTTTATTTATAATTTTAAACTAAGTAAAAAAATAATAAAATTTTCTTAGAAAAATTGCAAAATTTTCCCAGAAAAGTTACTTGTACTGTCGAAAAACTGATAAAATACAATGCTAATATCAAAATTTAAAAAAAAATACACAAATGAATTATTTTGAATAAAATAATGCGCAATTTGTCACCAAAAAACATGGAAAGGTCAAAATTTTCCCGGAAAATGTGATAATTTTTTTGAAATTTTTGGCTTGCACTTCCGAAAAACGATAGATACACAATCCTACAAAGAAATTTTTTTAAAAAATGTTCTTCTTACCCGATTCCCGCGATGTATACGTCATCTACACTTTAGCCAAATTTTTTATCGAAAAAGCCATTACATTCTGTGATTTTTTACCCACACATTTGTGTGGTTTGGACTTAAATCATGCAAACTTTTTTTAAAGGGATATGTACAAAAAATAATTAAATTAAATAAAAAAATATATTTCTAAAAACAAAAAAAAAATCAAGAAAAAATCGGCCCTTCGGCCCATTCAGCCCTTCGACCCATTCGGCCCTTCGATCCATTCGGCCCTTCGACATTCGGCCCTTCGACATTCGGCCCTTTGATATCATACCCGAGTGACTCGCACGGAAAAAAACAAAACCAGAAACACGAACAAACAAGAAAAAAAAATATTCTCTTCTATATTTTTCGTTTGGTGGGAGAATAAAAGTTCATTTTAGTTTTGTCACATTTTTTTGATGTGGATCAAAAAATTTTGGGTAGTCACTTTTTGGGATGATATAAAAGGCAGTCAAATTGGTATTGAGAAAATCCGTATTAAATAGAAAAATAAAATTTAAAATAAATTGGTTGTAAATACAGTATAATAAAGAGTTTTCCAATAAGAGGTTTCATTTTGATATTGAAAAAAACGAGTATTTTTTAAGAGAAATCAATAAATGTTTATTTCATTGTAAAGAGGAAGGTATGCCGAAAACGATATCAGCCACATGGCCACCACAGCAACGCTTGCGCAGCACCATATCCTTTTCATGAAATTTTCCATGAACAATTCGCACATTTGCGGCTGTATAACTTCACAAATTCCATCTTTAAGGTCTTGAATCGATTGTGGACCATTGGCATAGACCTTATATTTCACGTGGCTCTAAAGAAAAAAGTCTAAATGTGTTAAATCACAAGATCTTGGCGGCCAAGTGTGATCGCCTCTTCGAGAAATAACGCGCTCAGGAAACTTTTCTTGCTTGAGTGGCACGTAGCGGTTTCTTGCTGAAAATAAACGTCGTCCACATCAATTTCTTCCAATTCCGGCCATAAAAAATCATTAATCATAGGTCGGTAGCGCAATCCATTCACCGTAACCGTTGCACCAGCCCTATTTTCAAATAAGTAAGATCCAATCACACCGCCAGCCCAAAAACCCCACCAAACAATTACACTTTAAGGATGGAGAGGCTTTTCAATAATCATTCTTGGATTTTGTCAGCCCCAAATGCGACAATTCTGCTTATTAACGTAGCCTCCGAGGTGAAAATGGGCCTTATCGCTGAAGAGGATTTTTCGATGAAAATTCGAATCATTTTGTTGCATTTGAAGGACCCAATCAGCAAAGATACGACGTTTATGGTGATCGACCGGCTTGAGTTTTATGTTAACTGAAAAGTTCAGTCAAATGAATTTCTTAAGAATTTATGTATTTTACTATTTTTCATCTTTGGATATTCATGAAGTTCCACGTATCCAGTCAGCGATACATTTTGGCAAAGAAAATTTTGTAATGTGCTACAAGAGACATTCAGCCCTATGTGTCTGCTTTCTGATAATAGGTATATGGTATAAAAAATAAAACAACAAAAAAAAATCGGCCATTCGACCTATTCGGCCTTTTGACCCATTCGGCGCTTCGACACATTCGGCCCTTCGACATTCAGCCCTTCGACACATTCCGCCCTTCGATACATTCAGCCCTTCGACACATTCGGCCTTTTGAAATTCGGCCCTTCGACATTCGGTCCTTTGACATTCGGCCGTTTGATATTATACCGTTGATTGATGTTAGGTCGTGTTCGCCATAGTAAAATGGTTTTAATATCGAGAAAAGCGAAATTGCTAGAGCTTGTCAAAACTATTAGCATTTACTACGGGTTTTCAAATAAGAGGTTTCATTTTGAATAGCCTGCTATTTGGGCAGCTGCCAATTTTGAAGCTGTCATCTTTTGATATTTGACAAGTAAAGACTTCGCCATTGAAATTGTTAAAATTCACTACAAAAATGATAAAAATTTTACAGTCACTGTTCTCAAAAATAAAGCACTTTTGGGTCGTCGTGAAGCACCTTCTCGGCCACAATAGTGAAACTGGTGGAAAATTTTGAGCTGGTGTTTGTGACAATTTAGTGTTGCGAAGAATCGAAACCGTGTGCGTCGCTTAAGAACAACTGAGAATAGTGCTGCTGTATCCCGTAGTGTTGACGAAAACCCAGGTTTGTCGATTCCTCGTCGATTTTTGGAATTAGACATTTCACAAACAACATTACACCGTATTTTGCATAAAGACTTAGGTGTTAAGGCTTTAACTGAACTTTAACAGTTAACACAAAAACTCAGGCCGGTTGATCACCATAAACGTCGTATCTTCGCTGATTGGGTCCTTCAAATGCAACAAAATGATCCGGACTTTCATCAAAAAATCATCTTCAGTGATGAGGCCTATTTTCACTTCGGAGGCTACGTTAATAAGCAGAATTGTCGCATTTGGGGCTCAGAAAATCCAAGAATGATTGTTGAAAATCCTCTCCATCCACAACATGTCACTGAATGGTGCGGTTTTTGGACTGGCGGTGTGATTGGACCTTATTTATTCAAAAATGAGGCTAGTGCAACTGTTACGGTGAATGGATTACACTACCAAGCTATGATTAATGACTTTTTATGGTCGGAATTGGAAGATATTGATGTTGACTACGTTTATTTTCAGCAAGACGGCGCTACGCGCCACGCAATCAACGAAACAACAGATCTTGTGATTTAACACCTTTAGACTTTTTCCTTTAGAGCCACGTGAAGATAAGGTCTATACCAATACTCCACAATCGATTCAAGACCTTAAAAATGGAACTCGTAAAGTTATCCAGGACATACAGCCGCAAATGTGCGAATTAGTAATGGAAAACTTCATGAAGGTAATGCACGCGTAGCCGTAACGGCCATTTGGCTGATATCGTTTTCAAATGCTAGTGGCACACCTTCTTCTTTACAATGAAATAAACATTCATTGATTTCTCTTAAAAAATACTGGTTTTTTAATATCAAAATGAAACCTCTTATTGGAAACAAATATTTTTTCACTTGATATAATTACGAGGGCTGCCTTTTATATTTCGGGATTAGAGAACAAAAACAAATATTAATCATCGAAAATCGCTTTATTGTTTTTCAAAATATTCCCCATGAATATCTATACACGGGATGGACAAACCCAGTTATTATTAATTTTTTTAGTCGCAAGTATTTATTTTTAGATCTATGAGTTCTGGCATCACATTAAGTTCGATATTCTTTAGTTGAGTTTCAAGCCAATTATATTAAATAAATATCCCGAAGTCAAATTATTGATTTAAACTCTAAATTTCGAATATATAAGGAACCGATTGCGTTAAATTGTGATTATGTGTAATACGCCGTAGAAAATCCCAGTTAGATACAATAAAATAATATTCAATGAATCTCAAATAAGATCCACAACAAATTTACCATGCCATTCCGTTAAATATAACATTAAAAACGCATTTCAATAAATCACAAAATTATTATCTAACCGTAACGTCTATAACATAAATACGCAACCATATTCAATTATTAACAAACATAATTTTAATGTTCCAATAACCATAAAGTAAACTTTGGAATGCTAAAGGTGTACATAAAATAAAAAAATCGGAAAATAGGAAAATATTTACGAGTACAATACCCCCCTAATAAATACTCGTGCGTATCTAACGAAGAGCCAACAACTCAAATTCAATAGAATCACAAATCAAAATTCAATTTTTACTATTTGCTATTTGCTCTACATTGATTACATTTTATGTTATGTTGGGCACGCATGAGTGTGTAATTGTGAATAGGATACTATGCCTGCGAGGCAGGTGGGTCAAAAGGTTGCATTCTAACAACTATTTAATATTCCTTAACAATGCCGGTCGGTCTACGTGTTTACGTAACCGAGGGAGTTGAATATACATTTTTTTTACTATAATTTCTAATCAATCAAACATATTTGTAGATGAGAGTATTCAACTCACCACTCCTATGTTCCCAACCTTATTACAGCTTCTTGAAGGCGATACGAAAATTTCACTAGAAACTTTAGATAATTTTCAAATTGTATTTCAAATTTGAAGATCATAACGATTCAAAATATGAAATTTGTATGAATCACCAAAAACTAAGACATTTTTGTCCTTAATAAATTGCTTTATGTAGCAGATGATATAAAATTCCAATTTATTTGAAAATTCGATTTTATTACTTCAAATCAGAATAGTAATCTGGATGGAGATTGCCTATACTTTTTCATATAACACGAACTATCCATTTTCATGATCCAATATTTTATGACCTTTTTTCGTTCCTTTATCATCTCTATAGTGTTACCAAACTTGAGAGTGAAATGCCGGCTATCGTTTTTAGCACATAACGAATACCCGACCAAAAAATTGGATTAGAAAATTTGTATTATCGACAATCAATCATTTAAGTTGCAGCATAGTTTAGACCATCAATCAAATTGTCAAAAATTTAAATAATAAAATACGAAATTACGTAACATTCTAGGAATATTTTATGTAAGGGTTGGGTAGATCTAATCGGTATTGCAAGATAACAGGTTTAGTTTATATGTGTATGAAATATTTTCGATTTTTATGCTACTGAAGCATGAACCCTATATTTAAAGTTATGGAACAATGAAAAATGAGTTATTGAATTTTCCGGATTATAACATTAATTCATCTGTTACTGTTACAGGTAACATTAAAGTTTCGTGTTTGAAATATTACACGCATATATGTTTGGTACTTAAGTCAGGTATGAAAACGTTAGGCAAAATTATCGGATAAGCAGATTAATAGCATATTTAAAACGGTATGGAAATTGTAACATGTAGCACCATGGGGATGGGTGGGGATGGGAGGGGATGGGAGGGGAGGAGAGGGAAGTGGATGGCAATTATTCCTGAGTTTTTTTTAATTCATTTGAATTTTGAAGAGGTGAGGTAATCAAGAGGTAGCTTGGTTTTAAACTGATTATACATTTTAATACTTTTATATTAAATACACGATACAAATTAAAAAATATTTTTGTAGTTGTGGGCCTCACCATCGATCGTACGTTTGTTCCACAAATTATTTGTATTGTATTAGGTGTGCAAGTAGAAACTCTGCTTTTTTTGGTTAGATAAATTGTCACAATATTTGCCATTACTATCTATAGTCCTTTGTCCTTTATCAGATAAATGATGAATATCTTCGCGAAAAAAACTTTGTGGTTCCGAAGCAACATAGTCATAGAGCTATTTTTGCACATGTTCAACTTTCGTGAATCGCTGATCCTTCAACTATGATGACATCGATCTGAATATTGGGAGATTTGGAGAATAAGTCGCATGCAGTAAAACTTCCCAGCCTAACGAAAACATGAGTTCCTGGGTTAATTTTGCTGAATGTGAGACGAGTGTTTTCATGCAATGGTTTTTTCTCCTCCAGAACATCGCTTAATTTGATCAATTGGGTTTGGTAACGTTCAGCTGTAAAAGTTTGACTAGGTTCCAGAAGTTCGTATTAAATGAATGCTTTTCAATCCCACCAAACACACAGTAACACTTTCTTGGCATGAGTATTCATTTTTGCAACTGATGTTAATGGCTGGCCTGGATTTTGTAAAAAACATTCATTGTTTTGTTCCGACAAAGCAAATTCATCCAGATGTCAACTCTGCGGTTTTTGTTTTCTTTGGTATGTTTACGAGAAACCCATTCTCCTTTCTGCTGTGTTTTTAATTTACAAGCTTTTTTGAATTTGACACGGATTTTTACCCAATAAACTTTAAGTTCTTCGCCTACAAATTATTTTACTGCACCTGGACGTGAATCGTTCTCAGGACTAAAATTTTCATCACGAAATGTTGCAAACCATTTTTTTACTGTTGGCTCACAAAGTCGAATTATTCTATTCCATAAATGTTGCGGTAAAGCTACATTCGAATATATCAGAAATGGCGGGCGATTTGGATACATTGAAGTATATTTTCTAATTGCACGCACCTATGTAATATGTTTAATACATTCCTATTGCACACAAGATATCAAATTCGGTTCCGACTGGCGAGTTTTTCAAGTGGTTTTATTATTTTTACATTCCGTATTTTTGTTTTAAATTTAACGAAATGTGATTTAAAAATAATAACCAAACTTTCTCAATCTATACAGTTTTGCAGATTAACCGTCTCATAAATAGTAAAAAAAACATAAGTATGCAAAATACTTCAAGTTTTAAAATTTAATTCATCACTTTTGATTCGTCAATTTGAAAAAAAACTTGATCTATAGTGAACTTGATAAATTTATATTTATATTCCTAAAAAAAATCCCCCGCGGCAGCACGACGTTGCATGGTATTTCATCCCATATTTTAATCAATAGATTTTTAAATTAGCACAAATTAAAATATTTAGTGGAACGCCAATTTTGCCAAGCATATATCCCCATATAATATACAAAGAGAGGGTCTATTTTTTAATTCAACCCAATTTGTACAGTAAGCAAAGATTGTACAGGGTAAAATAATCTGATGTGTCTAGGGTATTCAATTGTTTTTAACTTTGCACACTCTTCAAACACTGACATCAATTTCAGAGTAAAATTTAAGGAACCGAGTACGCTTACATCGGGAAGCACAGTTCTCAAATAAAAACACAGTGTATGGAGTCTCAGGTTGAATAAAACACACAAAGTATTTTTAGACAGCGCTGCCTGCTCGAGTTAAATTAAAAAATAAACCCAGAACTTCAACAGGTTTATGTCAAGAGATGCAGTAGGCTATTCCTTCGATAGTATAAAATCCAACAAAGTGGCATGATACTCACCAACAGTTCACTGTTGGCGTGTAAATTACGCGATATAATTTATACGGTTTTCCACATGTAAATTACATGTAAATTTTTGACATTCTCTTCTGTGAAAAAATTATAAAAGTTTGAAAATTGACTTTTTTATGGCACGCACGCCATCTCTTACATAAAAATAAATATTATTTATTAAAACTGAGTGTGTACATAAATGCAATAAATATATAAGAGAAATCAAGTAGTGCAAATTTTATAAGCCAGTTTTTCCGAGGTTAATCTTATTTTATAGCTTTAATATATTTATATAAACAAATTTTATTTTTTTCTATATTTAATCCATAAATACGTATCTTATAAACATATCAGCATAGTTATTTTATGTTATAGTTTATTGTTCTTGTTAGGCTTATACAGATTGCCAAAAGTAAAATAGATTAGCCTCGGAATCTCTACATGAGTCCTCATATGTATATTTTGCTTTATGCTGTGTAACCGTTCAAAATAAAAAATAAAATTGATTATGTTAAATAGTTTGAAGTTAGATGAACAATTGCATTCATTAGTTGAAGGTATACATCGATGATGTCTAATTTAATTAAAACTGTTTAGTTTTAACATTGTGTTTATAATAAATAGTGGAATTATTAAAAAGTACAATATTACCTCAACAGATACCGCTCCATATAACAGTAATTTTCTTATGATTTTTCTTTTCCTTATTTTCGTTGCATCGCAACGCAATATTATACAATTATAAATTTATATTGAGTGTTGCGCGCCTGGTGATTTGATATTGTAATATTTTTAAGCTCATGATTTGGCTATATAATTATAAACACAATGGTTTTAGTTAGTTATATTTTTTAAGCATAGTTAATAGCCTAAATGCTGCTAGTAATTAATTTTGTAATGAAGGTTTAAGTTAAAAATTTTGATATGTATTTTTCGGTCAAAACCATCACTATCAGGTTATACCAACATTTATTTCGTTTAAATACTCTATGTAATTGTCTTATTATAGAAACACAGAACTGGTGAATTGTTGATCCGGTTGTATTAAATGGATTACCCGCACGAAATCCATTTTATCAAAATCATTTCTCTAAAATCCACTTTGACAAAATCCACTTTAGTCACAAACCACTTTTGGCAAAATGCACTTTATTCCTCTTTCCAGTATCATTAAATTTATTATTGACTAAATCCATCTATGTTAAAATTCAGTTTAGTTAAAATTCATGTTTCCAAAATACATAAAAATTTCAACGAATCCATCGTTTTTATTACTTCTGCAAGCCCGGCGCCGTGGTTGCAAAAGTAATAAAAACGATGGATTCGTTGGTTATTTAATGGATTTTGGAAAAATAAGACTGCGGTCCAATTCGTGACTTATTTTGTTTAGGCTGACTTATTTGAAAGTCTATAAGTAACCTTCTGTCGAATAGACTTATTGGAAACCTGTTAGAATTATTTTGATGAATTACCAGTTTGGGAGCAAGCCTCGCATACAAGTTAAATAAGTTTCCAATAAGCCTAGCCGACAGGAGACTTATTGTAGACTTTTAAATAAGTCGGTCTCCACAAAATAAGTCACGAATTGGACCGCAGTCTTACAATGGATTCAAAGCAAACAAGAATGATCGATTACTTGGATTTAAATTTGTGAATATCGAAAAATAATTGTGAGATTGATTGCTCCACACATAATTCCAATCATGCACATGTGTGTGTCTGTGTCTGATGTGTGATGTTTGATGTCTGATGTTTGTGTCTCATGTCCGATGTCTGTGTCTGTATCTGTATGTGTCTGGTTTTATGATGTCACTGATGATTCACTGATGTGTGTGTCTGCGCCTGTGTCTGAAGCCTGATGTCTGTGTCTGTTTTTGTGTATGACTCTGTGTCTGTGTCGTGCCTGATGTGTAATGTGTGATGTCAGTGCATGATGTCTGATGTCTAATATCTGATGTCTGATATATGATGTCCGACGTCTCTGTCTGATGTCTGTGTCAGGGTCTGTGTCTATGCCTGTGTCTGTATGTGTCTGTGTGTGTGTCTGTTTCTATGCCTGTGTCTGTGTATGATGTCTGATACTGCCATCTGATGTCTGTGTCTGATGCCTGTGTCTGTGTTTTATGTCTGTGTCTGTTTCTGTGTCGTGTCTGATATCTATGTCTGATGTCTGTGCCCGATGTCTGATGTCCAATATCTGTTGTCTAATGTCTAATGTATGATGTCTGATGTCCACGTTCTCTGTCTGATGTTTGATGTCTGTGTCCGTGTCAGGGTCTGTGTCTATGCCTGTGTCTGTGTTTATATCTGGATGTCTGATTTTCGAGTCTGATGCTGATGTCTGTATCTGCGTCTGATGTCTGATGCCTGATGTATGTGTCTGGCTCTGTGTATGTAGCTGTGTCACGGAGACACGGATGTCTATTATCTGATATCTGATGTCTGATGTCTGTGTCTTTGGCGTGTCTTGGTCTGTTTCTAATGTATGATGCTTGGTGTCTGATGTCTGATGTCTGATGTCTGTGTACGTGTGCGTGTCCGTGTCCGTATCCATGTCGGGAATGGCAGATTTTGTAAATAATTGATTTTATCAAAAGTGTATTTTGACAGTTGATTGATTTTGTTATTTGCTTTTTTCTACTATATTGCATTTTCTACTCTAATTTTACTTTTTTTATTCGGCGGTATTTACACAAGTAAAGATGAATTATTAGCTAAAACTAACAACAACTATTTTTTAATTAACACTGTATAGCATCGCATGCTCATAATTTTCTTTTACATTAAAACCTGTCTAAAATGTCTGTAGGGGAAGGAGGGGTAAGAACGTAAGACGATGAATCGTTAATTTCATGAAATTTTTAAGTTTTTTTTAAATGGTGTGTTATTTGTAATATATAAATAATAACTAAACTTGGAAGATATTTCCATTAAATATATTTTCAAAATTACACTTTAAAAAATGGCGGGTCGGGGTCGGCTAAGTTGACGAATTCACTAAGCAGAGTAAGAATATTAACGTTTTCAATAATGAGGAGGCCTCGGATTCCTCAATATCAGTAAATTGTGTCGAATCAAATGACAATGATGTTTCCTTGGAACACGAACTTTATCTGTTGTGTAATAATTCTGGTAAACGTGAGACCTGGTACGAGTGTTCAATATGCAAGAAGTGGGCTTACTCCGGCTGAGGCAAAACGAAAACCGTACGTGTGCGGCTTCTGTTACGTCTGATAATTTTTATAACTTTTGTGGAATTGTTACTTTAAAATATATTATTTTATTTTGATTCTCTTGGTTATTATTTTATTTCTTATTAATCGTCATCTTACCCACCTGGTGAAGTCAACTTACGGCGAATTTGATATCAAGACAAAATAGCTTAAAAAACTTGAGAACTGTTAAAGTTACGATAACTAGTAAATGTGTAGTGGAAAGTAGAACTACAACGAATACAAATGTTAACAAACCAAGGTATCAAAGGGAATACATATGGAAAGAAATAAGGGTAAAATATGGCTTACTATATCGCCATCTTGCCTCACCTTCCTGTAGTAATCCTCCAAATCCTCTTGAAGTTCTGAAACAAATGGTAAACTGAAATCAGAGTGTGTGACATTTTGAAATTGCATGATGAAATCATAATACGGATACAAAAATAATTTGTTATTTTGATCTCCTATATCATTGGAAATTTTTTGTTAAAAATACCCATGGAAACCAAAAACAAACTGAGTTTCAGCCTGTTATGATCTTTATATCTTTATGTTGAAGCGCTAATGTATGCCGCCAAACGAGTGCGAACCTTAGATAAAAAAATACTTTGTTAAAAATCAAGATATAGGAGTATGGTGGATAAATTTATGTAAAAGGCATGTAATGTGTGTGTTTTTAGTGGCTTGCGTGTGAGCGGAGTGTTCACTAGACATTACATCATGGGCAAGCGCCTAGCAAAAGCTACTCTTTTTGAGGCTAATGAACACGAATGAATTCACTATAAGTTCCACTTACGAGCTTCCTAAACTTTTACATCACTTCACATCATTTTTCGAAGTCAGTTTCAGGAGTGGCATGTTCTTCACTTGATTGCTCATGTTGTTCATACAAACCGTGATGGTTCGCAAAATGTATGATCTTAATTCTCCATTACTTTGATGCATGTCGGATAAATTGGACTACCATCGTGCTAGTCGCCATACTGTGTATAATTGAATTAGCTTTGCCGTGCGTACTAGTCCCAGTGACCAACCTCTTACCTTCAAGTGGGGATCCTAAATCAACATTATTAGTTCTTTTGCACACAAATACTGCTGCAGAAAGCGTTGCGTATATAATTGGGGTTAGTAATCGGTTTGGACTATGAAAAAGAATTAAATTGAGGGAGTACGCGGCCGGTAGAGAGTTGGAGTGAGAAGTGCCTCTGCTAGGTGCGACACAGGGAACGTGGGGAGGCTGTAACCGCATAATAAAACATTGAGGAAGAGTAACTTGAAATTATTAAGAGCTGCAAAATATAAAAAAAGCAGCAAATATATAGGATATAAAATGAGTTTGAAAGTTAGTTGGCTGAAACTGGCATTTGCAGTTGTAATGTGTATTTGGTTCAATGCGTGGTTGATTGGAGAGGGAAAATGTCTGCTATTCAGGAGTGCCAGGACATTCAGTAGTGGGAATGAGTGTTATGTTGTCCATTTTGGGACAAATTTTACAAACGGTCTAATAAGGAAACGAACTTTGTGCAAATTCAAAGATCACGGATTAAAAATTGGTGGCGGTTGGTTCTATACTATATGTTCGGTTGACGGTGGACCAACATCTATACATATTAGATAGTATGGAGGCATGATAAAGATCAATATTGCAAAAATGTATACCATTTTGCATTGCAGCCAAAGTGAAAGACCAAATCAAGCGGTCTAACAAAATTATTCCTCATAGCGCTAATCTGGCGATCTCAACAAAGAGAATTTCTTTTGGCTAGTTGTATTGCAACCATATGAATGCGTATACGACTCCGTTTTCGACCATACTCGATAAGGTTAATTAAAGTCTTCGACAAGAAGTTGTTAATTTTAAATTGGTCTAGAAAATCGCTAGTATTAACACAAGATGTATACATTTTAACCTGTGTCATTACGAGTGAATTACTAAAAGTAGCCCACATACAAAATGGTCTTTTTTAAAAACATCGAAGCAAAATATTTAAGCCATGGCTGGTTCTGTCTCAGTTGGCCTCAGTTAGTGATAAAATAGTGTAAGTAAGTATCTGCGGATTTAAAATACGGCGCGCTATTTAGAATGTGGTCCCCTTACATTCTATTAACAAAGTGAAAATTTCCCCACTCTTTTGAAACGATCTACAAACTGGCCAAGATTCCCTACAATATTTTGGGTTCAATTACTGTGTGTCGATTCTGACTTTCCCTATAAGAAAAGGACAAAATGTTTGACCTTTTTCTAGAAGTTTTCTGTTTTTTCTTAAACGTTTATTCTGGCAAAACAGAATAGAAATTTCATTTTTCCTATTTATAGCAATTTTGACATTTAAATTTCCGTACCTATTTGAGGTACAGAATTAAATTCCTATTCAATTATTGCAGCAGCTAACGAGATAATATTTGAATGAGTAATCTTTGGACTTACAGTGGCTGGCCAAAAAACTTGCGCTTTCATAGAAATCACATAAATATTTTTTTCAAAACTCGATTACACTGAACATAAAAAAAATATTTTTTGAAGAAATTTATTTTTACTTAATATAGTTGATACATAATTTATTTTATGTAATTGAAAAAAAAAAAATTAATATTTTGTGGCTTCTCCTTTCGCTAATATTATAGTTGTTTGCTTCATTCTGCCGTGCTTTTGTAGCAATTTTTTATTGTATTTTTTATTTCTAAATCTTTTTCCAAACGTCCTCAATGTTTTTTCTTAGTACGATCACTGTATTGTTGATACGCACACATACTAGTCGCTTCAATACGGACCAGCAATTCTCTATCGGGTTGAGATCAGGTGCATTGCCTGGCCACGGAAAAATGTTTATTTTTTTACTTTTCAATAAATTTTTAACGCTTAATGCATTGTGACATGATCTTGCAGGAAAGTGTACACCGATGGACGAAGCGGCAATAATTTCACATAGGACATGTACAAATCATTTAAAACCTTCTTGTATTGGTCTTGCCGCATCGTTCCTTGTACAAAATATATTGGTCCTATATCCTGTAAACTCCTGATGCTGCCTGGCCCAAACCAGGGGGCTATTTTGAAATAATCCGATATCGGATTTTATCCGATATCGGAAAATCCGATCCGCCGCGAATTTTCCTATTATGAAATTGTGTAGCAATAACGCGTTTTGTAGTCAAATTGAAGTTCCTAAATTTTATTTTGTTATTGTTTTTTAATTGGATGATGACTTGTCAGATGAAATCTATTCCTTTTTCTATAATATTCTGTCTGTCAAATATTTGTATATAAATAAAAAGGTTATAAATAATTTCTTTTGCGATTCCCTCATTTCGTTTCATAAACCGACAAGTAACTCAAATTGTCCTCCATTTGTTGTTGTCGTCCTAGTAAATTCAAAATAAATAATTTATTTAAATATATTATACTTATATTTTAAATATTGTTTTATTAATTTTTTTTAGTTTTTCGTAAAAGGCTGCGTACCAGTTGTCGGGTAAAAGTCAACTTTAAGCAAATTTTTCGGTAAATTTATTTATTTTTGAAAAACTCTATGGCAAACTAAACTTTATACAAAAAATTACCCACTATTGGTACACATCCATTGATTGAAAGTCGAAAGAACACACATTCGATAGCAATAAATGAAATTGGTCAACTAAATAGCAGTCGGATCTTGACATTCGATTTTCGGAAAATCCGATTTCGTTTTCTCTTTTTAGTTTTGTAATAGCGGATTTTTCGATATCGCATTTTCATAATAGCAAAATCCGCTATCGGATCCGATATTGAATTTTCATAATAGCCCCCCAGTCGTTGTTGTCCTAATGCGCGGAGTGAGATGAGATTAATTTTTACTGGGCGTCTGCATATGAGTTGATTTTCTTTCAAACGTCGTTCTGTTCTTTCCGATATTTTCACTCCAGGATCGATTATCGTATTGGTGATTTTTCGGATTGGTGCATGGCGGTCTTCTTTTTTACCGAAGTTTTCACGCTTTGTCACGAAAATATCACATTTCGCCTCTATTTGTAATAAGTGCACCACTACTTGCGTAGAAGCACCCCTATCACATCGAATTTGCCGTAACCTGCCTTGTACCTTATGCGGCGTTGTTCCCGTAGCTCAAGCCAGTGGAGGGAACGGCGTGGGTTTTGGGTACACAGGTCACGGCCTAGATTACCGCATATATATATATATATATATATATATATATAAAGAGGGAAAGAAAGATGGTATGCCATCAAATGGGGAGTTTGAAAAGGTGAGGCTGGTGAAAGACCGCATCGGTGGGTCTCATGCCTCACATCAAGCAGGTCCACCGTGGTTGTGAAATATAAAAATTTAGAGTAACATAGTTACTCTAAATTAACAAAAAAAAATTATTTTTTTCCATGGGCTGAAAGCCCCAAATGTTAGTACGTTAATATAATTTGGTAAAGCGTTCCAGCTGAAGGAAACCCGCGTGCTAACGCACATGCGAGATCTCCGCTTCTAATGAAGCAGCTGGTGGACCCTTTACCAAATGGGCCCGATTAATTAGTATGTTGATTTTTATTATTAAGTAAACATACTTACCAACAAACAAAAATTATAAAACCAGCCAAAAGCAACAAAAATTTATTGCGCCTTTTTCCCTTCTCTTCAATTCTTGCAACAAAAAAAAATAAAACCAAACTACACAAACCAAAAAAAAATAGATTAAAACCAAAATCAACTTCAAAATTCACTTTTTATTTTCTTCTTTTGTAAAAAATGTAAGAAATTACAAAATTTATTCGCTTCTTTCTGGCGATCAATAATATTTAAATAATAAGAACTTTAATATTTTAAAAAACTAAATTCAAACACACTGTATACTCTTAATATTACAACTCGGATAATAAAAAAATAAAATAAAGGGAATGAATATCCCTTTTATTAAAGAAACTCGTTAAATTCACACTTTTTATTTCGTTCGATAATAAATTATTATGATCTCTCACTGTTATAAAATTTTTAACCAAAAACGCGTCTAGTGTCAAAAATACCGACTACCACGATGGTCTCACAAAACTTGACTCCCCGATCCAAAACAATGTCGCGGTCTTTATACGAAATTAACTGACTGACAGAGAAGAAGGGGGAAAATTTGTTATGGGAAATGTTCTTCTCTCTCAACCAGAAAATTCAATTTTTCCACGATCAGCGAAATCTTAGTACAAAGACCGCACATTACTGCTAACGTGACATAAATCTAATTTATGTTCACTCATGGGAAATTATATGCACACGAAAACTGCAACGTTTTAAAAAGTCCATATATAGGTCATTTAAATAAACTATATTCAGAACGTTTGTTTTGTTTTCGTGTGCACAACACAACACTATGGGTACATCATCCAATTACAAATCTTATCTTTACGTGCATTCATTAGTATTTATAATAACTACATTATAAAGACCTTTGAAACACATAAAGCTGCAACTCGATAACGTAAACCAGAAATAATTTTATGTTTGCCGTATTGCATCTCATACCATTTTTGTGTATATGAATGCAACAACAAACATAAAGAAAAATAAATAATTCCAGCATGACTAAGTGTTTGAGAAAATGTTGTGAAGGAAAAATACCTTCAAAGTCATGATGAAATTATTCTGATCAACGAACAGATAATTGGGAATGAGTTGGTAACGGAGTATGATAAAATTCCGTTACAGCGTGGGGAAAACTCAAACCCTGAGATGAAAAGAGATCTCATGCTCTATTCAAAAAGGACGATGGATTAAGGTCGTCAGATCTTGGTTGCTCAACGTGGGGAACCCCCACACCCTGAGTTAGTCTCAAACCCTACTGACTGAGCTAGCAGGGTCAAAAATACTCATTAATAAAATAATTTAACCTAATTTAGCCTAATTATTATTATTATTATTATTATTACTATTATTAACCTAATTTAACATACTATTACTATCTTAATATCCACAAGTTTCCTTCTCCCTTTGTTTCTCATTATTATTTTATTTTTTTTTTATTATTTTTTTTTCTTAGGTACACGGGAAACTTGTGCCTAGCTAGATTATTACTATACTTGCTTACCTACTATAAAAAAAATTTATTAATTTTGCATAATAAAAATTATTATATATTTTTTTCCTTATTTGTTTTTAAGAAAATTCTAATTATTGTCAACTAATTTACATATTTTGACTATTCAATTTTAAATTTAACCAACAAAACATTTTCGTTCTATTTAACATTTGAATGAAATTAAAACAAAACTTCTAAAGAATAGCAGTTTTTATGGACGTAACTCACTAAGCAGCGGGCGTAGATGTTATTCCCAATGATGATCTCTTATGGTTTTATTTTGCTGTAATACGCACGAAACATCACACATACTCTTGACATCCGACTTTTTTATGTTGCTTGGTGGGCCGTTTTTTAACTTAGCGCAGTTGTGTGGCTTTATGCGCAATAACGAAGATGCTAATGGTTCTGTTGCTTTTGCGGCACTTAAATAGATTGACTTTCGTGACTTCACATGTGCTGATCTGGTGTAATCTCTTGAGACATCAGGACTGGTAATCCATATTTGATAACACCGCTTATCTGCATTGCTCGTTGACTAGAGACTTTAATATGGTAAATACTGCAAATGATGCCTGTGCGGTGCTCGACATATAACGACTTTTTGTTAAGGTTAAGTCATCCGGTTACATGACACAATCAGCTCCGTTTATGTTGTTTTACTTAATTTAACAAGTAGGCAGCGTCATATTTTGTTGTAAAATTTGATGTACTGTTGTCGGACTTCATATTTGTTCATTTTAAATTGGTTTTGTGATATTTTACTTTTATGTTACTCTCTGGTGCTTTGGACGGTTTTTTTGGCCTACATCTTAAATATTTTGGGATTTGCACCACAATGGACATAATGTACGCTTTCGTTCCCACGATCAAAATTGGCTTATATGTGTTTGGGTCGACATCCGACAATGTATATTGCATCTCCGTGTGCAGCTTCGCAGATGTAGTTTGTGTCATGGAATCCGGATATTATGGAATGAACTTATAGTGAAATTCTAACTTGTCATCATTATTTCACTTGTCGAAGAAACTCCTTGGGCAGACATGTCTGGTTGCACGTGAGTTGGAAATTGAAATTGATGTAGGTCGATTTAATGTTTGTACGGCAGGTGATGTAACGAAACAAAGGAAATTATCTTATGTTTATAGCAGTGTCAGCGAAGATTTGTTATTAACGGTGTGGTTGCTTGTTGCTATGATACATTCGTGATGTTTTTGAGCAGTTTGGCATTAGTGCGTTTTGATGGTTCTGCTGTTGGCAGTTTCGTTGTACACTTTTCCTGGTCTGCTAGTTCCTGCTATTCTTAACAATTAATATATGTACTATAAAATTTCAATGATGGCCCTATTGTAAAAATTGTCTAGACTATCAAATCATTAGTTAACTGTTTTTGTTTCTTTTTATGAATTTTAAACTTATTCTACCAACTATCTATTAAAGCAGATGGCGCTACCTCAATCCCACTTTGTAAACTAATCTTAATGGGATTGAGCTAACCTCATCCTTTCTTTCACTTAACTTAACATTGTACGTTCATTATCCTAACTAGTGTACCTAACCTATTGACGCTGGTATATTCATAATTGCGCGCGCAATATACCAGCCTTCACTTTACCATTACATCATCTATGTAGATGCCCAACTAAACATAGATGGTCTAATGAGAAAGTGGATGATGTATGCGACCGCGTTTTCTACGGCGGCGCTTCCAATTTCGATAGAAAATCTTTGCTACCGTTTTCCGGCTAAAATACTCTTTGTATGGCAAAAATGTTCTAGGACGATTGTCCGCCTTATAATGCCGATTCCTCGAATTTGACCTTTTTGGATATAATTTCTGCTTATATTTTTTTAAGGATCCTACTTTAACTGGCACTGAAACCCTAACCTTACTGTTAGTTTCAATTCCTGTAATAACCTGTCTCCTTGAAGAAACAGTTCGTATCACTTCAGTCCAAGCATGTTTCTTGCGTCTAATGTTGTAAGATACATGGTTAAGGTATAATATGTTTGATCTGCTATGCATTTGCCTTATTGCAACTCGAGCAGCAGCTGAGGGAACTGCGGATGTTTTAATCACGGTGGGTTTTGCTTCTATCGCTGCAATATTTGACAGTAGGCCTATGCAGAAATTGAAAGAATGAATAGAAGAAGAAAATGGAATGACCTTAGGTAACTCCAGATGGAAGGCACTAAAGAATTTTATTAGATTTGTTGGTTGAGATGGAATACGTAAAATGATTGCATCGTTTACGGGAATATGATTTAACAACTCTAATGTTGTCCCTCTCGCTTTTGATGTCGTTACTTGGACTTTACAAAAACCGCCAGCAATTAGATTTCTAACGTGAGAGTTCTTGCTATTCTTAATAAACGGGAAGGTTAGCGTTTGGGAAAATTTTCCTTTAGAATTAAATCCGACCTTAGTTACACTTCTGGTTGCTGGTGCTGTCCATTGAACTAATGCAGATGGTAACATTGCTTGCGATACTTTACTTCTTGGCTTATTGTTATCTACCTGATCCTCGTTTCTTTCAGCTGAGAATGATTCAACTTCCCCCTCCGTCTTGCGCATAAACGGTGGTTCGAAAGATGTCTCCGCCCCTAAACTTTCGCACTCACGTTGGTTTCGATCTAATTTTTGAACTAGCCGTGCATACTGCCCACGGGTTCGTTCATCCTTAAAATGATTCCTCCGTGAGGTGTTCGAATGCGATGAGTTAAGGCTATGTGGAATTTTTTCCAGATCTAATATAGCTTTAGACTCAGCAGAAATGATTTTTAAATAATGTAATTTTTTCGCAGCTAACTGTAACTTATCGGTTACTTTTATAAATTCCTGCAATTCCCACAAATCCCTTACAGCCAATACCATCTCTTCGAGTACCGTTTGTAAAGGGTGTGTAGCTCGGATGCGATACAGTCTACCTTGAATGTGTAGCAACTTTGTTGACACAACTGGCAATTGCTCGTCCGCTGAAATAACCCCATTTGTTATTTGGCGAAACAATTGTTTGACACCTTCCAATTTGTAAAAACATGTCACTACCTCTTTTTGGGGTGATCGGATTGCAGCTTGATGCACAATAAGATCATTCTGTTTAGGAGTTAACCGTTCTTCCACCAATTCCTTCTTTAAAGCAATGACTGCTTTATGATGAGACACGACGGGAATCTTTCGACATTCACATTCGATTAAGATGTCGTCGTAGTCTAGATGTTCCACATTCATGATAACAATTTTTTTTGAAAAATAAAACTAACCTAAACTAAATAAAATAAAAACATTAATTTAAAATTCTAATAAAATCAAAAACAACCACGGTTTCCCCACTTTCTCGTGAAGCATAAATCTCACTAATTTAGGTCAAAATAAGGATGGGAAAAAGGAAATGTAATTAATTTGGATGAGATCCCAAATGCCAACCCATAACAGCAATGGCATTCGTAACTCCGACTTACGCGCAAGTGAGACACATTGCCTCGGTGAAGTCATTTGGTACCTCATTAATTTACCTAATTGGCAGAGACAATCCTCTTGCCCTCGTATTTCACAGTCATCATTCTAAATCCCCTTGGATGAGCATGACCGTGTGAGTGGCAGGCCGAATTGTACATTCAATTAGGGACAACAACACGCCGGTTATTGCCAAAGATTTCTGCAGTGTGTGGTATAATAGTATTTAGCTTATGTCCGAAACCTCATCAATATCCGTTCACTGATAGAAAACCGGATTGAACAGCTAAACACATTATATCCTGAACGCGCCTAAAACTAAACAATGAGAGGACTGGCAACCCCATCCCGGAGGATGAAAATTTTATGTAAAACAACGAAGTGGAATTTACGCAATAACTTAACTATACACTGACTTAGAAATCCATATTTTTAAAACAAATTTATCTTACGGCTCGTGGTAATTTCTTACCGATAGCCATAAGCGTATAACTGAGGAAAATTAAAAGGTTGACAGTTTGACTTTACTTGCCAGGACACGGACTGGCACGCTTGATAACCTGAGAATGAGCAGCCCTTTATACCACCCAAGATCATCGCTTGGCAGGAAAGAGATATGCTCATTACTTCAGGGAAACGTGTCACTCTCCCTTGCAGGCAGAATAAAGCCAAACAGTTGATTGTACACGGTGCCGAAAACCGTACAATCTGATGAGTAAATAAAATAAATATTCTGTAATTAGACATTGCAAAAATGGCTCATCAAATCCCAGATGCTACCACGAATATTAGTTCATCCCCCGGAGTGCGAGTTGGGACAATGCCACAAATGAACTAATGAGACGAGGATCCAACACTGCAACTCGACAATTATAAAACCTTTTCCGTGCGTGTGTGACCCACCATCGTATCTGGTCAGGCATGCCTCTAAGGCATGGCCGCTGCCACACTCACACCGAAAGAGCTCTTCCACTTTTTATATTAAATCACAGAGTACTTAATTAGAATTGATTGTATAGAACTCCACTTGAAATAGTGAAGCTCCTAACTAAAATTATGTTAACATTTAACTTTGTGAATAAATTTTCAATTAAATTTGGGATTCAATAATGATTCCAGAAAATTGTTGGCAATCTATACCAATAATTTGGGCCAGTTAATGGCCCCATTTGGGCGCCACTTTGTAATAGTGGTGCCTACATATAAATAAATTAGACCTATGATGTTATTAGGCCCGTTTTGGGCGCCACTTGAAACAGTGGTGCCTACATATAAATGATACGTTAAAATATTTTAGTTTTGGAACTGGTGTTGTGCTCCAGTTTGGGCGCCACTTTGTAACAAGAGCACCACTACTTGCGTAGAAGCACCCCTATCACATCGAATTTGCCGTAACCTGCCTTGTACCTTATGCGGCGTTGTTCCCGTAGCTCAAGCCGGTGGAGGGAACGGCGTGGGTTTTGGGTACACAGGTCACGGCCTAGATTACCGCATATATATATATATATATATATATATAAAGAGGGAAAGAAAGATGGTATGCCATCAAATGGGGAGTTTGAAAAGGTGAGGCTGGTGAAAGACCGCATCGGTGGGTCTCATGCCTCACATCAAGCAGGTCCACCGTGGTTGTGAAATATAAAAATTTAGAGTAACATAGTTACTCTAAATTAACAAAAAAAAAATTATTTTTTTCCATGGGCTGAAAGCCCCAAATGTTAGTACGTTAATATAATTTGGTAAAGCGTTCCAGCTGAAGGAAACCCGCGTGCTAACGCACATGCGAGATCTCCGCTTCTAATGAAGCAGCTGGTGGACCCTTTACCAAATGGGCCCGATTAATTAGTATGTTGATTTTTATTATTAAGTAAACATACTTACCAACAAACAAAAATTAACAAAGAACAAAGAACTTTAATATTTTAAAAAACTAAATTCAAACACACTGTATACTCTTAATATTACAACTCGGATAATAAAAAAATAAAATAAAGGGAATGAATATCCCTTTTATTAAAGAAACTCGTTAAATTCACACTTTTTATTTCGTTCGATAATAAATTATTATGATCTCTCACTGTTATAAAATTTTTAACCAAAAACGCGTCTAGTGTCAAAAATACCGACTACCACGATGGTCTCACAAAACTTGACTCCCCGATCCAAAACAATGTCGCGGTCTTTATACGAAATTAACTGACTGACAGAGAAGAAGGGGGAAAATTTGTTATGGGAAATGTTCTTCTCTCTCAACCAGAAAATTCAATTTTTCCACGATCAGCGAAATCTTAGTACAAAGACCGCACATTACTGCTAACGTGACATAAATCTAATTTATGTTCACTCATGGGAAATTATATGCACACGAAAACTGCAACGTTTTAAAAAGTCCATATATAGGTCATTTAAATAAACTATATTCAGAACGTTTGTTTTGTTTTCGTGTGCACAACACAACACTATGGGTACATCATCCAATTACAAATCTTATCTTTACGTGCATTCATTAGTATTTATAATAACTACATTATAAAGACCTTTGAAACACATAAAGCTGCAACTCGATAACGTAAACCAGAAATAATTTTATGTTTGCCGTATTGCATCTCATACCATTTTTGTGTATATGAATGCAACAACAAACATAAAGAAAAATAAATAATTCCAGCATGACTAAGTGTTTGAGAAAATGTTGTGAAGGAAAAATACCTTCAAAGTCATGATGAAATTATTCTGATCAACGAACAGATAATTGGGAATGAGTTGGTAACGGAGTATGATAAAATTCCGTTACATATTTTATGGGCAATTCGCCGAACACTGTCTCGTCCTATGCCCAGTTTTATGGCTATAGCACTGTATGAATGTTGCCCAGCTTCAATGAGACCATCTGCAGCAGAATTTTGCTTGTCCCTGATGTTCTTTGTTCGAAAAATTTTGAATTTGATAATGTAACTCGAAAATTCACTTTCAAGCAATACCGTATATAAGATAAAAGTTGTTTGCAACTTCAAAAATATGGCGTCACGTACACAAAACACAAAAGCAAAAAAAAAAATTTAAGGATAAACACTTTCTTAGGAATCGATCTACAAAAAACCACTTTCGAATAACAACTAATTAACAAACGTAAGTTAATGTTCTATTCACTGCAAGAAACACACACATGCAGACACGTTTACGTGACCACCCATTTTAATAAGTCATAAACCAGAGCACGAAAATGACTCATAAAAAATAGTAGGGGGAAACTTAAAGAAGAGCAGAAAAACTAGTTTTATTATGTAAAAACGTTGAAATGATGTAACCACGCAAGTTTTTTGGCCAACGACTGTAAATAATATTAAAATGTGATTTTTGTTAACATTATTTAGGAAAAAATTCCGAATTCCTATATGGTAGCCAGATTCGACATGATGGAATGTTTACAAATACACTGTTTATTTAAATAAGTGGCTATATACCTATATTGCGTGAGTAAACTTTACATGGAATAATGCTTTACGAACGTTCTTGTAATGTACCTCAAAGGCTTCAGCGAAACTTTAATAGTCACATTTCCTTTAGTATGCTGAGTGCGCAGGATTAATCTACGTGTGGACAAATCTAAGGCGTCCATGTGTGGTGCCGAGTAAATTTATATAGTTTCCCTACTGCTCAGACGGATAAAACGGGATAAACTTTAATACTTAAGCTTTCCTCATAAATTGGAAGCATCTAGAAGTTTTTTTATTTATTAAAAAGAAAAATCTACAATTCGAGACAACAAATCCAGACTAGTTTCCAAAATTTTTCAACGAAATACTTGGCCCTGTACAGCCTAGGTGGATTAATTGATTGGGTTGAAATTTTGTACTTAAACTTTTTACACAAATTAAGAGGTCTCAGTGAATTTTGGCCAAAATCATTGCACTGGAAATGACAGCTCCATGGGAGCTTTTTTGTGTTTTGCAAATATTTTGAAAAGTACATATCATTTACAAGAAAAACAATTATGCACTAAAAAATTTTAAATTTATTTTGCAACAATACCTGACCTAGTAGCTTTCCTAAATGTATGGCAAAAGCGACAAACTGTACAGCTCAGATGGACTAATTCATCGGGATAAAACTTAACGCTTAGGCTCTTAAGCTACAAAATCGATCGATCCACCTTAAGTGACAGCTTCAATAGGAGCTTCTTTTTTTGCATGTATTTTGAAAAGTATTTTATTTACGAGAAAACGGATATGAACTTAAAACTCCTTATTAATTTTGTAACGAAACTGGTCCAGATTAGTTTTCCAAAATTTAAACGGAAATAGGGATTCTTGTTGCAAAAACAGCAATGCAGTATAAAATTCTGCATCTTACTATATTCCTGCCTGCATCCTCGACAGAAATGGTTTATAGGAATAGGATGTTAGTCACAGAAATAACCAAGGCGATAACCGGAGCAAAGTTATTGTATAACTACATTGATACGTTGGTTAAATTTTAAGTTAGTTATTCTAAAAATATCACACCTAGAAGGAAAATTTATTAGTTTGTTAGTTTGTGTTAATTCATGGTTCTAAATTTCATCATATGTATCTATCGCCATTAGTCATATTACGACTGGAATAATTATATTACAATGGCATCTTGGGGGGTGATCTCATTTCATGCTGTGTATTATTACCGCTTTAAAATCTAACCAACACCTTTTAATGCGAGGAGAGTTTGTTCGTAAGGACCCGACCGCCTATATTTATATATTTGATGACCAAAAAATTCTACAGTCCATAAGGTCAAATATTAATTATATTTTACTATAATATCGTAAGCGTTTTATTTAACTAGCTACCTTAAAAATCTATTCACTCCTCCTAATTCGAACGGAACTCTCGTACTAAGTAATATCCGAGTACGACCTTAGTACACCTTCTTAGTAAAAAAAAACACAATCAAATGACCCGTTCCACACTGCATTTCTTTTGTAATTTCTTTCTTTCTTAAGCCTTATTTTATATTAGAACACCAAATTTTTATATTATTTTATTCTGCTCTCTCAAAAATAAAATTTAAATCAAAATCTACATCTCAAAAATGGCCTTAATTTTTTTTTTCATTTTTTTTATATAAATATGTTAAAGCTACTTCACTAAAAAAATTTTTGTTGAAAAATGAGTCGCTTAATTGCGGGCATCATAGGTAAACGGGGAAAGAAACGCAAAAGAAAAATTCTTTGACATGCCGTGTGGAACGGCGGAAAAAAAATACATTAATTAGTATAAATTCAAAAAAACTTCTCTTTTATAAATCCAAAAGTGGCATGTGCACTTTTTTAATGTTTATTGCACATAAATGTTACATTTACAGGTGAGTTAAATATTAATGTGCATGTATACATTCATGCGGTTACAAGAATATATACGAAATACATTCTACACAACTGCATACGTGCATTTTATACACAAATTAATATTCAAGACACTATGCACACGCCACAACACTTATTCACAAATTATGTAGTGTATTATATCAATAATACACTACAACACATATTTATTATTAATTTATTATTTATATATGTATACACAAAAATATTAAATTAGATTTTAAATTTAGGAGCGACAAGAAACTCGTCTACTCCTTTTGAAATCCAAACTCTCACTCTCTTTTCATACTTCACTATTAGCGCTCGCTCTTGCGAGCAAGCTTATACAAAGACTTAGGCCGTCTGTCTGTTGGCACTATCACAGCAAAAACTATACATACGAGAGAGCTCAATTTGCACACAGATAGATACTACTCTAAAAAGGTCACATTTAAAATTTGGGAACTCTAGGTCAAGTAGTTTTCGAGATATTCAACTTTTTCTAAAAATAGAGGACACACAGATGCGGCTGTCTACTTTTTTTCAAAAATTTCAATTATTATTCTAGGCCAACTGACTAACTTTAATATATATATTACTTTTATCTATAATAAAATGAGTGTTGTTTCAAAACTAGTTTCTGTAATTTTTTGATTTGCTTAAGATTCTATTCATTTTTTGTCTATTGGGCTAATTTGTTGTATTAGCACCTTAGTTGTTTCAGAGGTTTTACACCTCCGTCCGTCCGTCGATTGCATTTTTCCTATTTTGGCGAGCGCTTGTCGGACAATTTCAATTGTCCGCTTCTACTAGTTTTAAAACGAAATTCCAAACACAAACTAAAATAAAATAAATAAACTCTAAACAAAGTATGTCATTCAAAACCAGTGTTGTGGAACGAAAAAAAAATTTGTAACGTTATTCGTTTCGTTCCACTCCTTTAAAATATATTGATACCGTTCCGTTTTCTGGTATTGTACCGAAATATTATTTCGTTACGTTATGGTATAACGTTTCAAATACGAAAAATTCTCCAAAACCGTGGGCATTAACAGAAAAAACAAGCAGTTAAGTTATTTAGTATTTATATTTTCCATTTAGTATTTTATATTTAAAAAAATTCAGAATGTACATTTCAAATCATAAAATTAATAAATTATAAATAAAATAATATAGACAAATTTATTTTATTTAGTTCAAAGGTTCAAACAAACTATCAACTTTAAACTTTTAATATTATACATATTTCAAATTTGAATTAATTTATTTGTGACAATTAGCAAAATGTCCTCTAAAATGGTTTTATCTAAATTATTCCGCCTATCGGTTAGTATCCATTTTAATAAAGAAAAACATCGCTCAACCGAAACCTGCGTCGCAGGGACAGCATGAATTATTTTAGCCAATATCGCCAAATCATCTGTTTTTCCAGTCCAATATTGAAAAATATTAACATTTTTTTTCGGCATAACTTTGTCAATGGCTGCTACTATTCCGAGCAATTGATCAATACTTTGGCCAAATGTGACTGATCTTTGATATGTTTTTTTTCGGCTAAAAAACGATATAATATATCTTCTTCTTTTTCTTTCTCATGAGTTTCTGGTTGTTAATGAATCAACAGTTTCTTGATAATCGGTAGCGATTTGGTTAAAAATTTGGTTGTGATAGTTATACAAATCTTTTATATGAGATTGAGCATTTTTTTTCTGTTCATCATTCAGCAAGGTAGAATATCTTGGATCCAGTAACACAGCTGCTAATATTGGTCCACAATTGGAAATACAAGTCTTTTCACGTACACGCATCGCTTTTAAAAGAACTTTCGAATAGGAATTGTTTAATTCCATTAATTGCAGTTGACACTTATACCATATCGCGAAAGCTTCACTCAGGGGTAATTGCTGTTTTTGAAATGCAATTGTGGCGTCGAAAGGAATTTTGAGAACTGTGCAAAATTCTTCCATCTTTCTCCACTCGCTAGCTGATACATGGATTTCTGGAATAATTGAATCCATCTCCTCAAAAAAGGAGCGTAATTCGATTAATCGTGTTACCATTACGTAATTCGAGTTCCAGCGGGTTACTATGTTCCGAATGGGTTTTTTTAATCTTCGAGATTTAATTAATATCAAAACAGTTGGTGTTCTCAGCTTTAAAACAATTCGAAGCGCTTTTTCAATACATGTTTTATATGTAGGTTCTTTATTGATTGCTTCATTTACAGCCAACTGCAAGGTGTGTGCCAAACATTTAACGTTCGTCAAAATAGGAGATATTTTCTCAGAAAGTATGAGAGATTCTACTGCTGTTTCATCATAAGGTTCGAAAATTTCATCACCACCTCCATCATCGTCGTTATCTTCATTATCGCTATTTTCTCTTCGGTTATCAACATTATTAGCTGCTTGCGTGCTATTGCTATTATCAGATTCGATAAGCTGATCTGAACCCATAAGTTCTGATGCTTTTACCATATTTCGACCATTGTCTGAGGTAAAAGTATAAATTTGCGATAAGCGAATATCATACTTTCTTAAAATATCAATAACTAGGTTTCGAATATAATCTGCTGTGTGCTTTTCTGATAATTCTTTTACAGCTAGTGTACGAATTACAATTTGATGGTTTTTTTCATATTGAATATTTACACCTAGCATTGACCGATCCAATCTGCTAGCACTGTCCACTTTGAGAGATAACATTTTCCCATTTACCTCATTTTTAATAAATTCCTTGTATCTTTCAGATTTTTTCATTATTTGCTCACGAATATTTTCTCGATTTATATTTATTCCAAGAGCTTTTGTTATATTATCGAACAACTTTCGGAGTGCGCTGCATTCTAAAGTTCGCAGTGGTAATCCATGTAATGTCACTAAATCAATACAAAGATCGATCATCTCTGTGGAGCTAATACTTAATGTAATATTCTTCCGCGAGTCGGTGAAATACTTTTATAATTTACGCTGCTCTACAACTTTTTGTTTGTTTGTTTCGGCTTGATAAAATTTTTCCGTAATGCCGTTTAATAAGGCAGAATGTCGCCTCTTCAGATGTTTTATTAAATTTCCAGTGTGACAACCCGGTATGACTGTGGTAACATTCTTCTTTTGACAACTTTTACAGGTACTGGTATTTTTTAATTTATCAATCGCAAAATGTGATCGTATTTCTGTGTTCTTCTCTCTAATGGTTCGCCCCATAGTTGAGTTTCAGTAAACTATAAATCACACAATATCATAAATTAATTATCGACAATTAAATTAAAAATGTTCCCACTTACCGTAAGATTGCCAATTTTTCCGTATGTTAGCAGAAGTAGAATAACGGCAACACAAAAATCATATAAAGCAAAATACGCAAATGCACAATAAAATAGCAAAAATATGACAATACAAAATTTCTTCCAATACACCTACACCCACACCAATTAATTCAATTTAATTGTTAAAATTAAATGAGATTCGCCATTTGAATTGCATATTTTATTAAATTTACCAACCACAAAAAATAATTCAACATTATAATCTGACAGTCTATTTTAATTATGGAAAAAATAGAAATAAAATTGCAATGCAGTGTTGCCAACATTTAAAGACAAATATTTTGCATGAAATGGGTGCGTTCTATATTGAGTATTGATATTTTAGTGTCAATATAAAATTTATTGATTACTTATTTAACATTTTTATTTTTATATAAAGTTAATGAATACGATATTAAAATTTAACACAATGTAACGAAATACCGAAATGATTTTTTTTGTTATGGTAAAAATACCGGTAAACACGGTTTAAAAAATTTGGATATTGGTATTTTTAACGTTACCTGAAAAAAACCCGGTATACCGGTATTTGGTTCCGTTACAGATAACGTTTCGCAACACTGTTCAAAACAATAACCATTTATTAGAAAAATAACAAAACACTATGAGAAAAAAAAGGCCTCAATTGAAAGGGCTCACCATAACACAGGCGAACAAACACCCAAAAATAAACCACGACGTTAATAAACCCGAACGTTACTGATCATTTTTACGTGACTAAATTTTAAATTAGTTCACAATTTTTCACAACACTTTTTATAATCATTAATTCACTATTTTTGGTTGCCCCATACACTGGAGCATTACCAACACAACACTCATTAAAATCGTCTTTTATCATAACACTACGTACGAAACAGTATTTACTATCGAGAGGCCCTCGCGCTCCACCGCGAAACAGTCCAATGGCCACACGAAACAATTTTAAATTATTTTTGATCCGTCCTTTTTATCACTAATTAGTTCACTATTTATTGATTATGAGCAAGGGTGCCCCCCGAATTTAAAAGATTACAATTTCTAAATTTTATTAAAATTTAAATTGTCAATTCGCCCACTCAGCTTAATTCAAGTAAAAATTCCTTATCGCGGGCTGGATCATGGATTTCATAATTTCGCTTCATTTAATAATTCGTTTGCTCGTTTAATAGATTAAACGAGCAAACGTAAGCAAATAATTTTCACAAACACTTTTGACACTTTGACATCAAAACAAATATAGAGGATACAATCGAACACGATCAGTTAGTTTTTGTTGTTGCTCCACGATAAGCTGAAAACAACCTCGAAAACAACTTCGAAAACATTAGTATAAATCCGCCATTCTACACTTTGATTCTTTCCTCATTTCCTTCCCCTTCACCAACCATATTGCATTTATAAGAGAACGATAAAAATAAAAGATTGTACCGGAGTTGTTTACCGGAAATTACAACTTTATTTCATCAAAGTTTGGCATCTTTACAGACCAGGCGGATTGACTATTATATTTCATACTTAAGCTGTTTCCATTAATTGAAGGATCCATGTGAAACGTGGTAGACATCTGTGTACCGAAGGAACTTTTTCTATTTTTGCAATGAAGGTTAAATTTTCAGCAAGGGTTGACCTATTTTCTAAAATTTAAGCAGAAATAATGATTTTAGATTGAACTAGACAATTTTTATCACAAATCCGATATGTTCAAATTTTCGCTCTATAGAAATCGTGGTTTATCCGAGATATATGTACATTTGTTGTAAAAGAAAGTCGCGCGTTTGCCACACGAATTATACTCCTCCATTTCTTCGTTGAATTATTCTTAGATGAATTATTCTTAAAAATTGTGTGTATACATTCTTGGTAAAATAAAATTGGGTGTTGGCCACAACAGATTATTCACTCTTCTGTTTTTTATATACAGGCAGACCTTTAAATAAAAATATAAGTTTAGACTTCAAAAAAACACGATCACACGACAGAAAAATCAGGGATAACCAGAATCGTTTACGGTTACTTTATGCCGTTTACCTCGACGATGAGAACTTCTATTAGTAACCTCATTATCTGATATTATAAGTGAATTTTCTGAACCTGACGTTATTTGCCAGTTAGAAGGTTGAGGTTATCATAGTTTAAGTTAGAACCTATTCGCCATGAAGTTAAGTTTCACGAATAAGCTTAGCACAGATGATGTATCTGGAAACAGAAATCGTACAAATGTTCCAACGACCGTACAAAGTATTTAATAAAACACGTTAAAAATATAGAAAATTAAAATGAAAAAATGGTTTAGGAAACAAACTGAAGTTACTAATAGTCTCTACTCTTAATCATGTACCTTGATCATTTATTGCTAGTTTGCAGTTTTTTCTTTCAAATATTTTATAAAGAACTTACTAATGTTTGTATTTTAACTTTTTTTTCAGGTATGTAACCATGTTTTGTATAAAGCGTTTTATATATTAATCGTAAGTATTAAACTGTACCTAAATTCTAGTAATTTAATCTAAATTAAAATGAGGGGAAATTAACGAAATTTGTTGTTTCTCTTCTCCCATTCTAATATTACACTTAATTTATTTCATAAAAATCCCATAAATCTTATAAACATTTTCAAATTAAACCCTAATATTATTACAATAAAGTTTTCCCACCATTAAGTCGACATAATAAAATATTCATTTTCTCGAAAGGCACCAAATATAAAATTTGTAATAAATAATACTTTATAGCAAATACAACAACAACAAAAAATAAATAAATAAACAATATTTTTAATAAAGAGTGATTCCTTCCAGCTTCTGCTTAATTTTAAATTATTAAAATTCTAATCAAGAAATTTTTATATATACATTTTATACTAATTAACCCTTTCGGGACGAACGTCTAGAGCTGATCAATCCTGCTAAATAATTTATACTGTTTTTGAAAACACGTCATATCCGTGATACGAAAATGCAGTCTGCTGTTGGTCCTACAAGTAGAAATTTGTTCCTCAAAGTGTTTCCGGATAAGACACGTATGTACTTCGTATTCATGATAGATAAATGACATACATAGTTAAATATACATATTCCCATCTTAATGTTTGTATGTGAGTTTATTGTGTATCTAATCTACACAATAATTAGATTTTCATTTTCTTCCTAATGATTTTCATTAAATTAAATTTAATAATTAATTTATAATGTAAATTTGAATACAATGAAAACTGGAATTTGTTTTATATGTGCATACATATTTAGTTGTTATAGAGGGTGGCTGTGGGGATAGTTGTGAACTGTAAGATAAATAAGTACATAATATGTACTTGTCATAGGAAATATTGAAATCATACAAAGCACATACAAATTATATGTTCATATGAATTTTATTTTAAATATTAGCCCGGAAATAATTTGACCATATTGTGACCCACCCCCGATTTCAAAATTTCGGATGACCAAAACCACGTACATGTGAAGATATCCCGAAAAGCACCTCGATAAAAGTATTTATATAAAACGGTGGGTGTATTGAATTGAGATTAGCGTGCCTACCGTAGTTCGGATGTAGTCCACTAATTATGTCTTAATTATAAAAATTTTACAGTTTATGTATTATAATTACTTGATTAATGCTAATGCAACATTTTATGTTTATAGTTTTATGTTATTAGCTGAATTGGTAACTGTTTATTCTCAACCGAAATAAAAAGGTTTTTTCTTCAAAGATAATATTTTATATTTTTCCTTCCGTTTCAGTACACGATTTTCTTCTATACCAAAATAAAAAACTCAATTCTTCTTTTTTTCAATTATCGCTTGCTTGCTTATTAATTGTAAATTATTAGCTAAATACTTTACAATAAGTAATACAACACTAGGCGCGTTCCTTTGATATTCATTACGGTGGCCGTAACATCGTGGGCCACTTGTGAACCGCCTTGACCGCTTCTACTACTTAGCGCCATTCAACCAACTCTCTTGCATTGGAAAAACCTCAGGAAAAAGTTATTTTAACTGTAATCGTTATTTCGTCCTAAATAATAAGTTAACTGTTTCGATCTATGGTTATGCCCAATCTGTTTTATTCAATCAAAAATATTAATGATACAGGGTGTTTGGTGCATCATTTGCCAAATTTGATTGGCTGAAATAATGGGTCATTTGTTATCTCTTAAACCCCAATAACTCATTTCTGGTCCTATGGATTTTTTTATTTTAACTTTTTAATGTTTATTTTGAAAAATCGCAATATTTAGCTTTCAAGTTGTATTATTTTTTTTAAATAATTGGTAAATGGTTCCAAATTTAGTATTAACTCAACTTAACATTCCAATAAAAAAAACTAAAAGTGATCGTGATCTTCGAACTCTTTTATTAAATTCTTTAGTCTATACCCTTTTCAACGATATGCAATATGCCATAAAAACCCGTTTAAACACTTTACTACATCACAAAATTTGTGTCTCGTGACACATCAGCCTGATAAAACATACACTAAGTAGGCTACAATAACCAACAACTAATACCTCTTTCTTCCGCAGTAAAATCTGTCACTTATCTTTATCTTACATTTATATGTAAGTACTAACTTTTGGACTTATAATTAGAAATCGTTTTTTAATAAAAATTAAACTTTATTATAAACCTTGTTCAAATTGTTGACCTCCGTTGCGTATGCACGCACGACACCTTCGCCTTATTTCCACTGTAGTGGTGCGTAAACGCATTTCGTCTTTAATTTTGACGCAAAACGCTTCAATGCGTTGGACTAAATCATCCCTAGATGGAACTTCCGTGACGTATACCAGAGTTTTGACTCGTCCCCAGATGAAAAAATGTAACGGCGTTAGGTCTGGGAAACGTGGAGGCCATGGAATAGGGCCATCCCACCTAATCCATGAATTTGGGAATACGTGATTTAGTTTTCTCTGACAATTAATCTCCAATGTGCAGGACAACCGTCATTTTGGCTCGTGGGTTCTGATCTTTCGTTGACCAGTTGTGCAAATTAAGAGTTCATTCTTTAGTAAATTTGGAGCCATCTGTCCACAGAATACTTTTCAAAAAGCAGGGATCATCCACATCTGTGTGCAATAAAAGACGACAAAATTGGACACGTTTGTCAAAGTCATGATTGTCCAGACCTTGCACTGGAATGTAATGGAAAGGATGTTTGTTGTTTTGACGAAGTATGCTCCACACTTTCCAGATGGAATTCCCGAGTGATGCAGCTACATTTCTTATGCTTCTAGTAGGTTCTTCTGCAAACAGTGCTAGAACCTATTCATCGCCAGCAACATTATGTCGCGTTATAACCCCTCTTGGTTCATTAAAATTTAAACTACCGGTCTCGCGTAAGCGTCGATAAGTATTTTGGAAGGCGTGGCGGCTGGGTAATCGTCTATTAGGAAAGCGTTCTTGGTAAATCCTTTGTGCGGCACGATCGACGCAATTGGCGCTTCCATATGACATCAAAATGTCAGCGAATTCTTCATTAGAGAATGTAGCCATTGTAGCAATAATAACAAAACTTAACCACAACACTTAAAAATTTAATAAAAACAAAATAACAATATTAGAACATCCTAGAAGAGTGAGGTATTAATTGTTGGTTGTTGTAGCCTACGTAGTGTATGTTTTTTAAGTAAAAACAAGTTCTTATCGCGAATATCGAATATCAGACTCGATACACAAATTTTTATGACCTAGGTAGGTAACTTCCCGTTTAAAAAAAATACATTTTTCAGGATTTAGTTTAAGATTTTTTTTTCCTAGCTACTTCAAAAATATTTTTTAAATTTATTAAGTGATGCTTCTCTGAACATCCTATAACAATAATGTCTTCCATGTAAAGAAAAGCTGTTTCCGGAGGCAACCCTGAAAAGGTCATTTGCATCATACGTGCAAATAAGTAAGGTGCAACTTTAAGACCAAAAGGAACTCTAGTAAATCTGTAGCTTCCTGAATTTGAGCTACAAGACGTATAATCTCTTGATTGATGATCTAATTCAATCTGATGAAATCCTGATTGAAGATCTAAAACTGAAAACCATTTTGCTCTACCCAATAGATCAAGTATATCATCAATTCTTGGTATTGGAAACACATCACTCACTAACTTTTTATTTAATTGGCGAAAGTCTACTACTAATCGCCATCTTTTTTCTTCGGAACCTGGTAATGATTTATTTTTAACTAAGATAATAAGAGAGTTGTAATTAGAATAACTTTCTTCAATTATTCCGTTATTTTTTAATTCCTTCAACCTGTTTCTATATTTCTTATTTGTGAGCATGTGGTAGTTTATAATTTCTGACATACACTGGTGTAGAATCAGACAACCGTAATGTTTGTTTGTAAAAGTAATTTGTGATAAGTTTGTCTTTTGGGTATGAAAAACGTCTGAATATTCGTTTATTAAGTCTGAATATTCGTTTATTGATTATTGATATTATCATGTAAATGTGAATTATTATTTTTTATTAATTTACTAATTTTTTTTGTTTTAATGGAACTGTTTCTGAACAGTTCGTTAAAATTACTTAAAGGTTGGTGCGTTATTTTGAGACGATTTATATTTAACACTCGAATAACTGGAAATTTTTTATCTATTATTGAGCTAGCTATAAAAACACCTTGTTCATTTTCTTCATTAACAATTACTGCATCCTCTTTTAATATTAAATTTGGTATTACTCTGTACACTGCAGATCGTGCAGGTATAAAAATTGTATTACAACCCATATGGTTACTAATTGGAATACAGCAGGACGATTATATTTATTTAATGATAATGTGAAATTTTCTTCAGAAAATTTTTGGAAAAAATCCACACCCAACAATCCACCGGTCGGTATGGGAAAATCATTAGACACTACGTGAAATACCATCTCAAAATCATTGTAATTATGGAACAATTTTACCTTAGTAGTTCCAAGAGTACTGTTAATACCTGAGGTAATACCAGTTATTTTAATTGGAACAGAATTGTACATTTATTTGTTTTTTATTACTGATATTTCCGCTCCTGTTTCTATTAAAAATGTGTACGACTTGTTAATAATTTCGAATTGTACACAATTTGATAAATTTAAATTGAAACTAAAATTTTTTACTTGCTTCTTTTGAATATTAGCCCTTAATCGCTCATTTGATGCAATTGGGTTTGATAAGTTTAACCTGCGCCCGTCTCTTCCGGGCCCTGCTCGTTTTTCTGAGACAGTTATGGCTATTATATTCCTCGGACTATTATTTACTATTCTGTACTGGTACTGGACTGGGATTTTGCACACAGCGAGTCGCCTTTGTTGAGCGACTTCTAGCTAAAAGCGAGTAAAAGCGATTATGCACTATGCGAGTAGACACTCGCTCTCGCTTTTATTTCCGGCCATGTATATTGCATGGTGAGAAGAAAGGCGACAAGATTTTTGGGTTATATTTTCATACTAAACGTCAAGAATTATAAACTTTGTTTGAATTGGATATCGGTAAGATAATACATACTACCAATATATTTTTATTTATTTTTTATTTTGTCATTTTTCTATTTTCCAGCATTTACATACATATCTTCTTTAGACACATTCACATATCTTCTTGTCGGTATTGCGGTATGATACGTACGGGTTGGAAAATATCCCTCGATACTATTAACTAAATTAGTTAATAAACCTTTTGGAAATCGATATAGTTCCTGGAATCTTTAGATTAAATATTACGTTAATTAAATATATAAATAAAATTTATAAAATTAATTATTAGCTCTACCTTGTATCATCGATGTCAAAAGGATTTAAATCATTCTTAAAACGAGACCGGATAATCCTCTAATTTATCAAAAACTTATCAGAAACTTTTTTTCTTTATCATAAACAATAGCAATGGGTAAATTGTCCATTGTTCACTCGTATACATTATTTTACTTTATTAAAACATTAATAAAATTTAAAAAAAAAATTCAACACAGCACCAAACCACAAAACGACACAAATAATTTTAAACACAAAATGACATTTTGACAGCTAAATCCATAGTTGCTCAATTTTCTCGCTTTTTACTTTTGTCAATTTGTGCATAATCGCTAGAAAACTGTCGGACAAAACTAAAAGGCGAGAAATCAAACGTAAACTCGCTTCTCGCCTTTTGTGCAAAATCCCACTCCTGGTACCTATTCCTACTACAACTATTATTATACCAATTTTTACCGTTATAATAATTATTATTATTATTAGGTTTATTGTTATTAAACTTTTTATAATTGTTTGGCTTTTTATTGTTATAATAATTATTAGGATTATTTTTATTGGGTAACATCATTATGGTTCTTTTCCAATTTGTATCGACTCAAACTTGTGAATTACAGTATTGATGTCGCGTCATGGCACTTACCGTAACCGGATTAGATGCAAAGTTTGATCTAACATGTTTTGTTATCGCATTTATAGTATAATTTTTCGCAGCTTCTCTGCTCGATCCCTCATTTATGTAGGCATTTTTTAATTTGTCAGATATCTCGTTGATATCTGCAATATACTTTGCTCTACTCCCTACGCGCATACCTTCCAAAGTTGTTGCAATCTGCCATAAACTTTGGCCTTCGCATCCCTTTTTCTCCGAATCTCTAGCCTTGCCGTTTACTTTGGCCTTTACTAAAGATAATAGCAACTCTTTATGATTTACGTAATTTATCGAATCACGGAGAATTACTAATTTGTCTATTGTATTTTTCAATGTTAACGGATATCCGCCATAGTCATGCGGTATTACTTTTGTCACAATTTCTATGACTTTGTCTGATGTTAACGGCTCCATATTTTGCTTTAATAAGCAAAGCGTTCGTAATATTTGACCTATATTTTAAAATTTTCCTTTCTAAATTTAAAAAAAAAATTCTTTAATTTTATCAAGGCATTCGCAAATCTCACCATGTGTTATGTTATTTAATTTTTTTGAATGAATAACACCTCTTGATGTTTGTAAGGTTGTACATTTTCTTATAAACAAAATTGGTAAACTGGTAAAAAATTTCTTCTATTTTTCTAATTCTACTTATTTATACTTTATTTCTTAAATTTATATTTTATTATTAAATTTTTGTATATAAAAGAAAATTACCTTTAGGCAGATCGTGTTGCCTTAGCTACTCGTTGTATGGTCGCGTTGATGAAACTCCTCAACATTACTATTAACATAATCACTATTATGATCATTAACAGTATGTCTGCTAATTGGCTTGATGACGCGATATCCTTTAGAAGTGTTTCTGCTCTTCTGTTTGACTGCAATTTTTCCTTGAGGATGTCGTTGGCCGCTGTCGGGATTATCATGTTGTGCTGTTCCTCTTTAACGTTAGTAAGTATTTCCCATCTTTGTCAAATTTTGATAAATATTCCCAATAAAAATTTAATAATAAATTTTTTGCTTAAAGTGGTGGGCTCCGCTCACGTCTTTTTTACTTCTTCGTTGGTGCGACGGGCATCCAACATAATTTCGCTCTAAACTTTTTATTATTCACGTTATTTTGCGGAGTTTTATCACAAACAAAATACCAATCAGACCTGCAAACCAATAGTAACTTTATGTGTAAATCAAATTCTCGATGTCGTTACAAATGGAAAAATATTTCGAGCGGCTGTTAGTAGAAATGCTTAGCTAAAACTCAAACCCTATGTGCTCAATCAATATACATCTCGCTCAATATATTTATTCAACGCGCGCGACAAAATAATTTTTTTTTATTTGTGTGTACAGTATAAAAGAAACAAACGGAAAAATACAAATTCAACGTGTTTTTTATTTTCGTTTGAAAATATCCTTTCTCTTATTGTATGTTTTAAATTTAATAAAACAGAATGTTTTGAAAACTAAAACGCACGTATTATGTATATACTATACATATACTAGATGTATATACATATGTACTATTTAAAATAAAATGTGTGCACGATCGATAATTTCTTGTCGTTTAGGTATATAAAATTTAAAAAACATGTGATCATGAAAAGAAAGAGGATCTATTTTCGATGTATGTATGTATACGTATACGTATATACGTTGTATGTACGTATATATATATATACGTATATACATTGATTATGGTTTGGTGTGCTGCATGAAATATAGTTTATAAAAAAGAAACAAATATTTGGAGGAAAGGATACGAAACATCAGAAATTTATGAACGAAAGGGAAAATATTATAATTAAATTGTTTTTTACTGATCGCAGTAAACATTTAGATATACATATTACATATTTGTGTTTAGTTACATTATGTATATTTTATATGCCTATCTATACTGATTGGTCGAAATTAAATACATACATTCATTACTTAATTTTTCCTAAGTGTACTATAAGGATGATTGATATATGTTCTAAATTCAATAATATTAAAATTCCTAACAATTTTATAAATGATTTTAATTTTGAGAAAAATAATAAAATCAGCTTAGAGCGGAAAGATGCCTTAGGGAGGATGTACTATGCATTTGGATTTGCATCTAAAAAATTGGTCAAGCATATATAGTACATTTTTGTTAACACTTTCCCCTTATTCCATATTATCTGAAGCATAGTATAGTATTTGAATTGTTTCAAATAAAAGCTAGTTATTGATTTTAACCAAATTTGCAAAAACATTAATATTTCGAACTCGGTTGTGATATATAGAATTATGAGTATACACAATATCCTTGGAATTCCATTTTTAAACTTCTAACCCCAAGTAAAAACCATCCTAAGGTTTAAAAATGAAAATAAATAAATTTCGTTTTTTGTTGTTTTCAACCGAGTTACAAGCTTACATTATAAGTACACTGCAATTTTTCAGATACCAACCACCACTTATCATGAAAACTACCCCAAATTTCTCTAGAATAAATGGACACTTTTTTGACAATTTCAAAAATAGACATTTCAATATCGGATATTGGGTATCGCTTTATAATCCTCATCAGAAGTGCAATTCGATTTTTAAGTTGTAACTTGGAACTTTAAATCATGGAAACAAATTTATTTAGCCACCCACTTTATTTATTAGGTATATAACTTAATTTCTACAGATTTTTTTCACGGTATTCTGTGGTTTTTGTAGGATCGGACGCAAGGTTTCAGAACAACGAACGACAAGTTTACGTGAGTTACATAACCTCTCAGAATAGCAGAGTTTACGATTACAACTGATAAACAGCACATTCGGCACTGCATTCTATACGAATTCCAACAAGGAAAAAATGCTTCTAAGGCACGGGAATCAATTTTTAGTGTTCTTGGTGCCAACCTTGAGTCTTATGAAACGTGTAATTATTGGTATAAACGTTTTAGAATTAGTGATTTCGATCTTAGTGACAGCCTCGAAAGTTTGAAGATGTGCGAGCTAACCTGGAATCTACAACAGCAACAGGCATAACTCAGAAAAAACGAATATCTAAATAACATACTGCCTAATAATTGGTTTCATCTAAGATTTCAATTCCTCAAAATCATAAATAACTATCAAATGTTTAAATTCTCCTAAACTTCTGAAAATTTAAATAAATTTTAAGAAATATGTACTACGGACTTGGAGCAAAATATTTTCTGAACAGTTATTTTTCAGTAATTATCTACTCCTGTACTAAATATTAATTTATTACATTAATATGCCCAGCACCAAGTGAATTTTCTGAAACTGGTGGTTATGTAAATGTATTTAATTAATGTGTAGTAATCTATCACCATACCATACATGACATACTTTAGTCATATATAGTCTACTGAGATTGTCACAGATTTTAGTGAGGCCTCATTAAACCTTTTATGAAACATGTCTTTGTTTTTGGTAAGACTTCAGTAGGCTGAACTTGCTCGACATGTTTAAAGAGTTCGTAGTATAAATATTTTTTGTATAAGGCCTCCTGCCTGATGACATAAATCAAAGATAAGATCACGAACACCGCACGGAAGTCCAGAAAATACTCGAACTCAATTCAAATAAAATTAATTAATTTAAAACGAGTTCATAATTTTGAATTACAATAGAACAAAGAAAAATATTTTGAATATCAGTGAAACTAGCTTTATTGGATTGATAATTTTATGCCATTAATGCTTGAATATGATTGTGACCATGTGGCTGGTGCGTAGATGGCGCAATCTGCATGTCCAATTTTCACACACTTTTCGCAGCAAGCGTAGACAAGTGACTTAACATATCCCCAAAGAAAATAATCTAATGGAGTTAGATCACACGATCTCGGTGGCCAATTAACAGGACTATTATGTTGAATTAGTCTTTCATCAAATGTTTCTTTGAGTAAATTAATTGTATTCCGCGTTGTGTGGCTTATGGAACCGTCCTGTTGGAACCACATATCAGCAAGATTAATGGCAGCCAATTGGGGTACAAAAAAGTTAGAAATCATGTCTCTATACCGTTCACTGTAAGATTCCACCCATCATCGTTTTTGAAGACATATAGACCAGAGAGTCCGCCGGCCCATAAAGCGCGTGATTTTCTATGGATATAATGGTGTTTCAAAGGCAAAGGCTTCTAGATTATCTTCACTCCAAATCCAATTCTGTTTATTAACGTACCCATTCAACAAAAATTGAGCTTCATCGTTGAACAAAATTTTGTTTGGAAAATCAACATCAATAGAATTAGTGCTTCAGCCGATTGGCCGATTTGGCAAGCAGTGCTATGGCGTAAGTTTATTCATTATGAAATGGCAAATCAAACTAATGACAAAGCAAATGTTGCTGTAAACTCGGTTGTCAAACAAAACAATGTTGCAAACTTAACGATGTGAAGCTATAAAACACACCCTTTACTGATTGAATAAGGAATTCATGAGACAAACACTTTTAATATTTCGATCAATGATTTGCATAATTTTCCTTCTAAGCAAAATGTACAAATGTAATTCTTCACTTCTGAATTTAAACATTTTATTAGTTATTTATGATTTTTAGGAATTGAAATCTTAGATGAAACCAATTATTATTCAGTATGTTATTTAGGTATTCGTTTTTTCTGAGTTATGCCTGTTGCTGTTGTAGATTCCAGGTTAGCTCGCACATCTTCAAACTTTCGAGGCTGTCACTAAGATCGAAATCACTAATTCTAAAACGTTTATACCAATAATTACACGTTTCATAAGACACAAGGTTGGCACCAAGAACACTAAAAATTGATTCCCGTGCCTTAGAAGCATTTTTTCCTTGTTGGAATTCGTATAGAATGCAGTGCCGAATGTGCTGTTTATCAGTTGTAATCGTAAACTCTGCTATTCTGAGAGGTTATGTAACTCACGTAAACTTGTCGTTCGTTGTTCTGAAACCTTGCGTCCGATCCTACAAAAACCACAGAATACCGTGAAAAAAATCTGTAGAAATTAAGTTATATACCTAATAAATAAAGTGGGTGGCTAAATAAATTTGTTTCCATGATTTAAAGTTCCAAGTTACAACTTAAAAATCGAATTGCACTTCTGATGAGGATTATAAAGCGATACCCAATATCCGATATTGAAATGTCTATTTTTGAAATTGTCAAAAAAGTGTCCATTTATTCTAGAGAAATTTGGGGTAGTTTTCATGATAAGTGGTGGTTGGTATCTGAAAAATTGCAGTGTACTTATAATGTAAGCTTGTAACTCGGTTGAAAACAACAAAAAACGAAATTTATTTATTTTCATTTTTAAACCTTAGGATGGTTTTTACTTGGGGTTAGAAGTTTAAAAATGGAATTCCAAGGATATTGTGTATACTCATAATTCTATATATCACAACCGAGTTCGAAATATTAATGTTTTTGCAAATTTGGTTAAAATCAATAACTAGCTTTTATTTGAAACAATTCAAATACTATACTATGCTTCAGATAATATGGAATAAGGGGAAAGTGTTAACAAAAATGTACTATATATGCTTGACCAATTTTTTAGATGCAAATCCAAATGCATAGTACATCCTCCCTAAGGCATCTTTCCGCTCTAAGCTGATTTTATTATTTTTCTCAAAATTAAAATCATTTATAAAATTGTTAGGAATTTTAATATTATTGAATTTAGAACATATATCAATCATCCTTATAGTACACTTAGGAAAAATTAAGTAATGAATGTATGTATTTAATTTCGACCAATCAGTATAGATAGGCATATAAAATATACATAATGTAACTAAACACAAATATGTAATATGTATATCTAAATGTTTACTGCGATCAGTAAAAAACAATTTAATTATAATATTTTCCCTTTCGTTCATAAATTTCTGATGTTTCGTATCCTTTCCTCCAAATATTTGTTTCTTTTTTATAAACTATATTTCATGCAGCACACCAAACCATAATCAATGTATATACGTATATATATATATACGTACATACAACGTATATACGTATACGTATACATACATACATCGAAAATAGATCCTCTTTCTTTTCATGATCACATGTTTTTTAAATTTTATATACCTAAACGACAAGAAATTATCGATCGTGCACACATTTTATTTTAAATAGTACATATGTATATACATCTAGTATATGTATAGTATATACATAATACGTGCGTTTTAGTTTTCAAAACATTCTGTTTTATTAAATTTAAAACATACAATAAGAGAAAGGATATTTTCAAACGAAAATAAAAAACACGTTGAATTTGTATTTTTCCGTTTGTTTCTTTTATACTGTACACACAAATAAAAAAAAATTATTTTGTCGCGCGCGTTGAATAAATATATTGAGCGAGATGTATATTGATTGAGCACATAGGGTTTGAGTTTTAGCTAAGCATTTCTACTAACAGCCGCTCGAAATATTTTTCCATTTGTAACGACATCGAGAATTTGATTTACACATAAAGTTACTATTGGTTTGCAGGTCTGATTGGTATTTTGTTTGTGGTTTTATTTATATTTTTATATTATATCGTTTTTTTGCGAAATTTTATTTTTATTCTTACTTATTTTCACTTTAGTTAAATATAAAATTTTTTAGAAAAATATAAAAATTTAATATCACACTTTAATTTCATTTATCATCACACCACAGCAAAAAGTTCACCTTAAGTCTGGCAAGATCGCCATGTAATCGGTATTTCGTCGTAAATAATAAGTCAACTGTCTCGATCTATGGTTATGCCCAATCTGTTTTAGTCAATCAAAAATATTAATTATATATTATGTATTACAATATATACAGGGTGGCTGAGACCAAGTGTTACCAAATGAAAACGCTGTAATTTTTTTAATTTCGATTATTTTTTATTGAAATTTCGTGGAATATGTTGAAAACATATTACATTTTATGAGAAACATGTACGATATGACCTCCTTTGGCTCTGATTATTTGATTCAGTCTTCCATAGAATGCAATGCTGGTAAAAATATCGGTACGTAACTTATCACATATTAAATTAAACGTGTTTGAAATTAAATTTACACTAATTTTGTTTTTAATCGTTATTTCGTGAATGTAAACATAAAGGATCTTTCAATTTAAATGTAGATAAAATATGTTGTGTGAGATATCCACTCAACTTTTACTTTTGTTTGTAAGAATATTTTATGGTTTAGTTATGTTTACTTTTGAGAGCATCAATTGTTTGCGATTTAGTCGCATAGACCTGCGATTTAAGGTAGCCCCAAAGAAAGAAGTCGAAGGGTGTTAAATCGCATGATATCGATGGGCCGTTCACGTCGCCGCTGCGCGAAATAACTATGTTTTCAAATCGCTCGTGCGTAGACTCTCCATCGTGACATGTGCTGTGTGGCTTGTAGCGCCGTTCTGTTGGAATCAAATTTCGTCGGTTCCCATATCATCCAGATGGTAGTCGCTATAACCTTCCATAGTTTCATTCCGATCAGTCAATTCGTCTGGGCTGTAGAGAACCTGGTTTGTTAGTCTGGACAGAACCGCATACGCACATGTAATCAGAGATTTTTTAAAAATCACATATTTTGACTGCAGCGATATAGCGAATGTCAAATCTGTAAAACTCGCAAGGTCAACATGTTTCATGGTTACTTTGTTTTAATACGTAAAATAAATTAAAATGATCTGAACAAATTTTGTTTCAAATTTAATTTACAATATTTTGGTTTTTATTTCTGACTAAAATCACACGATCTCTTAATTTATAGTAAAGACCTAAGGATGAAGATTCGTCCCGATCAATAAATCAGTCTGGGCTGAACAAAGGCTGATTTTTAGTTAATAAACAGTTTTTTTGTCAAAATTATCATTTGCATTGGAAAACTGATTTTGGCCGTAAATATTACGAATTTAATTTAGAATCTTTTAGTTCATAACGGTTTTAGTCATTATTCATTAATAATAGTTACACTTTTCAAAATGTTTGCAAAAATCGGAAAGGCCCCTATGCCACTTCCGGACATTCGAATTAAAAATTACTAGAATCCCCCAATTTATGAGAAAAGCTTAAGTATGGAGTCTCATCCTATATTTCTGGGCTGTAGGAAATCTAAATATATTTAATCTGAACGAGTTTCTTAATTATCACCGATGTAACATAAAATCGAATTTGATAAAAATCGGTTTAGAAATGCCTTCCAATGCCACAACTTCAAAAAAATTAACTTTAGAATTCAATTTCCGCAGGTCATTATTCAAGTTTCTGTTTAATTTGGAATCGTGTTCCAGAACTTAAAAAATACAAGAAAATTTATTAAGAAATATTAAAACTTCAAGATTTATTTAATTTGCCCATGTTTCAGTTCTTACTTAAATCGTTAAAAAAAATGGCTACCTGTAGTTTTAATATTACTAATGTATATATCATCGCTGATAATTTGTATTTTATATTAATTATCATCTACTATATACAGGGCGTTAGTTTGAATATGCATGTATTCATTATATTCCTTTCCTTTTTATTGTTTAGATGGTTTTCCATTTTGTTTGTTGTTTTATTGTTTGTTATTTTTTTGTTTGAGAAATTTAATTTTGAGGAATCTCCTAAAGCCGAAATTTTTGTTTTATGAAAGCACAGGTGTTCAATTATAAAATTCTTGTTAGGCGATTATTTCTGTATTAATTTTATTTGAAGGGATTGAAAAATTTGTTCGCGTTAAACGAAAATTAGTGTTAAAAGTTTTGTCTTAAGCAAAAAACTTTATACTAAAATTATATGAAAAAGCTAAGTATCAAAAAAAAATTCGTGTTATCCGTTTTCGTGTTAACTGAATTCCACTGTATTAATTTCGTTTAAAAATCTGATAACATTTCCTTTTAATTAATGTATAAAATTATTAAATATTTAGTTAAAAGGTGTTTCAAATTTAACAAAACTTTTATAATTCTATTTTTTAAAGAAATTTTATGTATCATTTAACTCTTAATATAAATATTTTTTGATGAATACATAGATGTGACTCTCTGCTTTCAGAAAACTAATTCTTAGTCTTATTTGGTATTGTATGTTACTTAAAAAATTAAAAATTCACAATAATAATTTTGTATTTTCTTTATTAGACACTGTGCCAAATACAAAACGCAACAGTAATTTTTTTTAGAAAAATACCATATTTTCAAACGTTTGTATCTTGGTGAAGGTTTAAATTTTTGTTTACTTTTAAAATGTAGGAACTTTAGTCTTTTTACCCCAGCGTCGGTCTGTTTTTTATTATTTTTGTGTTTTTATGACATTTTTTGAGTCATACAAAAATGTTTTTAACGAGAAAAAAATCCTAAAATTTAAGACTGCCAAAGAATTTTCCTGATGTTTCATTCACTAACCCAAATAAGCGATTTTGTAGAGAATTTAGATACCTTGAGAATAAGACTTTAACATTGATGTACGACAAATCGCCTTTGAGTTATTGCAGTTTTAGCAAGCTATTGTTTTTCATAAAATATGGTTTTATTTTGGTATAACAATTTTTCGTGGCGTTCTTAGTTTACAAGATGTGGCGTTCTTAGAACTTAAGATAAGATTACGACGTTTGTCATGTGTCAATCATTTTTTTTTTAATTTTTCATCTTACCCGATTTCCGCGATAATACGTCATCTACACTTTAACCATAAATCTTTACACTTATCAAAAATATTTTATTCAATTTTTCATTTATTATAAATTATTTTCACTATATACCTTATAACTAAACACGATTTTTTCTTTGTTAAATATCACATGGCGACTAAACGATCAACACAACCATGCCGAAATTATTTTTTTCTTGTCTACTATCTAAATATCTCACAACAAATATTTTAAAACTTGCAAGTTTAACATATAATTACATATTAACACACAATAATTTTTATGTAAATTTTCCCACTTATGAAAATATTTTATTTTCATAAAAATTATTTTCACTGAATAAATATCACATGGCGACAAAACACAAAACATACTTTTATTTGTTTTTGTACAATGCGAAATTATCAGTTCATTTTCGAAAACAAATTATTTTGCACTTACACATAAATTTATAATTAATTATTTTTATTTACAATATTATGTTACATTTTGCCATTTTGTCAATATATTTTTATGTAAAGAAAAATCGTCAAAGTATTTTGCTACGATACGAACTATGCAAAGAGATTTCAAAAATATTTTTTTTTTGTCAATTTTGTTTCACATACATATACATTATCTATTACGAATAGTTTGCTTTGAAAAAAATGCCAAAAACCCTGTGTGGAATGGAGCATTCATTCACATAAAAATAAATAAACATATTTTTATATATTTCGTCGTCTTCCTTCTCGGCATCGATCGCCACGATAATAAAAACAAGTATGAAGAGAGAGAACAGACAACATAGAGAATACAAATATTTTTATTTTCAAATTTTTTAATCCACAATATTCACATGATTTTCTGTTTACGATGTGGGTGAGTTTGCTGATTTGTATCAAAAATGCATTTTGTTCGCAGGTTTCTATGTATATTGACCATCTTTGACCATGTTTATTCTCAACCGAAATAAAAAGCTTTTTGCTTCAAAGATAATATTTTATATTTCTCCTTCCGTTCAGTACACGATTTTCTTCTTTACTAAAACAAAAAACTCCATTCTTCTTTTTTTCAATTATCGATCGCTTGCTTTTTGTAAATTATTAAATAAATAATTTACAAGTAATATAAAACTTGGCGCGTCCCTTCGATATTCATTATGGTGGCCGTAACAGTAGCAGTGGGTGTTCTCACTAAAATGCAACAAAACGCCTCTTAATTTGAAAAATAAAAGTAATTTTACTTCAAATCATACTCTAGCCCGAAAACTAAAATAAATATCTGAAAACTGAATTTGCTTTCTTCGGGCTCGTTTAAAATTGTAAATGTATTAAATGAATGAATTAAAAGAATTATTTACTATTAAATGTAAAAATATTAATTTTATATAGTGGGCCGGGTTCTAAATTTTTTTGCAATGTTATCATATTTTGGGTTTGCCAACATAACATAACAGAAATTGTATGTCGTCAAATGGGGCCAGATTCATATAACTCGATTATTTTTTAAAGTCCCGCTACTACAAACAAAGCATGAATCTCTGTTCACAGAGATTGTCAGATCTAACAGGTGATTTTATTAGCTTATCAGGACTATCTCTGAACTTGAACCATCCTTCTATTAATCAAAGGTTATAAAATAACAGTATCCTCTAAATTGAAATAAAACAAAATTGAATGATATCAATGAATTTTTTTTTTTTATTTGAAAGCGTCATTTATGAAATTAATGGTGGCATATCTCCTTTAAATGTGCACCACACACCACCAACATGGCGTATTCTTTTAACTAAATTTTGAACCAATTTTTCTTATAAATCTGAACGAATCTCTCCATTCCTCTCAATAACACGATTGTTTGTATTTGGCCAAATTATGTCTGTTTATTAGCATAAACAATTGACTATCGCTACAAGAAATAAATTCACCGATTACAACGGCTCTAATTCACTGGTACATTTTTTGGGATAATCTTTTCACAATTTTTTTTTTTAAAAAGTCGATGGTAACGCTGGCTGAGTGGCTCGTAGCACCATCTTGCTGAAACAAATTTTCATTGGTACTGATATTTTCCATATTTTCGAACAAAAGATCATTAATTATCGATTTGAAATGTGCTCCATTAACGATGACATGCTGTCCTTACTCATTTCAGAAAAAATAAGGACCGATGACACCATCAGCATGAAAAGCACACTGAGATGCATTGGATTTTTATGCTGGATTAACTTCTGGATTGTTTTCACTCTATATTCTGCCATCAGAAATGAGCCTCTAAGGAATTTGTCTAAAATCAGCAAATAAACGACATTTGTGATTGGCCAACGGCTTCAGTTCTCGGACTAGTTGGATCTTATATCCCTATTGCTGCCCACTAACACAATTGTGTGGGTACGCCAAGCGTACCATGACAAAAATTTATTTTTGTATGTGTTTTCAACCAACTTACAGATTTGTGCATTCCTTTAAACCTTATTTTCGTCCGAAAAAAACACTATAACTATACACACAATTGTGTTGGTTGTACTTCAAATCAAGCAAAATTTTTTATCAAAAACGCCATCACATACATACTAGGATTTTTTACTCACACATTTGTGTGGTCTGAACTTTAATTGAGCAATTTTTTTTTTTGTTGAAAAATTGGTATACTTAGTTGGGAGTGTAAATTAGAAAATGTTGTTTACATGCGGTTTTTACATGTAAAATGTGTACACTTATTTTTTTAGTGTACACTTATTTAAGACTCAATCACACACTTATTTAAGGCTCAACCAAAATTCCAGACGATTACGAGTACATTAAGCAAGCAAGCGATTCAAAATTAACAAACGGGATGCGTAGTTCAATGAAATCAAATGTAAGTATCCAAAAAGTCGTTAGAGAAAAAATGTTAAAATTGACTTTGCCCGAATATTGACCGGCAGCCTATTTATGGAAAACTAGATCAAAATTTTGTTTTAGATCACAAATTATGCCAAGGTATTTGATTTGGCTTCATAACCTCATTGTTTTTATGAGATAAGGTTGTTAGCCTGCCGCTGAACCCGCTTGCTACGTGTGTGGGTCACGTACTGGTGAGAATCTTTAGGCATTCAGGCCTACCTTGAACACATTTATATAGCAAACCGCTTGATACAATACAGATGTCCGCTTCAGCCGCGCCATAACCTGGAGAACAAACGCTGATTTGGTATTGGTTTTAGAGCTACCACTACATCACCTGATTCATTTAGAAATACTTAGAGAGCAGCGTGAGGCACCCAGCACAATGTTTAAATTTGTGATGAATATTAATATTAAAAACCGATCGTGTTCTTCACATACTTAAAAGTTACTTTAATTGAAAAAGGGTGTCTACTTCTTAGTTGCAATTTCAATTCTTCAATTCAATTTCACGGTTCTATCAGTTTTTGTACCTCTATGAAAATTATTACAACACCAAAAATCGGTTAGAGTTAGTGTTGATTGACACATTCCTTAAGATTTTGTAATAGCAGCCATACTCTCTGTTGTAACCGTTTGGAAATAAAGGGACTTGCAAATTAAGTGGCTTCAACACAAATTATACATGCCATGTTGAATGTTAAAAGGGTGAGAAAGTATTGAACAGCTTAATTTTGACAACTTAAAATATATTTTTTGTTCTATATATGACGTATATTTATGCTATTTATCACACATTTCGAACTTGCTATTTACTTCAATTCCCCAATAAACGCGCAAACGAGACAAGTTTAAATATAAAATGGAAGAAAATATTATTTACGTTTAATAAAAATTTTTCTTGTATATTTTCCATTTTCTCATTATAACACTTTTTTATCATTTTTAATGTGCCATAAAAAATGCAATCGAAAATTTATTTTATGAAATTTTCTATATTTTCTCTGTACATATATAGTAAAAAAAAATTGTAAAGTTGATTTTCCTCGCGTTACATTATATGGAGCATGCAAGACGTACTTCTTCATGTATGTATATAGATAGATAAGCTTTTGTAAAAATATGTGTAAACAAACTGGAAACTTGAAACGATGCGCTTCTTATTATTTTAAGTTGGTTGACGTACGCTAACTATATTTTTAAACATCGTTCAAATGCACCACCATTCCAAGTACATCATTATTTTTTGCTTCAACAACTAGCAAGCAATTTTTTTTATACTTTGTATCTTGTGCTCTAGATTTGCCATATTTTGAAGAAGTGTTATAGTCAAAAAAAAAACACCAAATAAAAAATTAAACTCGAAAGCTTATTTTGCCAGCAAATATAATTTCACCTTTTTACACTCGCTTCAAATATTTTTTTATTTTATATACACAGACATATTAAAGCTGGGTGGCTCTTTCTTTATGTACTATATACACATCATTTTCTGCTGCCATAGAGAAAATTTAATACGGGGGTTAAAATGTTTCCAATTTTCGGTGCCATCTGATTGCAATTACACAAAATTGTTGTGCACACAGTCAATGAACTGTAAATTATATTTTGAACGCCAAAGTTCAAATGTAATTTCTAAATTACGATTTGGTCTGGACACAAGCATATACAGTTATACTTGTAAAGTATACAGGGTAACATAAGAAAATGATATTAAATTTTTATAGAGTAAAGCCGGAGTGTACGAAAAGTTCATCATCCCTTATAAATACACAAAAGAAAAGTATGAAATCCCATTTCCTACCAAATCAATCTTATTTTTTTGAAAGCGAATGAGGAAAAAATTCTATTATCTTAATACATTTCTTGGTTTTGTTTTTTTGTGCTTTTTGTTTTTTTTTTTTTAATTTTATTCGGTTGGAAATCCTTTTTAAGTGAAATTGTGTTGATCTCTTAAAGGCCTTTCGGTTCTAAAATAAACGCAAATGTTATGTACACGAGTAGTATACGGGATGATAGTACAGGGTGGATTTTTTTGTTACTCTTAATATTTATTCCATTTGTTTAATGTCAGTTTAGGAACATAGTATGGCGGTGGAAAAAAGTTGGATAATTTTTATAGGGTTTTAAGTATGTGTAACAAATCACTGAAGGAAATTGTTGGACGAAAAAAAATGTTATAATTTAATGACGGTATTATTTGTGGAAATGGATATAAATTTTCATGGTAATGCGTCTGAAATGTTGGTTAATAAATCAAATTTGTTAGAGTTTGTTGGTAAAAATATTTATTGTCGACATCAGTCTCATTTGATTTCATTCAAGTATATTATAGATGCTATATTGTGTTAAGGCTACTGTAATATTAAAGGAACGCGCTTAATTTTATATTATTTGTTACGTGTTGTAAACTATTTAATTAATAATTTACAATAAGCACGAGAGCAATCAGGTTGGTTAGAAGAAAATCACCGAATGAATTGGAAGAAAAAAATATAAAATATTACGTCTGAGGGAAAAGAATTGCAGGGATCCCGGATACGCCGGGCCTACCGTACACCCCTTTTACATATTTCATTATATAACAAGATGGATGGATAGGAAAGGTGGTTAGATATGATAGACTTGACCCGATTACAGACACCTAAGTAGTAAATAGTTAGTTAATTGTTAGGCATAAGACAGCACAATTATTTTTAGTTTTATGGTATAAAAGTTCAGTAATCAGGATCCTGAAAAAATTTAATAATTATTTAAGCACCCATATATAATGGTACATTCGCTGCAATAAAACTTTATTATTATGAGTTGAACTTTCCAAAAACTAAATAGTTCAATTGTCCATAAACAAAATTAAACTGGTTCCCGAAAAATATATTAAATCATGTAAAATTAGTCCAATCCAGAAATCACCTATAGGCATTAAAGAATAAAAAAGCAAACCCGCTTTCAGCCTTTATTTATTTCATTTGTTTGTAGAAAATAATTTGAATAATAATGGTTTAAATTTAAATAATGTAAAAGACAAAGTCAATGCCATCCCTGCCATAAATATTTTTTTCTAGTTTTAATTTAATACAAAATGCATTTATTTGATAGCTAAACTAAAATAAATCAATAGTTCACCGAATATACTGCCCAAATACACATAAACTGCAACTTAGAAAAACTAATTATTACATGCAGGAAGTGAATATTAATATTAATTTAGTAAGTTTTATTAAAACAACCACATGTAATCAGAATATAATTATACTTAAATTTCACTCAATCAATAAATGATGATTACCAATAGAGATAAAATCATTGGACAAACACAGCTTCAAAAAGTCGTCAATACAGTTCATTTCAATGGAAATCTTCTATTTTCTTTTGCAATACCCTTCATTGATTTATATCATTAGGCTTTATACGAAAAAGAACATTACAAAAAACAATAATATTTCATGTATTTTATGTACATATATACATATTATTACACGTATGTATTTCGATATACAATTTTCATCCGGTATGTAATTTTTAATTGTAAATTATTTATTTGCGAAGAAAAAGATTTTATTTCGTTGCGCGTGCATGTTCCTTACTGCAGCTCGATTCTGGTTGTTCCTATAGGAAAAGGAATTAGGAAAAATATTTTCATAGTATTTTTGAAAAAAATATCAATTTCTGGCCTACTGAGAAATCGTGTTTGATCTAAAATTTTATAATTTAGGAAATATTTTTTCCATATCAAGATAGGATAGGAAAAATATTTCCAATTTAATTTTGTTTTTGAAAAAATTTACACTAACTGTTTACCATAGTATGCCATAAAAAACATTTTTGTGACAAAAATACTATGAAAATATTTTTCCTAATTCCTTTTCCTATAGGAAAAACCAGAATCGAGCTGCTGGGATGACAAAATTTTCAGTTCGGTTACATTGACATTTAATTTTAACATCGAATATGTTTTGGGGTCGCATTATATAGAAACACGCAACGAAATTTTGTCCCAAGAGTATGTAACGGAACAAAAAAAAAAACAAAAAAATGAAGTAAATGCGAGGGAACCAAAACACGCTGGTGTGCCAATTTTGTTTTGTGCTTGTGCTCTCTCTATGCGCCTATTTCTCATCCACGATATCAATTAGTGAGTGTAATATTTTAAATTTTTTATTTAAGCATTAACAAGATTTTATAGCCGAAAATCAATTTTTGGGCTTAACCTTTTTTATTTTTAGGGCTATATGAATACAATTACTTTGTTACAGGCTGGCTACTGCCAACCTGCAGATTTCACTTAAGCCCCTGCAGAGGCCTCCACGGTGATTTTTGCCGGCTACGTTCTCAGCGGAGAAGTGCTAAGGTCGTGGGGTTTGAGGCATGCAGGGCTCCTGGCTTACACCGTGATCATACAGAAAGTTTGTAACGCCGCGTTGTCCACCACAGCGTTAAATTATAGTACAATCTATGATTGTCGTGACGTAAAATGTACCGTCAACCAAACTTGATTCGTATGAAACATTGCGACATGCATGCTTGCTTCGGTCAGCACCGTTACGACATTTTGATGATAGAGTTGACGAGGAAAATTAAAAATTGAGAAAAGGGGATTAAGTTTTTGATTCTGCTATCGATCGGATCGCTTTATTCAATTGTATTCAATAATTTTAATTCTAGTTATCTTATTCGTTCACTAGAAACATATTTTCTAATATTAAATGGGAATATTTGTGCATTATATATATAGCTATATTTGACGGGTTTTTTTTTATGCGACCGATCGCGTGATTTGTACAGTTTAACTTTTTGTGATACGAGTTTTTTTATTACATAGTGCAAAATTAAATTGAATATGTATATTTACTATATTTAAGTGTATATTTAAACTATATTTAAGTGATAATTCTAGTGGTTGAATTTAAATTGATAATTATAAATTAAATAACATGTGCTCGTATTTTATACATTAAAAACGGTGAGAGTGAACTCAAGGACGTGGTTCTAAAAAGAAACGGAAAAATTTTTAATTGGGTGTGGCTCACAAAAAGAACACGGGAAAAAACCCAAATACAGTGAAAAATTATTTAAAACTATAACTAAAACTACTTAAATAATAATAATGAGATAATATTTATAATAACGATAATATTAATAATAATAATAATTATAATAAATTTCATATGTGATATTACGTGATAAGCATTCCGCTTCATAAATATTTCAAATGAACTGTAAGTTGCCGTTCAAAATCCAAGTGCTCATCGAACTGTGTAAAAATATAAAAAAAATATATCACGGTATGTAAATCCCGTGCTCGAAGTGGATTTTTGTGTACAGTGAAATAGACTTTAATTTAACTTGTACATAACAATTGTATAATAATCCTACTTAAATATAACATTAAATCACATAAAAAAAAAAATAATAATCTAAATATTAATAATAACATATACATAACATTTGTGTTCCGGCTGCATCTACATACATATATGCAAACTATAAATTCTTCGCTGCGTTATAATTCAAGTGAATATGCAACAGATTGCACAACGTTTACTGCGCAACCACCATCGTTACCACAATCAACATGTCATCTTTATTCATCATTGCCGTACACATCTCATCTCACCAGGTTTTTCTTATCATAATTTTATATAAACTCAAATTGAATTTAGTAATTAAAATTTAATTTTCCTATTGTTAGTTAAACATTTTTTTTTGTAATTTAGCATAGAATTAGTTAGGCTGTAGCATAGGTTTTTCTTTAGTTTAATTTTGCATATTCGGGAACGGTTTATATTCCTTCATTTTAAATTCATTATGGTTATTTTTTTTATATTAACTATTCTTACATCAATTATTATTTCTAAAAATTAATAAACTTATGAATTTATGTTATATTATGCATCGTAAAAATCTAATATTTTCAATTATTATCATCATTATGAGACATTGAACGAAATAATAATGAGGCCAAGGTAGGTTCCGTCATGACAAGCAGAGGTTTCAACATAACTGCTATTGCGATTCTATGATTTAATTATATTCTAGTTCTGATGATTGGTTTTCCTATTTTCTTTTAGTCCCAGCTTCTTGGTTAATAGTTTCGTCCCGGTCAGAATTCATAAATTGAGATATTTCTGTGTCAACTATCAATTTGTCATTTTCGATACATTTCTATACATTTTCCATACCGTTAATTACGAGTTTCAATCTAAATAGGAGACGGAGTGGACGTGTTTTTGTGTTGCTCCTCATTTTCAAATAGAATAATTTTTTGTGTGTACTAAATAATATGTGTTGAAGTGATAATTTGTACATAGTTTTTTTAATATTAATTTGCGTAAGATGCACGTGCAATCGTTTAGAATATATACATAATTTACACTATTAATTTCGTATATATTTTTATATCATTGCATGAATACATACTTGCACATTTTGGATCTAAATTACTATGTATATAAACAAAGTTTCACGTGAAACTAACGGATCCAAAAGAGAAGTTTTTTGATTTAATATTAATTTTTATATTATTATATTTTATTATATATTTCCTTGTGAGTGCTTATATACTTGAACATAGTATATAAACAAAACAATATATAGCACACACAAGGATATCCAACATATATTTTGTTTGAACATACACGTGGTTTTATATAAAGTTGGAGTGAGAGAGTGGTTGGTGTATGTTTGTTCTATTTTATTTTGTTTTGTGTTTACCGATCACAAATATACTTGTTTTGTTTTGCTTGGGAGTAAATGAATTTGTGAATGAAACAGCAATCGATAATAACATTCTCTGTTGTCGATTTTTGATGTTGCGCTCGATATTATGTTCCACTGTGATTGCAATAATTTGTGTTTTATACGTACATGTACGTACGTTTTACTCACAAACACGGGATAATCATACGAGTGTTTATATGTAGGTTTATCTCTTTTCGTTTTCAATTTGTTTCAATATATTTACTCATTTTTCTCGTCAGCTTGTTTTCGTGTACATAGCTGGTTGGTGATGAAAATGATATAAACTTATGTATTTGTTGCGTGTGAATGGCCCCTTCCACACTGTGCTTCTTGGAAGTACTGCTTCTTGCTTCAGAGTGGGTTGTCCCTAGTCATAGATGGATGGATCTCTATTTATTTGTAGTTGTAGTTGTCATTCATTTTTGAAAGGTTTTCGCATAGTTCGCGTCGTATGCGGTGTAGTTTATCGAAGCTGCTTAACATCGGTATATGTTGATAATTGGCAAAATGAACACAAAATATTTTACTGCTGCTTCATTGAAAAAAAAAAAGTTAATTGTTACGCGCAATTGGATCAGGTTTTATAGGTAAACGGTTAAAGAGAACTACACAGTGTGGAACGGCTTAATGAATGAGTGGAGGTGCATTGGAATAATTTTGTTTAACAAAATAATAATAAAAAGAAAGAGTTTAGAAATCTGATGGTGTTGTTGGACGCTATCAAGTTATTAGGAATCGTGACCTAAAGATTTGGATCTGCAGACCATCGGATAAATATAATATGTTATACATGTTAAATATGTTATATATTATATTGAAGCCTTGTCATTGAAATGTTAGTGTTTTCAACGTTCGGAACCATGAGATATTTGTCTTGGCTTATTAACTTCATATTTATTTCACTTTATGATTTTTTCAATTCAAATAAGCTAACCAAATACCTCCTGTAATAGAATGTTGTTCACGGTGGCCTTTCCAAATGAATTTATATTATAATTTTACTAAGTTTCAACATCTAGGTACCAGACTATTCTGTTCCAAATTAGATGAATAAATGAATATTTTAGGTAGCTATATGACACACTTACGAGATTATATTAAAATATAATTAATATTTGACCACGTGGACTAAATAAGTTTTTTAGGTCATCATATGTATAAATACATGCTGTCGAGTTTTTAGGAACAAGTATCTCGGGTTAAATGGTGTTGGGTTAGTTTTTAAGCGAACATATAATAACAGCATAAGATGAGATGACCCCTAGATGTCAATGGAAATAATTATTCCAGTTGTACTATGTATGACTGATGACGATAAATACGTATGATGAAAGTTAGAAGTTCCTATACCATTTCCCAATTAACACAAACTAATAAACTAACAAATTCTCTTCCAAGGTGTGATTTTTATTATGACTAACTTAACTAACCTATTAATGTAGTTAGATAATAACTTTGCTGCGGTTACCGCCCTGGTTATTTCTGTGATTAACATCCTATCCCGATAAACCATTCATGTCGAGGATGCAGGCAGGGCCTGGGCCCGCATAATTTTGGAATATGGTAAGATGCAGGCTTTAATATTGTATCGCGCAGGCTTTAATATATTCCAGGAATGTGCTATACATACCTAGGATCACCATTATGGTTGGCCTGTACGTCTCTATCATATCATATCATATCATTTTCCATACCGTTAATTACGTGCTATAGTCTTTAATGTCTTAAATCTTTATCATTTCTCTTTTTCCAAATTTTTTTAAACTTCATACTCGCGGTTTAGCCAGACTGATTCAACCCTTAACAAGCCCACCCCTTAACTTCTGAGATCTAGCCGCGCTATACGCGACCGCGTAAGGGCTCTGAATTAGTATTGTACACTTATAAATTTCTATAACAGTGTGTCTCTAAAGTCATGCTGTTACAAGTTAGGGGAACGCAAATAATAATAACAACCCGAGTTCCGCCGAAATTCGTCGGCCGGAACCTGAGGAACGACACGAATAATCAATATAAATAATAATAAAAATAATAATAACGGAAGAGGTGCCTTGGTGCACGCATCCATTCGAATTCAAACAGAGCTAACCCCTGGTTACGAAATTGGATGCGGGCACCAAGGGACCGCAAACACTACACCGACACAGGATGGGAATTCCCCCCTCATCACACCAAAACCGAAAAATTTTAATAATTCATTTATTTATTTAATCTATACTCAAAAAAAAATAAAAAGAAAAACCAACTTCCCACAAGAAAACAAGAAAGGGAAGGAACGAGAGAGAGAAAACGAGAGAGAGAGGACTGAGAGAGAGAGACCAATGCGCATCGAGCGCGCGACACGCGATTCGGCGCTCGATTACAAAATGTTATATAAATGCAAAAAAAAATTTATAACAAGAAAATTTAAAATATCAAAAAAAAAATAAATGAAATAAAATAAATCAAAAAAAAAAAATTGTACCTTAATAAGTATTTTTTTTCAAAAAAAAAAAAATTACTGGTGCGGCCTTGCGCGGTCGTCATGCCACAGGTGATGCCACACCCGTCCGTTGCGGTGCCTTTCACCGTTACCAAAAATAAAATGTTTGGGTTGCGGCCTTGGTGCCGTCATGCCACAGGTGGCCTTGCCCCACCCGGACCGTTGCGGTGCCTTTCACCGTTACCAACAAAAAGATGCCGGTTGGCAACTTGTTATGTTGGGCGTGGTTCGCCTTCGCGCTCGAGCGCGTGCCTGGTTGGGCACTATTATGATGCGGGGCCTCTCCCCGATACCAAAGCAACGAATAGCCGGTTGGCTACCCGTTAAAAAATTGGGCGACACCCGTTGAAAAATGTGACGCCTTTTATAAACAGTTTTTTTGATAAGTTGATGTACTCCGTGTGTATCCAATAAATCCAATTTTTACTAAATTTCCTTCTTTTGGTAATTATCTATTATTAATTTTTCCCCCAATATCAATCTCGAACATACTCCATTTTTTTCGTCCCCACCAAAAACACACACAACAAAAATCAATTAAATTATCATAAACTAAAAAAAAAACGCCAACAATAGTTTTGTTGTAAAAGCACACAACTTAAAATAACTCGACTTTTATCTTTTAAAGTACAAAAACCAGTCTGCTCTTTTCAAACTCTCCTTACATGAAACCAATGCAAGACTTTATATATTTTATAAATATTTTTATTTTTATTTTTTTCCTTTTTTTCGTCTTTATTATTTACAAAACCCAACTTAATTATATATTTTATAAGTTTGGTAATCACTAAATTACACAATTAGACTCTACGGTACCGAGAATATAAACTTTTTACACAAAAATCTAATCCAAACTTTATTTTTTACGAGACTCTTCAAATTACAACCAAGACTCGACACTTTATTTTTCACCTTCCAAATCAAAAAACTCTACTCGACTTTATTAATATAATAACAAAACTCTAATCACAAAATCCAAAACTCGACTTGTTAATCCAAAAAACTCTACTCGACTCATCAAAAAAAATTCTTACGCCGAATATCGACGCGCAAAACATTCCAGAAGAATTGTCTTTCTTCTCTGTTTCTCGTTTACATCAATTCGCATTGATGTAAACGAGAGGCATATAAGAAAAACATTCTTATGGATTGTTTTGCTTTACACACACACTCGATTCGCATTGTTCTCTCTCCCAGCATCTTTCTCACCCTCGCGCCACCTTACAATAAGGTACGTACAAAACAAACATCTACGAAAGTGGGGACGACAACCAACATTGAGCAAACATAGAAAGTGGAGGCACAAACCCGAGGAAAATAAAATACAAACAGCGCTTGTTACGATCATGTAATCGTAACAACTTTAGCCCAAAACAAATCAGTTGGCTTAAGCTTTTTTATTTAGGCTCAAACATGGGATTTTTTTTGTACAGTTAGGCTGTGCAATCAAATACTTATAACTATATTTCCATAAATATATGAAACTATTTACTTAACCTAATTTTTATTTTTAGTTGTTGATTTTTGATTATGCTTTATTTCCTTCGGTGTAAGTCCTCAACCCTTCTTAAATTTCCACTTTGATTTATCTTAGAAAAGCATTTAATTCGGCGTATTCTTCTTTTTTATTGTCCGATAATATTACTTCCACTTTTCTGTTCATTATTGATTTAAAATTTATTCTGATGTTGTATATCTTTTGTATTCTTCAAGTTTTGCGTCTTTTCTTATGTCGCATGCTTCGCATTTAACATATTCCGATTTTTTTGATTAATTTGTGGAATTTTTTGTCGAAAGTAGGATTTGTCCTCAGCCTTGTCAATCTTTTTATTGTATCGCTGTCTAAGTTTAGTTTATAAAACCATGGTTTCTTCTCAACTATCCTTTTAATGTTTCTCTTGTGTTGTAGCCTTTTTGTTGCTGTTCCATTCAGGAATTCGTTGTTCCATTTTTCATACATCAGGTTTTTCATCATATTAATGTTGTCTTCTACTGGTGTTTCTCTAGCGATTGTTTTCTGGTGTTTGTCACTTGTTTGGCGGCTGTGTACTCTTCGTGGTTCCAGTAGATTCCTATGTAAGTAGGAATCTATTTTATTTGTACGTTCATATTGTGTTTTATTGATTGCTTGTGTATTTGTTTTTCGAAATATTTTGCCTAGTTTATACACTAGTTCGTAATTGTATGCTCCTCGATGCGGGCTTCACATCTCTTCAGCTTGTTGTTGTTGTTGTTGTTGTTGCGGTTACTTAAGGCGAATGTTAACGGTTGATGGTCTTTTACATTTGATTTTTTTCGCTCCGTAAAGATAATTTCTGAGGTTATCAAGCGCCCACACAATTGCCAGTATTTCTTTTTCGTTGGTGGCATAATTTTCCTATGTTGTATTTAAGGACCTTGACAAGTATGTAACTGGACGGTTTTTGCCTATCTCGCCTTGTGACAAGGCTGCTCCTATACTGGTGTTTGATGTATCCGTTGTAAGGATGAGGGGTTGTTGAAGTCTGATGCCTTAAGGAACTTTTTCAAAAATCACTCTCGGTAGGAATTTGTCCATCCATCTTGAAAGGTTTTTATTATTTATGGAAAGAAAGGCCACAAATCGAACATTAGTCATTATATGCCAAATGCAACGGTATCTTTCATTCCAAAATTGTTTGAGAGCCTCGTTTATGAATCACAGAACTTTCAATGTAAACCTTTGCTTTCTGTCTTTCAATATCGAAGGTCGTTCTATGGCCACAAACCTTACCGAGCTTATATCAACTATACGTCGAATGTTAAGGAAGATGGGAATGAAGTAGATGCAGTTATTAAAGATTTTAGTAAGGATAATTCTATAGGGCTTCTCAGTTCACTATATATGTCTTTCAAAAATAGTATGTTTGGAAGAATTCCAGACGGATACAAAGAATTAACAAATATGTTGAATAATTGATGGCTTGATCTCCAATCAATAACTGTGTTAATATATTTTTATTTTATTGGTGGACCGGGGCATTGCGATTGAATTTCATTATTTGTTTTATTGACGCCGTCATTTTCCATAAACTTCAGAAGAACTTTCATTACAAGGAACTAAATTGATGGCTGCATTTGCTAAGAATCAGGTGAGAACGATATCAATTGGAAATTACTCGTTAATCGTCCCGTTGTTAGTTCTGTTCTTCCTTAATAGTAAAACCTTGCGCAAATCTCTGATGATTTGCGTCTATCTTACAAATCGTCACCAGAATAATATTTACAATTAAAACCAATAAAAACTTAATTATAAAATCTCAAATCCTCAAATTACATGTATATCCTTAAAAAATATATCAACCACAATCAAATCCCCGAAAACGATATCATAACATATTTCTTCAACACCATAAATTCATTTTAATGTACAAAAAATTAAATAAATAAAACTGCAAATAAAAAAAAATTGCAACATTTTCAATGAGCGATATTTACAAAAATAGCAGACATAAAATAATAACACTCGCTCGCTCGCTTTACATACATAACCATAATGCAATTAATTTACAATTTTTCTAAAAAAAAAAATTAAAAAATACGACAAAATTAAATTAAATTATGAATTATAAAAAAATATTATAATTTATTACAAAAGAGTGCATTTTATTTAAGCACACAGAATGTTATATTTTCATTGTTGTCGAGTCGGAAAAAGCTCTATCCGTTTTTTTTTGTTGTAATGATTCTGTATTTTACCATTCCTACATTACGAAAAAACTACCCCCCGTTGCTACCGCCCATTTTTTATTATATTTATTCTCGTATTATTACAGTTTACCATTTTCATATTAAATTTAATTTAACTGCAGGAATTATTCAATGAGCTTTTTTAAACTTTTACGTTTGTAAAACTAGCAAAAATTACTATGGTTTCACACTCGAATGTTTTTAATTTTATTAATTAACTACCGTAAGCTTTTTGTGTTGGTAATTTATTAAGAGATTATTGCGTATATTTTTGGTTATTTATTTTTTAATATTGCTAATATGTACACACAGTTTTTTATTTCGCGCTTAATTCTAATTTTTCTTTTTAATTATTCGAATTTATGCGATAACGCCAATGTTTTTCTTGTGTTATCGTAAGCAAAATCGCTTCAATCCATTTTTCACCATTATTATACTTTTCACTTTAGTGAAAATATCCTAAAGAGCAAAAAATCGGTGTATGGTTCCTTATATAAATTTGCATATAAGATCGAATTATGTGAATAAGTATGTAAATAAAATTTGCAGGGCTGATGAAGCTAAAAACCGCGAATATATGAGTAGTTATGTGCCGACACGACAAAAGTGACAGGAACAGCAACAACAACAACGCAGCAAGCGAAAAAATAACTCACAATAATCATCGTTAGCAGCTAATGGACAAAGGTTACGGGCCAGAAAACCGAAAACAATGGCCGAGGCATTAGAATTCGTTAACCAAGAGGAAAATAATCAGAAAATTAAAAACCCTGTCCTTGTTGGATTAAGGAAAAAAATCTTGCAAACAAACCCACTATAACATTAAAAGTCAAATAATCGGCCATGTTTCCTCCCAAAACTATGTTTGACTTAAATGGCCAGTACCATGGCCTGAATCGACGTACCTGCAAGAATTTGTTGATCTACGTCCTAAGAGTAATCATATTGAAACGAACGCAAATCAAAAAAACTGAATTATTCGTTCCTTTATCACCAGAGTAGAGTGTAAGGGGACTACGAGTAAAACCCCGCGAAGTATTTTTGCAAACTCAAGCCCTTTTTATTGACATTTTTGCACTCACTGATGATGTACGGAACGGTAGAGGCATTTAACTTTGACTGCTCATTTATGTTCTGTGTTGCTATATATGCTCTCATAGTCATTCGGACCCCTAGCAGCTCCTCGTAGATTTCCTTTTTAGTAGCATTGATATTTTAGATGACCTTTTTGTGGTTGAATATTTTACCCTTCGTGATCTTATATGGACCCGATCTTAGGATAATACTCATTATGTTGCTGCGAATGCATGATCTGCAATAGAAATTTTGATTTGTTTCTCAGTACAATTGATTTGTATCATCCACCCGTAATCCCCCCGCAATCGTAATGAATTATTAGGTAACATTGATTTTAAAACCATTCTTGATAATAACCACAACCTTGTCGTGGGAACATTTACAATGAATTTTCAAACTTGCCTGATGAATTCTACAATGATTACATCGGTAGTATGCAGTGGCAAATAATCGCCGACCTGTTCCAATTGGGTTTTGGCAATTCATGAACTCTAAGAAGAAATCAGATGGGTATTCTTCTACGATGAAGTTCAGTGATCATTGTTCGGGTGACCTACCCCAAAACGGCCTACTCCAACAAAGATGGGGACTACTTCAGTTGCTAACAGCGCTTAGCATTTCTGGTCTCTATTCAAATTGATCGTGATACTGTGGTAAGGATCATTAACAAGCTCAAGGTCGACTTTTCGACTGGTCCCGATGGCATGCCTGCATTCGTTTTAAAAAACTGTGTTGGTAAATAAGCTCAGCCACTTACAACGCTGTTCCAAAACCCGATCTTGTACGGAATATTTTCATTAGTAAAAGAGAAGCTCTTTTGTAATTCCAACCCCCCCTTCCAACCCCTTCTTATGGGTGCAAATCAGATACCTCCAAATAGGCCAATTGCGAAATTATCCAGTATCGCTATTTGAAAGTATATATGATTCCCTTTACTTTGAATGTAAAAGATTGTTTCGAGTAAATCAGCATGGATTTTTTACAGGACCAATTTAACCGAATTTGCATCTCATACTGTGAACGTTATAGAGGGTTGAAACGAAATTGATGTTTTTACTATGAACTTCAGCAAGGCATTTAACAGAATTTCCCATAAGCTACTTTTGTTCAAACTCAGGGCTCCTGGTTTCTCACCTCAATTCTTACTATGAGTGGACTCTTATCTGAGGAAACGAAAGTATCAGGTGATCTTTATGTCATCAATATCTGCTCATTTTATAGCTATTTCTGGGGTACCGCAAGGCCGTCATATTGGGCCTATTTTTTTCGTCTTATCCATCAACGACGTCGATTTCGTGATTAAAAACTCGTCAATTTCCATTTATTTCCATTTATGTTAACCTATTACAGAATGACCTTAATAACTTCAAAAATATGCTCAAAATAACCTTGATTTGAATGTGAGTAATTGCCAATCCATTACGTACTCTAGAAAACTCGCAAATTTCATTAGTCGAAAGTATACTATGAACAGCATTCATGTTGCCAGAGTTTTAGCCATACGGAACAAAGTCTTCGCTTGGATTTGTCAACCGCTGGTCTGACAATTTTTGAGCCGAGAGATGTTTATACGACATACTATCAAGTCGACATACGAAGAATTGAACCTTTCAACGTAGATTTTTTGCGCTTTGCTCTGCGCAGACTTCCATTTACAACTTGCCTTCTTATCTCGCTCGACCACTTGGAGCTTATTAATTTAAGCCATTAAGTAAGCGACGAGCTGTTGCAGGCATCGTGTTCATTCTTCAACTTTTATCTGGTGGAGTATAGATTCTTCATCTCTACACGAAAAGATACCTCTTAATGTAAATGTTCGTGAATTGAGAAGAGCACCTGCTTTGCCTGCTTATAGAATTGCACCCCACAGACAAAAATGCTGCGCGAGAAAAATGTTAAGAATTTTTTGACTATACCCCATTAGCAAAATCGCTAATAAAAAATTATTGTTTGCTACCAACCGAGCAAACGAATTTGAACTTCAGATGAAATTGTTGGCCCCGATATGCCAGAGAGTATTAAACTGCTCGATCTTTTGGTATCTGTTGATAACACTTTACTTGTTGTTGATAACACGATACTTTTACATGTTATAAAAAAACAGTGCGATTTGTAGATTTCATGGCCCGTTCTTTTCTACGGCTCGAACCAAAGAGTATGTAATGTTGTAAAGAGTAACGATTCCGGGATCTAAAATGTTATGTTATGTTATTTTTGTTTTTTCATTAGAAATTCCAATAGGAAGCGGGGAAATAAAATAACATAACAGCAATTTTCTGTCTGTGTAACTAAATTGCATAACCCACGAATATTTTAATGAAAATTGTTCTTCTGTTTCGTTACTCTTTATAAATGTACAGACTCTTTGCTCGAAATGAAGCGCTCTTACCGTTGGCGGTAAATGATGGGTGCCGTAAAGATTTAAAAAGAAAATTTATAAAATGGAGTGTCAACCGAAGAACCGTCATATACAGATATATTGTCGTGGACCATGGCGTTTCCTACGCGCGACGTAAAAGACATATGGACTTGTAATTTCAATCCTAATATGGAATTACAGTATATATTATGGAGGAGTTTTCGTATGCGAGATGCAAGATGAGCAGCTTGAGAAAGAGTACAGTGAAAAAATAAAGTCTTTTGGAATTGAAGATTGGAATTCTGATGAGATGTCTGTTCCAGACGCCGCTTGATTTTTGTTACAATTACCAATGTCGGAAACGAGTAGAAAGATTGAATTTGTTACTACGGCTTGGCCATAAGAAAGATATAAAGTGAAAAAAAACTAAAGAACATTAGATCAAGAGATGGTTGCTCAGGAAACTGGTGATATAGGACGAGATACGATTATCAAAAAATATGAAAAGCGGCCAGAGAATATGGATACGGTTATTACGGATAATATGGATAGCTATTATAACATCGATAAAGATTATGTTAATTATCGTCGCGAGATGATTTTGAAATTTTATCCATTTGGAAATGAAAAAGGCGATTTGTTGAGTGGCGAAAAGTATAAACAAATATTTCAAGAGAAAATGAGCAGAGTCCATTGAATTCACTGAAATTACATTGGCCCAATCTCAATATTACCGTCACTCTGAATATTTGTCAAGTGGATTAAGCTGATGATAAAATTTTAACTTGATGATATGGCCCCATTGGCGGGCAAACCACCCATTCGGGGTTTAAAATTTCAATTTTAAAAACAGATTCTGGCTTACTCACCAAAGCCTACAAATATATGAAGTCAGTATGATCGGAACCATTTGGTGGAATGAACATTGTTTTATGTGGTGATTTGCGGCAGTTTCCACTTGTGCGTGCCTCGCCGGTATATAGGCGTCCAAGGATGGTGTTCAGAGGAGATATACTCGTATTGTGGCGTCAACTTTAAATTTTGCCCTTGGTTAAAGGTGTTCGTCACAGAGCTATTTTTTTTAATTCGATACTCACAAATAGTGTTTACAACCAATCAGTTAATTGTCCAGCCAATCATTAAGTTATTAACCTAAAAGTAAACAATAGCATTATAACATTAATTAATACCAACTACATATTACATAATTGTATATGGGTTAACTCAATCGAAATCAACCTAAAATGAAGGAATATCATATAAAATATTAATTTAAACTTAATTTTAAATTAGAAACACATAATTTGTACTGCCTTTTCCAAATGCTACAAAAGTTAAAATCTAATCAAAACATCTTGTCAATTTTCCAGATTTGTTCATTATCATAATTTTACGATGTACTACATTAAAATATAGTTCAACGTAATTAAATATTAGTACTTAACTTACTGTAATTTTAAATAGTACCTTTAACAAGGCAATTTTAGTATCATCTACATTAATTTAAAATTGAGAAAAATTAACAACGCATTCCCACTAGAATTCCTTATGACTCTTTCCTTACAGAAATGTATGAAAAAAAACTTGAGAAAAAAAAAATCTCAAGTTTTTTTTTTCATACTTTTCTGTAAGGAAAAAGTCATAAGGAATTCTATTGAGGATGCGTTGTAACGACTAATTGCAATTGTAAAATAAAATCAATTTTCTTGAAACTGGCGAACAGAAAACAATAGAACTCAATGTTTTCTTACAATGTGTATATTTTAAATAAACAATAAAATTATTATAAAATCAGTGATAAAAGTGTATTTCATTTAATCTGGCATACATAAATTAAAGTAAAGTGCAATTCATAAAATAAGTTGGCTCTGGTTCATATTCGTCGGGTTTTTGTGTGCAAATAACCTAACAGCTGTACAATCCAGTTAATCAACATCATTTTCCGGATATCAACTGTAATTTCATCGTACCGGTTAATCGGAATATCTTCATCAACGCTTCCACCTGCTAGTTCTCACCATCTTTATTAACAAATGGTAATGGCGATATCATGGCCGATGTAGCAGATGATGCGTAGAGTAAGAAGAAAAAATAGATCAAACAGATAGCATGGACTAAAAAAAACTATTAAATTTGATATTTCACACAAATTAAATTTAATAAAATCTAACAAATCACGCGCACGAGAACACTTTGTTTAAAGGACCCCGCACAAAACGTATGGAAATTGAATTTCGGTCAAATGATTTGAAATTTTCAGAATAGTTTCTTCAAGTCATGCTCGTGCACGCGGACTCGCTCGTGCACGCGGACCGACCTATTACACAGCCCCACAAGAAATAAAAAAATGTCAAGATCCGTGGGACGAACGAAATTTCCTATGTATTTTTCGACGCCAAATCCGAATCCGCGGTCAGAAAAAACCCTAGACGTCTTCAAATCCCGCCCCCCCTAACCTCAAGAATCCGAATTGGTGAACCAAAAAATCTCCAAAACCCCTGGATTCTCACCCGGACCCGAAAAGGGGGGGGGGGGGTGATTTCAAAATTGAATTCTGAGTTTCAGGGGCTGGAAAATGATATTCTCATGTGTTTTTCGACCCTGAATCCGAATTGGTGGACCAAAAAATACCCAAACCTCCGGATTGACATTCTTACAAAAAATAGGCTCTTAACAACGTGTAATTATTCTTCTTCTCTGACATTATTTCACATTTTAATATTTTCAATGAATGTTTATAAAAAAACATAACAATTACTATTATTATGTAAAAACCAAAGTCCCACTCTCAGCTGAACCCAAAATGAACGGCGTGGACGTGATGGGGTTCTCATCTCATTGGAGTGCTTTATTATTGTGAGTCCCCTTGCCTCTCACTAGTAGATATTTTTTTATAGGCTTGACAGTACAGATAAGGACCCCCCGGTTCGTCACTCCCGAAGTATTTCATGACTCCAAACCCTCTCTACTGTTTTTGCAGCTTGAAAAATCAAAATCATCTAAATAACATCTAGTACTCGCTCTAAAAGCTGAATAGATGGATATTTAACATACCCTTTATGGCGAGCCCAACCCAAGTACCAAATTGCTGCGATCACATGAGAACAAGTCCCTAAAGTCCGTGCATCTGACTTGTATGTACAATAATACCCCTCAATAGGATCAAACTCATTAACTTCATCCTCCATGTATTCTTCATTGAAAGAAATAAAAACTTGGTGAAAAGTAGCTGTGCGAAAGCGAGAAAATAATCTTAACCTTAAAAACCCGGGTGTATTAATATTCGTATCTATTTGTATTGCATGTTCTTCGTTTTCCTCTTCAACTGCTCTTAATAAAGAATCTTGAATGTATGAAGGAGCTAAGTTTAATTGATATATATATATATATATATATATATATATATATATATATATATATATATATATATATATATATATATATATATATATATATATATATATATATATATATATATATATAAGCCATATTCCTAATATTTTCAATAGTTAATCGAGGAAATAACTGCACATGACCTTCTGTTAATGTGACCCACCTTGCACGTCTTGCTTGCATATTTTCAACTTCAACAAAGGCTTGAACTACATTTACATCATTTACTTTTTCTCGCATTCGTAATGCAATCAATTCAACAGTTGCATCAGCCACTCCAATAGGTCCATGGTACGATTTATTATTGCTCCACCAAACAATAGAAAATCATTTAGATTTTTAACATGGGGTACATTTATGACATTTGCGAATATCTTAAATATATTCTTCAGATGCCCATTACGAGCTTCAATGACAAATCTTGTTTTTGTTACGATTCGTGATAGATTTGGATCTTCAGTTGTAAATTGTCTCCTTCCCCGATCTAGCAATGATGGCATTCTGTAATTGATTCTTAATCTATCAAGTAATGGGATGACATCTCTATACCCTCTATCTAATATAAAAATATCCCCTTCTTGTAACCAGTCACGCATTATATCTTCATCTTGACTCAAACGGCTCGCTAAAATATTCGCGTCATTTGGGCTGCGTTAGAAAAGTATGGACCCTGTATATCCAATATATACCCATTTGGAGCAACAAATATTGCTGGTTTTAAAAAATGTTTACCTTTGTGGACACAAAACGAACGTCTTAAAACTTCAAAACAAGAGTTTTTTTCAATATCAAGGTAGGTGCAATCATTGTAGATTATGGCTTTTGGCTCTTCAGGTCTTTCATTATATAAATGCGTGGCAAATTCAGTGACATGATTGGCAATATATTCTGGCCTTGTAATAGCTCCAAACGCTATATTTTCTGGAGTAAATTGCAAAGTCAGTGACTGTCTTACTGTGGCGATTGCCAACTGGTAGACTGCCTTGAAGTATAATTAAAAATTACTTTTAAGAATTCATCGCTAACACCTTGGCGCATCTTACACAGAAAACATAAAAGATCCTTCTTGTGAACATATCTATGACCATTATCGATTATTATGGGATCGCAATAAGTAAACAATTCAGTATACTGTTCTTTGTTTATTGGTGAAATAGATTGAAATTCTTCATCTGTAAAACAGGTTTCATCATCATACTTATGATTTGCTCCATAATTGACCTGTTCACGAAAACCCTGTAAAAATGGATACAAATCTGGTCCTTTTAAAATATAAGGTCTATTGACAAATCTTAATCCACGTAATAAATAATTTAATAACAATCCGTTACCATCCATATGATGGCGGCAGGATAAGCAATTACTTGGAACATAAATATCCAGCTTAACAAAAATATCAATTCTACATTTTACTGACAGCCGGTGAATATCATAAGAAGTGCCGCATAATAAACAAGTACTTGAAGATGTTTGGGCTAAAACATTGTCTCATGCAAGCGGGGTCATTTTCGATCATACGAATTTCAGTGGTTATCGAGATATTGCAATTATTACATATACGAGTATCATCTAATATCTCTAAAGCAGGCCTACCGGCTGCGTCTCGCCTATTTATTGCAATTTCTCTTTTTTGCACATTATGAGCTCCTATTAATCTTGACATAGCTCGTGGTATTAGAGCAGTATTACACACAAAACATGGGATTCTTCCAGCCATGTCTAAAAATCTTAGAAATCTTTCTTAGAAATCTTATTTCAGAGAAACAAACTTCGCAGTATAGTGAATAGAAAAAAATTACAGTAAACATATACAGTGGTAAACATATCATTATACGTATCATATTTTTCCGCCGTAAAATGTAAAATAATTTGAAATTTCCATTACTTTTTTTTTGAATATTTGTGTTTCTTGTTTTTGTTTAAATATATATGCACCATCTGGTTGTAATTTGTCTGTTTGTGCGATTTTAGCTGAAACGAAAAGGATTTTAAATAAATATTTCATTATGCGCACGTTAATATTCGTATATATATCTGCGTGCACGAGTGAGTTTTTCAACTTTCCATCGCTTAAAACTCGGCTTCAACAGCATCTAGGCACTTTGTGCTCATAGAGACTTTTAATCAGCATGATTTGAAGAAACTATTCTGAAAATTTCAAATCATTTGCGACACGAATTTTCTTGTTACTATAAAAAAAAGAACAACGGGACTTAATAATTGTTATTTTTTTACAAAACATAATTAAACGAAAAACGTAGAATAAGGTTCCATTATTATCAAACAAATGGTTTTTAAATGCAAAGAATCTCTTTTTAAAATTTACTATTCTCGTCAAATAAATATTTTCTTTAAATTTAAAAAGTATTTTTTAATAGTTTTACAAAATATTTTATTAAAATCAAAAAACTTTTTATTAACTTTTAAAAATTTCATTTAATAACAAACAACAATTTTTAAATTCAAAAAGAATTCCAAATTTTTAGAAAAATAAAACCTTCGTTTTTCTATATTGCAAATAAAGATTTTTCTCAGTGTATCTACCGATACACTTGCTCTTATGATTGCTTTTACAATGGAAACCCAAGTTTCAGCACAAAGAATGATCGAAACCTTATTTAACACGTTATCCCTTGAAATATCTTTGCTATGATCATGTAAACATTGCGCATTAACAAGTGGGATTTATAATGTGCTGTTCGCATCATACTGAAACACTATGTTGTGCCCTGTAATTTATGTATTGTAACGGCAGTGCTCTCGACCAATGGAAATTGGATTTTTTGACTTTCATCTATTTGTTTCGTGATGCTATCGTTGTGCTACGTTTAATAATGGGCGTTCAAGAATTTTTAAATTTAGATTCTTGAATATATGCTTTATATTTTTTTCTCAGTATACGACTAATCCTCCCAATGGCTAAACCATCAACCACATCAATATTTGTATTAACTATATATGGTTTCTCGAATAATAATTTTAAATAATACGCCATTTTATGAACTTTTACACGAAATTCATCTCTTCTTTATTCGCGACATATTCAACCGTACTTTCACTTTGGAAACTAGTTCGGTTATATAAAGTGGCATCAGCATTACGAAAGAATAGACGGATGCCTTCTGAAGAAACATTTTGAATTTCCTCAAGATTGATGAATCTGCTCTAAGATGGGTTGGCCCATGAGTTTTGCACGCCGATAGGGGGCCGAAGTTGTGTTCCTTTTAATCACAGATCGTAATCTGTTGTTTCAGTTTAATAAAAATTTCTTAATGCATGTGATACGGTAAGTTAAAAAAATAAATGCAAGGTGTTTAATGCATAAAATAAAAAATTATTTTTCTTTATAAGAAGTTTAATGACGATTGAAGAGCAAAAGAAACGGATGATGGTAAATCGTATGAAATAAGCCGTGGGAGTTCTTAGGAATCATCCTTTCGAGCACTAACATGAACTTTCGGAAAACTAGAAAATCTTATTTTTATTAAAAAAAAAAAACATGTTTTAAAATTATAAATAATTATTTCATGTATCTGGAAAATATATTGATATTTTCTATTTTTTTAATTTTGTAAACAAATTTTATTTTAAAATCGACACTGTTTGCCAAAAAATATATGTATATTTTTTTTTTTGATTTTATATGTATAATTTTTGATTTTTACAAGATTTTTTTTCTCAGTGTAGACATATTATTCATGTAGATGATCGTATATAGATAGGGAAGCCGTCGGTCATCTACATATGTCTGAAATTGGGGTTATATGTCCAGTAGAAGCCGTAATTCGTGGTCAAAGGCGTTTTCGATCATCTCTTGTGTTGAAATAATAAAAACACATCTTTGTAGTTTTGTGTATTTCACTTGAATAATACTTTATTTTCCAAAAAACAAACATCAAATTTAAATGGCTGTTTAGGGCATTTTAACGCCCTCGCACTTTAAAATTCTCAAATTTCAAATTTTTTCAGATTATTTTATTAAATTATCATTAATTCAAATCTTAAAGAAATTTTAAATTTTAACCAATTAAAAATATTACGTTAAATGAACAATATTCAGTAAATTAAACTTTAAGAAGGAAAAACATTTCGTTAAACAAATTTTACTTAATTTATCTAAATTAAATTAAACATAAATCTTAGTTTATTGCAAATTCATTCGTTTATTGCAAAAACCTTGCATATCTTTGGTGATGGCCTTCGTTAAACCATCAGCAACCATTTCGTTAGTCGAAATATATTTGATGTTAATGTTGAATCCTTAACTTTTTCATGTAAAAAGTAATGCTTGATATCAATATGCTTAGAATGTTGTCGGAATCCATCAGACTCAGCTAAAAGTCATCATCGAATCAGTCTACTTCACGTTATTGCCCCATTGCACAGCTTAAAAACATAGCCTGAGCACGATAGCCGTTTATCAATGTCGGATCTGAATAACCAACCAATTCACCATCACAAGTGGTTTGTGAATGTTAACTTGTAATCGATAGTGCTGTTTAAATACCCAACAATTCTTTTGATTGCCTTCCAATGAGCCAAACTGTGATTCGTATTAAGTCGGCTGACATCATTTACAGCAAATGTCAAATCCGGACGAGTGCCCTGAACTCAATAGAACAACGAGCCCACAGCCTCCTGATATTACACATTTTTGATTTCCTCGCCATTAATTTAATTCTTCGGCATTTCTTCATAAAGATAACCCTGAAGGAAGACAGTAACAGCATCCACCTGATGAACATTCAACTTCTGTTTCACAGCAATTACTACAGGGAATATGTTTCTTCATAATCCAGACTATAAATCTGCCTTGGCAACCAATCTCGCTTTGTGTCTCGGAATATTACCATCGGCCTCTGTTTTCGTTTTAAATACCCATTTTGATTTTTTGGCCTTTCTACCTGACGGTAAATCGACCAATGACGTTTCATTTTCCACTATTAAATTTATTTTACCTCGCATTGCACTTCTCCAATCGACTGCATCATGTCTCGACATTGCTTGATTAGCCAAAACTGGAGCATTTGCTTGATTGTTGATTATTTTGTTGCATGTTAATTCAGTAACATATATTTCTGATTTGGTTTGGTTCAATAACACCACTGGGTGGTGATTTTTGATCAAATTTTCAGTTGGTGTCATGTGTATTGGCGCTCCGATATCAATAAACCAGTCGCTTGATTTGTTTTTCATTCCATCATTTGATGCGAAAGCAAGAAATGCCTTCTTGAAATTTTGTTTCTTGTTGAATGTTGGCTTATTCGTTTCATTCGAGTTTTTATTCGGACAATGGGCTGCCTTTTGCATTACATTTACTGCATTTGAAAGGAAGAAACCTTGTTGTTGTTTCTTTTTCGTCTGAAAATTATTTTTATTTTTACTCAGAAACGAACTTTGGTTCAAAGCTTCACTATAATTTAAATCCAGTAATTTTAACCGCAATTGATCCAGTACCCACTTCATTTTATCACCAGCCAAACCCTGAATGAATGAATTGAATTCTTTTGATAAACCCAATATAATTCCAGTCAACCATTTGTCACCAACTGGGGAATTCAAATCTTCTAACTTGCTTTTTATATGCAATAATTCATCAATATACGACTGCATCGAATCATGATTTTCTAATCTAATTAATACGAATTTATGCAATAAACCAACACAATGCTGTGCTCCCTTGTCTTCACATGCTGCATGCAATGTATTCCAAGCGACAATTGGTTTTCACATTTCACACCATTGGATAGAGCGATTTTTCAATATTTAAAACCAAACATGACAAAGCCTGATCAAGTTTTTCTTCTTTGTCTTCAACAGCAACGGGATTTTCTTCGGTTAATGTAGCAATCTCTGCAATACAGTTCTGCAACTTGTGCAATGCCAGAAAATGTTTCAGCTTTTCCAAATTACCATCCAGCTTTGTCGGTAGAAAACTTTTTATATATGTGTTCTACGTGTTTTTATCAAAAGTTTTTTTTTTGCTATTTTTCGACAAATGTTCAAGAAAATTTTCACAATACACAATTTAAGTATTCAATCTATTTGCGCAAATTTAAACAATAATTGATTTTTTATTTAGCCAGTTGACGCAGAATCTAATGGATTCTGGGCCCACAACCTGTTGAGACAATGAAAACAATTCTTTGTAGTTTTGTGTATTTTTTCACTTGAATAATATTTTATTTTCGAAAAAATAAACATCAAATGTAAATGCGTGTTGTCACAATGGATTGAATTATCAGGGCCCCTATTTGTGAATTCGAATTCGAATAAACGAACAACGTTTTCGAACGATTGGTATTTGGGAATTCGAAAACGTATAAAACATAAACGAAAACGTATAAACGTACTATTTTCATTCGTTGAAAATTTCCCTTATCGGGCAATCCGTTTTCGACCAATAATTGTACGATCATGAACGAATTTTTGATCGTTGTTAGTTTTGTTGACGAAGCCAGAGAAAAAGGATCAACAATTTTAAAATGTAAGTATAAATAATTAAAAATGGATACCGACGCCATGATAAAAAATTATATCGAATAAATAGTGCTTACTGAAATGTGTACTAAAAATGTATTTATTTTTATTTGGTAATTAATAAAATTTTATTCGAATACATTTTTCGATTTTCAATATGTACCTATCCGTCCATTGGCGTAAAGTCAAACTATGTAAAAATAGTAATAGAAAATATCATATATTAAAAATTATATAAATTTTAGGGCAGCAAAAAATACGACGACATCGCAACAATATGACATCCTAGTCACTTTTATGGAAGATCATCCTGAATTTGCTAGAAGGTATAATACTACATCAGAGGCTCGAGTATCGACGAAACGACTATGGGGAACGTTTAAATAGCCATGGGCCACCCATTAGAACTGCTGATGGCTGGAAGAAAGTGTGGGCCGATTTCAAATATAACATTAAAAAAATTGAAGTTGAACAAAAGTAGTGTCACAACCACCGGTGGCGGGCCACCGCGAACACACACATTTTCTCCAGTTGAAGAAACAGTTATCCGAATAATAAATTTGAGGCAAGCAGTAGACGGCATACCTGGCATTACATCATTTGGTGAAATGGAACTCGATTTGCCGAATATCCCTACACCACCACTAACAAATACCATAATTAATTTAACTGAGATGGATGAGAGCAATAGCAATAATATATTACAGCCACCATTACTGAATAAAAAACACCACCAAAATAATAGTTCAAGAAACAATTTAATTGAAAAGCAAATTAACGCCCAACAACAGTTTCACCAAGCAACAGCAACAAACCTCACGGAGATCAATACTAACTTTACGGAAACAAATCAAATCTTAGAGCGTTTATTAAGGATTGAAGAAAAGAAACATGATGTGGGAAAAAAGAAATTATTGTTGAAAGAAAAGAAAATTAAAATAATGCAAGACAATTTAGAGTTCAAAAGGAGGAAATTGTCTATGGAAGAAAAGGAACGTTTGGAAGAGAAAAAATTTAAAGTGCAAGATTTAGAAATAAAAAAACAGAAACTAGCCTTACAAGAAGCAAATTATTTTAAACAAGTGATAAAAATACCTTTTAATTTAAACAAATGAATTATTTTTCATGTAAATTTTAAAATTAATTAAATATGTATATATGTATATAAAACTTTGAATTAAACAAATACTGAATTAAACTTTTTGAATTAAATAAATATTAAATATTTCGATTGAAATTATTCAACTGAACTAAATATAAATAATTATACTGAAATAAAACCATCCTTTTATTAATAAACTTTTTTATTACAAATATACAAAGAAATTTTATTTAAAAAATCTTATGTTATCGAATTTGATATGTTATTTCTTATTTGGCGAGCGACTGAAGATTCATTTGTTGTGTTAAAAACATCAGTTTCTGTTGGCATCATATTGTCAGGGACGATTATTGAACTTTGTTCAAAAGGAACCCGATAGTGTTGACAAATATTATGCAACATTACACATACGTTAATTATTTGGGCCGCTTTTTTTGGTGCATAATGTAAAGATCTGGCTCCTAGGAGACATCGAAAACGTGATTTCAAAATCCCAATACATCTCTCTATGACATTCCGGGTTTTGGAATGTATGTTGTTGTATCTTGCTTCGCTACTACCTTCGCTAGTAGCTCTATATAGCGTAAGCAACCAAGGTTCTAATGGATATCCGGAATCGCCTAAATAAAAAAATTATTTGTATGAATAAATTAGCAAAAATTGTGTTATGAAAATAATTTAGTATTTACCAAGTAACCAATAATTGGAATTTCCATTATTGCCTAGTTGTTGCAAGTACTGGCGGTAGTGAGATAAGTTCCACACTAATGAGTCATGTGAACTTCCTCCATACCTCGGGTCTACTGCCATTATTCTTCCGTTGTGATCACATGCCTAATTAATTTAGAAACATCAGTAAATGTAAACGTAATATATGAATATAAAATAAACTTACAATCATTGTGTTAAGGCTGTGCGTCCGTTTCCGGTTAAAATATAAATGTTCGTTTTCCATTGGTCGAACTATATTTATGTGTGTTCCATCAACACACCCGATCACTCCAGGGAACCCAGTTTTACAATAAAAAAAACTAGCTGCTTCCTGTTTCGCCTGTTGTGACTGTCGGAATGAAATCCATTTGGGACACAGTTTTTCCTCTAACACAGACAAGATTTCATGTAAAGAAAGTGAAATTGATGGTTGCGACAAGCCTACTAAAAAATCTTGTCCAACACTCTGCTGATAACTACCTTGTGCACAAAATCTAAGCGTTGCAGCCAATTTCAAAATATTCGGAGTTGATGTTGCTCTCGCTCGTGAAGGTAAATCATCATTGATTTCGGTCATCAGATATCTTACAGCATCTTTTGACAATCGAAATAACTTAATAAATCTGAAATGTAATTAATTAAAATGTTAAAATTGGTTATTATTGATTATTAAATAAATTAAATTAAATAAAATAAATAAATTATATTAAATTATTATTGCGTATTGATAAAAATAATTAAATAAAATTTATTATATTATAAATTATTTTAACTTACGATGGATCACGTAGTCCAAAAATATTTGATTGATCACGAATTGAGCGGTACCGTACATGCGAAGTACAACTTTCCGTGTCACTATCATCCGCATCAGAAAAATACAATGCGATTGAATCCATTATATGTTTATATTTTATTTGTTTTAAATTATTTATTTAATCACTTTTATAATATACTTAATCACCATTAAACACTGTATGAATCATACACCAGCCAAACAAAAATTTTAAATGTCAAAATTTCACAAGGTTGGTAATTTTCATATAGGTATTATCATTTAAATAAAATTTCCCTTTTCTTTATTTTACAGTGTAAAATTTTCCTTACGATCGAATTCACAAATACCAAATCAAAATATTGTATTGTAATTCGAATCGAATTGTCATTCGAAACGAATTCCCAAATAGGGGCCCAGGACAGTGTATTTTTAACATCTTGCAATTACATATAAAAGAAAGTTTACACAGTGTATCCGGATAGCATACGATATAATTGACCGATTTGCCTATGATAGTGGCAGATGATTTTAATTATTAAAAAGAAAACGTGAGTTTATGAATTTCATGAAAAATACCTTGGATTGATCTTTGTTATACCAAATCTTTATCGATAGCAAAAAATATTACCTGTATCGATTTAACGTTCTCAAGAAATTGTGAAAGAGTGGATTATATGAAATATGTTAGTTATTTTAGTTATCTTCTTATAATTGTGGTGATTGATGTATAAAAATTCGAAAAAATTAATTTAAATTATTTTTTTATATTTTTTTAACCACATAACATTTCCAATGTTCTTCGTTTCAGTCTGCTGCAACCCTTCCGATTTTTTATTAAGTATTTTCTTTAAATTTCTTATATGGTAGGCCGTATAATTTAAGATGTTTGTCTAGTGCGATTCTAATGAAAATTGCCGTTTTAAACGTATTTGGATAATGGCCCTAATTAATTTTAAAAATCATCGGATGGGATGCATTTGGTGAACATTTTTATTTATTTTAACAGAATATTTAAAGAAAACCCTATCACAAGTAGTTTCCCAAGTACATGATTAATCGCTTGTTGATTGCGTAACAATGCAATAAACTGCTCCGGAAACAACCACTTTATATTGAAACTCGAAAAAATATAAAATTTTCAAGGGAAATTATTAGTATACGATAAAATTCGACGTTTAAACCAACAATTTTAATATTTTATATTGCGAATGTCTCCAAAAATTTTGTAACTCTTTTTTCTGATAAAAAATAGTCTTTTTTTCTGTTAACGTTATTTAATGTATGTATATGCTAGTACACATTTATATTAACTTAAATTGTTTGTCATAGTCTTTAAGACTCTTTAAACAATTAAACAAATAAATAAATAAAAAAAAAAAAAAAAAAGTAAAAATATAAAAAGTTGTATCATCATTTTATTGATATTTAAAATTTACAAAGTATTAAAACTTTTAACACCCCGCTCATTTTATACAACTGAACCATACGACTCAGTTCGTTGTGTGGCAATGCGTATTAAGTTTATAAATTATTTAAAGTTCTTCACCACGGTTTATTCCCGGAAGGGAGGTACAAGTAAAGAAATATTTTGTCCCAAAATAACATGTAGACAAATTTTTATCTAATTTAGTTCGTTAATTATCCGTCTGTCTACTATCACTGTTCGTCATGAGTATAGTTACATGTCAAAAAACCACAAACTAAATTTAAAGTTCAACAGGAAATCCTACCGACGGAAAATTCAATTTCGAATTCAATTAGTTCGTGTTGTTGTTATAGTTTTTGTAATTTTCGATTTTTAGTTTATTGTTTTAATTGGGTGACAGCAACAAGATATTAAATATGATGTGCCTTGGGAATATTCATAGTCCGAATATGATGTTTTAATTTTGTTATTGTAACGCATACAACGTTACGTATGTGTAAATAGAAAAAATTGAAATTCATGCATCAAACATGAAAAAATTGTTTTTGACATGAAAATCTATCCTGTAAAACCAATTTCCCAACGCCGCGTTTTTTTTTTATTATTCGTCGCTGGGTGGATTGGATATATGAACATTTCATAAATAAACAAGTTCAAAATAATTCAGTCAAATGATTGGGTTTGGTCGATTGGAATTATATCGAGCTGAGTAAATAAATTGACTAGCATGTCACATGCATATCTGGTAAACATATTCCTGAATTAATTCCGCCGGCTAAAATTTATTAATGTTGCGATATTATCGTCGCGAAATTTAAATTGGATTAAATCTGAAACATCATTATTTTTTTTTTAATTAATTTAAATTTGAAAAAAAAAGTAATTTATTGAATGTTCTTCCATTTAAATGTTTTTGAATTTCACTAAATCTCTGGTGACACTACATAAATATTCGTTAGTTGAATGAAATCCCACAAAATTTTAGGGATTACATGGAACTAACGAGTAATGTTTAAAGTAAAATTTTGTCTGAAAATTCTTAACTGATGATAGGCGCACATTACGAGTCCGGGGGTCCGGAAGGTCTTATAACGGCCTTCCGTTCATCGGACTTATCCGAATGCGGATAATGGAAATACAATGTCCAAAAATAATTCTTTTATATTAGAAATTTTTATTTTGTGGTTTCTAAAAATCGAATAGAATGTTAAGTGTTTGTGGAGATATTATGTGAAATGCATCTTCAATGACAAACATATTTGGATAGAAATACAAATCGAGTGCCTTCGAGATAATTCGAATATATCGCACATAAATTTTTAAAAACTGATTGTTTAAAGTGTCATATGACTGGAAATGAATTCAAATGAAAGGTCTAAGTGTTGGTGAGATACTCTGATAAAATATTCAGGTTTATTTGAAGATGAAGAGTCTCGGTCGGAAATCTCATTTGAATATATACACACGCGTTTTGGCACACGGGAAGAAAAAGTGATTTATTGCTCGAAAATGCTTATGATTTCTCAGCTCAGTTCCACATTTCAACCAGTTCCAATATACCGATCAACTGCTTTTTTCTTCACAAATATGCTGTTAGCATGCCCATTCCAAAACTATATAGCCTCGCAATACAAACATTTTTTAGTTTCGACACACTTGAAGAATAACTGAATTAATGGACAAAAATACTTAAGAGTTGTCAGTTCAGAGCCATATTTCGGCAAGTTGCAATGTAATCATCCTGAATTTTATCCACAAACATTTTGTTGGCTTGGCATGTCCATTCTGAAATTTTATAGCATTGATTTGAGAGAATTTTAGTTTTGCACCGGAAGCATAATTGATTTATTTCTTGAAAAGGCTGAGGCGGATTTTGTATTGCCATATTTCTAAGGCCATATTTCGGAAAGTTGCTATATACCGTTAATTTTGAGTTTTCTCCACAAATAAACTTTTGCTATGCCCATTCCAAATCTAAATAGCCTTAGTTAAAAAGTTATCAGTTTCAAAGAGATTTTTATTTTTGACACACGGGAAGAAAAGCGGATATGTTGTACCATCACTTCGGATCGAAAAAAGTCGAATCGAAAAAGTGAAAGTTGTATCATTTTTGCTTTTCGAAAATGATACAACATACCGCCATTCGATATTTTTCGAATTTCGATTCGAAGTGATGGTACAACATCCCGCCCCAGGGGCGATTTATTATTCGACAGTGCTAGGGGTTCTCAGACCAGAGCAATATTTCTGCAAGTTGCAAGATGCCGATCATTTTGAATTTTTCCCACAAATATGCTGTTGGTACGCCCATTTTAATACTGAATAGTGCCAATCCGAGAGATTTTTGTTTTGGCACACGGGTAGTACTGATTTATTGCTCGAAACTGCTTAGGAATTCTCAGCTCAAAGCCATATTTCGGCTCATACAAAAGGACCCCGCACAAATCTTATGGGAATTGGGACCCGGTCAAATTCGCTGAATTTTTGATATGTGATAGAGTTCATCATACTGGTCAATTGTCTCAATGACACAAAGCTCAAAAATGGATAGTTTTGCCGGTACAGAGCTTTAAATCTCCGAGTATCCTCCACGGATTTATGTATATGCGCAGTGTGTATAGACTTTTGAAATAACCTATTTCATTTTTTTTTATTATCTAGGTTTATATTTTTGAGGTTGCTGAATTCAGATCTGTTGTTAGATTTTCAAAACTGACAGTTGGCAGCTGTCAAATAGCTGTCAATGTGCTATAATAAAGCCAAAAACTTGTTTTTTTATGTTTTATCTTTCTTTTTTTTTTACTTCGATAAGTTCAAAGATGATATCAAATTAATGACAACGTCTATCGGCAGCTGTCATTTAGCTGTCAACAATCCTTTGTGAAAAATTGCCGAAATAGACTTCTGATATGGAATTTGTCGTAAGACGTGCCAAATTGTGTAATAAATGTGTTTTTTTCGATCATTAGGATTTTATTCAGTCATTTGTGATCAACAATCTTCAAAACCTCGGTTCACGCACTAAAATCATATACTAATGTACCAGATTTCGAGTGGACGATTTTTTTTCCGAAAAAAACAGGTTTTTCACTTTCAATTGTTTATAATTAAATAACAATAAACAATTACGTGAAAAAATCACTAGGACTAATTTCAGGAACCTCTAAAGCGACATGAAATACTCATAGTCAACCATCCAAAGTCCGAATTGTAGCAGATACGGGGGTAACAAGTAAAAAATCTAGCCGGTACAAATATGTACCGTTGTCCCGGAAAGAGTTAATGAGAAAGAAAGTGTAAATCTATTTTTCAATATGAACAAGTTAATAATAAACCGACCTTTACCTATATATTATTATTTGCATGTGGCAACATTCGAGAATATTCTCGGCTTACAGCTGTCACCTATCAATCAACTAACTGTCAAAACCGAGTTGTGTAAACACAATTGACGGGCATAGCATATGTTTACGGATAACCAATAACCAAGTTTAATAAAAAGTATTGTTCTTAAGTCCCTAAAGCCGAATTATCCTAAGTCCCTTTAACGAAATTATTTTAAGTCCCTAAATCGAAATTCTTCTAAGTCCCGTTTCACCCTTCCCCCTCCTAAAACTGACCATTTTCACCCCCTCCTAAGTGGAGGCCTTCACGAAGTACCCCCTCTTTATGAACATGTTCCATGTTAAAAGTTACTTTTTAAAAAAACTTTAAGTTGCTTAGATCACTGAGTTCAAAAGTGATGTCATCAACTTATATCATGTTTGAGCTCTTATCCACAAAGTTAAGCACAAAAAATAAGTTACTTGCTCTATTATTGCATTTTGACAGTTAGTTGACAGCTTGTTGACAGCTGTAAGCTGATGACTACATAATTTTATATCATATTTATATTCACTTATCTAAAAAACTTGAAGTTATAAACAAAAAATAATTTTTTGACTTTATTACCGGACTTTAAAGAATTGTTGACAGCTAAATTACAGCTGCCGATAGTCATTGTTATTGATTTGATATCATCTTTGAACTTATCGAAGTAAAAAAAAAGAAAGATAAAACATAAAAAACAAGTTTTTGGCTTTACTATAGCACATTCACAGCTATTTGACAGCTGCCAACTGTCAATTTTGAAAATCTAACAACAGATCTGAATTCAGCAACCTCAAAAATATAAACCTAGATAATAAAAAAAATGAAATAGGCTATTTCAAAAGTCTGCACACACTGTGCATATACATAAATCCGTGGAGGATACTCGGAGCTTTAAAGCTCTGTGCAGGCCAAACTATTCATTTTTGAGCTTTGTGCCATTGAGACAATTGACCAGTATGATGAACTCTATCACATATAAAAAATTCAGCGAATTTGACCGGGACCCAATTTCCATAAGATTTGTGCGGGGGGTCCTTTGAAAATTTCTAAAACATTTCGATTTAATATTTTTCCCGAATTTAATACATACTGAATTAACTAATTAATTCAAAACCATGTCGATTATAACGACCCTAAAGCCATTTAGTTGTGCCTTTAGGCATTACACGTAATATACTTGAACGCTTTCTTTAACGCAACCCCTTATTTTCAGCACGAAAAAAATAAATCGTATTGGAAATTTTAGTACAATCATATAAGTATGAGTATATTTTAAAAATTGTGGCTTGATTTAAATAAAAAATATATAATATTTTTCTAAAAAAAAATTATAAACAAACTCAACCACGTATTGTTCAGAAATTTTCGACATCTTAACCTAGAATATAAAAATTCGTAGCAATAAACCCGAGGTCGTGCATTATTAGCAGTAGGTAGTTTTGGCTAGGTGACTTAATGATCAACTTCATGTACTAGCCAGACCTGAATCACGATCTCTGGGAATGGCCGATAATGGCCATCCAAATTTTAGTTATAATGACATCAGTATATTCAGTACATCTAGAAGATCAAAATTCGTAGCAAAAAAAACTGGATTCGTCGATTGTTAAGAATAGCTTATTAAGCTTATTTATCTGTATTTATCTATGACAATGACATAAATCTGGATATTTGGAAAGGGGGATTACCATTATTTAACTCTGTAAAAATATTAACTAGAGATTTTTATATTTTTGTAATTGTTCTTATTTGATTTAGAACTAATTGATGTATCACGTACCCAAACCCTAATCGGCTTTTTCACGTTGTAGTACTTTTAAATTAAATCCGTTTAAGTAGATGAATTTAAAATACAAATATAGGTAAATATAGTAGAACGATCTATATGTATGAGAAAAAGCCTCATGCAATTTTTCGCTTAAGGTGACTGGTATCTGACGGAATATTTTTAGAACTAGAGCGAATTTCTCAAAAAACTAGTTTCAATATGCTCGACCTAGGGATTATTGGATGTTCTAGATGTTCAGATGTCATTATAACCCAAATTTGGATGGCCATTATCGGTCATTATCAGAAATCGTGATTCAGGTACATGAAGTTGTTCATTGAGTCACCTAACCAAAACTACCTAGTGCTAATAATGCTCGACCTCAGGTTATTTGCTACAAAATTTGATTTCCTAGGTGTACTGATGTCATTTTTGCTCAAATTTGGATGGCCATTATCGGCCATTCCCAGAGATTGTGATTCAGGTCTGGTATACGATGTTTGTCATTGAGTCACCTAACCAAAATCACCTAGTATTAATAATACACTACTTCAGATATATCGCTACGAATTTTGATATTCTCGGTGTACTGATTTCATTTTTACTCATATTTGGATGGCCCATATTAGCCATTTCTGATGTTTGTGATTCAGGTCAGAGTCACTTATTAGTAGTCAGGGAATTTTTTTTGGTTTTGTTTACTAAATTTGGATGGCCATTGACGATCATATCTGGAGATTGTGTTTCAGTTCTCGCTAATTCGTGAAGTAGTTGATTAAGCACCTACATAAACCTAGGTTGTTTGGTACCAATTTTTATTAAATTTTACTGCTATTAAAGGACATTCTTATTTGCTTATAAAAGTAAAAAATTCTTAAGTGATTCGATATATTTTTTTAATCTCTGGAAAAATCTCTGGAATTTTCTTATTAGAAATCAATGAGAAATTCATAATTGGTTTGAGTTCAGTATATTTGATTTGCGTCCCGACTGTTTTAGTACTTTAGTTAAACATTTATGGTTATGTTACAGTAATATTTTTGCTTCATAATTTATCTATTAAAATTTTAATTTTTACTTTGTTTATAAGATACAATATTTTTCTGCCATTTTAATTAAGACAATTTTATATACGTCTTATAAATATACTGATGAAATTTTCTCGATTTCGTTGAACTTATCTTGATGTGCTTATTTTTTAAATATCGTCAATTCAACGAATATATATCTGTCTCTTGTTTCTATCTCACTTTTATTTTATTTCAATGATTTAAAATCAATCATAATATTTTACTTTTCATTGAGAATTTCGTAAATTAAAAATCATACCAGTGTACTCCACACAACTACATAGAAAGGCTTTAAAATTCCAATTTGAATTAGCAGAAATCTAATTAGATTTGTATACGTATACGATTTTAATCTATGGAAAAATCTATGAAATATTTCACGGGCCCCTTTTATTCCCTAATTTTATTGTCTGACTGTTTATTTGTCTGTCTGCTCGGTACTTATATTATTTCACTATTTCAATATTTTATTATATTGAAAAGTCACTGAATGGTGTGGCGAGCTGCATCATTGATGCCACTACGGCCGTTTGATAGGATACACTGTTGGTAAACCTTGGTCTAAATGTGGTGAAAGTCTGATGGACGTTCGGGGTTGTTTTTGGATATATTTCGCTGATTTAATTAATCGAAAATATATTCAATGGTCTTGCTTTACATATTAGCGAGCTACCTCAATTATGTCACTATTCTATAACCCATTGATTGTTGTAGAATGGGGTAGCTCGTAAATCAATAGCGAATGACAGTTTCATATATTTAATATATATTGAAACAGCGAAATATTTCCAAAAAACAACAATAAGGCCTATCAAATGGCAGTAGCGAAATTAATGGGGAAGGTTTTTTTATCTAGCGCGCCACACCAATATATCAATTTTCAATGTATTTGGACAATGAAATATTGCCAAAAAACAACCCTGCGCATGTTCATGAGACTTTCTGTTAATTTGAATGGGTATAGATCGTTTAACTGAAGCGCCCCACTTCATACATTTTTCAAATTTTAAAATCAGGTGTAAGCTTGCCTTAAGAATTTGTTTACTGGTAAAATAAATATGCACACTATCACTTTAACAGATTTGTAGGCTTCTGAATCTGTTTTAATAAAATATTAAAGTTTATAATTTTTTGTTCATCCGGCTGAAACAGTCGGCTAACATCTTTCGTCTGAAGGATATCGACCCACGATGTAGGAATCGAGTAAAAATGTGAAGATTTACATTTAATTGACGTTTAAATTGACACCCGCCACGCAAAGAAAAATATTTCGCAAATCGATAAGTAAACCTAAAATTGTAAAATCAACCTATTTTGAAATTAATTTATCGTTCTCCTTATAATACAAGTTAACATATGCTATGTTAATTTAACTAAATTTATAAAGAAAAATAATAATTTTCGTAAAATAAACTATTTTTTGAAAAATACTAATAGATTCGTAAAATTAACTGAGAGACATGCTAATTTTACTAATCTACAATGTAAAATAAATATTTTAACAAAAATTTTCTCTTGCAATGTAAAGTTAACAAATTGGTGTGTTAAATTTACATCGGCGATAGGTAACAATTATTATTGCATTTTCAATATAATTCGCTAAGTCAATTGATATTTACTTCATTTAAATTCATGAAGTATGAACACTATTTTCGTAGTTTGATAACTACATAATCTGATGAGGATATCGAAACTTTTAATTAAAAAGATTCAAAATGTTTACCTCATTGTTTACCTCATTTGCACCGCATGCAAATCTGCACGTAAAACACATGAGCATAATTATTTGACACTTGTGTGCGGCATTTTTTATTTAGAGTTAAAGCAAGCTATCAACTTTTTGTCATACAGATAAATATTTTTGCAATTGAAATGTCTTGTATCGTATAAAAATTGTTTTTTTTTTTTTCATAAATTCTGTAATTTTCTCCTCCACCTTGACAAAATTTAGTGTGAAAAGGGGAAAATATCAAACAATGTCGCATGAAGTTGCCGACGATTTTTAGTTTTATTTTTCTTCATGTTGTCAACACCGACAGATGCGCAGTCAAATTAGAAATAGAGACGACGTGCAGAATTCTGCATGGCATGCGTCGTACATGTATTTTAACCCATATACACTAGTGTATTCTAATTTTGATGCACGCAGAATTCTGCATATGTGTTTCCAGCATTAGCAAGCTGACTCTTGGTTTGCGAGAAAGTTTTATCATATAATATTAAAATCGAAGTATGTAATAAAAGAAAATTTGTATATTTTTCAGGCGACAAAATATCTTTTAAAACAAAGGGTCCTGAATACAACAAAAATGTTCTAAATTCAGATCCTTTAAAAAAGTGCAAATCTGAAAGTGCACGAATTTTTCTCTGAAACTCACAAGGTTGTCCAGATAAGATGTGAAGAAGTTTTGTTGAAATATTTTGTATGTAGCGATTTGGTAAAACATTTGAAGGCCTACCACTAACCCACATTTTTAGCATCTTCTTCATTACACCGAGGCAAACTACGTGTAGATAATCAAGTGGAAATTGTTTCACCATATCTATATCTAATTCTTCTAAAATTGTTGTTGTTATATGATGATCTTCGTCATTTTTATTTCTGAATGACTCGTTTGTGCGTAACTGTGCATTATGTTCTGGAAATGTCATTCTATTGTGTAAATGGTCCCCTTCTTGTGTACATTTTGCGCATCCAAAGTAACCACTATGAGATTTTATACCTAATACACTTGCTTTTGCAGGAGCATCGCAAATAAATGAAATAATTTGAATGGGCTTCTGTTGCATGTGTGTCGTTTTTTTGATGTCGTCTACAAGCGGACGTAAAAAATCATTGAAATTGGATGGCTTACTATTTCCGTGATATATACCGACAACAAAAACACTGCTTCTCGGAATATTATTGATTTTGCATAAAATCAGCCAAAAACTGCTTCTGCTGCTTCTTGTAATAGGCACACACCGTCAATATTGAAACTTAACTCGATCACGTTCGGTATCCTTTCAACATTATTTAAGATTGTTTCTAAGTTAGCGTTTAAGCCAATATGAGTATAATGTCCTGGAGACATAGTTAGTATATCCCTTACTTTTGGAGTTTTCAGCAAAGTTCTACTATCTTTCGGCAAATGGGCATGGCATCATTTTCGTTGAAAAAGGTCAACAGTTCGTTTAAAGCATTTGTTTTGATATTGAATTTTATAGCCCAGTTCACTATAAAGTTGTACAATATTTCATTTTTATTTATTTCCTCAAAGTGTTCTTCTTTTTCTTCAATTATTATGTTATTCTCAATAAATCTAGGAAGTTCGTTATTTGCTTCAACTTGTAATGGTTCTTTTGGCTCTTTTATTGGCATTACCCGGTGTGAACCTTTTACAAAATTTTGTACATTGGTTTTTGAAATTTGTCCTGTGTACCGCCGCTTGAAAGATTGTTTCGATAATTTTAAAATATATTTATATTCCGACATATTGCTGTAACAGTTATTTATAAAAAAATTGAAGAGCGAAAAAATCAAACATCGACGACAGTAGTCAAAAAATAAAAATAATGTTTAGATAAGTAATATTAAAAGTAAATAATTGAAATGACTATAATTTAACCAATGAACACTACTATGGATAAACCAATGAATAATCAATAAATTGAAAAACCAATTAAAAATTAAACTTACCGAAGAAACTCCAGCAAGTTACAAAAGAATATGTATGTTCGCAATTATGTTATTTCACAAATAAACAATAAAAACGCAAAATAAATATTAAGGGGACTGAAGACCGAACAATGCCGTTAAAATTACCGAAAACTAATATTTCATTTAATTAATGTTTTTAAGCCCATGAATTACCGAACCGATCCCATATAATTACCGAGAAATTTTGAAAAAAAAATTAAAAAAACACTTGAATTACCGGCGATGACCATAAAAATACACAATAAATCGAAAATCAATTAAAAATTAAACTTACCGAATAAATTCCAGGAAATTTTTCTTATGAAATATTCTCACAATATGACACTATATTTAACTTTAATACTAGGTAGGTATTTATTCAAAATCACGTTTTATACTGAATGCATGAACTGCATAATATTTTTTTAACAATCTCAAATCGAACGAAATACTTACCAAAGGTACGAAAAGTAACGAAACAGATTTTTTTTGTTTTTGTATTTTCTTGCTAAATAATGATCGGTGAGCTTTTTGTTTGTTTTAATAAAACAACAACAAAAAATCTTTCTAAGTCATAAAAAATGAGATTTTTTTGTATTTCTTCTGTAGCAAAGCCAATTGTGACCGACGAGCGGTAATTTTAAGCCCGATATTTGTTATTGGTTTTGAAATGTTTGTCGGGTATGTAGATATCATCCGATAATAGTCTGGTTATTACTCTTAGACGTAAGCCATTTAAACTCAATGAGAGCGCTAAATAAGTTCTACTTAAAAATCTTTCGGTGTCAATCCGTTTAGGAATACCACGGAGGTCATTTGAAAGGTTAGGTATATAAAAATCGTCCGATTATACTTGGATTTTGTGACAAACCCTGCTATGTATTGTCATTGGCTGTTAAAAGTAAACCGTCAAACTGAATGACTGAACTGAAACTATTATACTCAAAAATATTCCGGTATCAATCCGGTTGGGAGTGCCGCCGATATCATTTGAAAGGTTAGTCCATAGGTGTCACATTTGGATATAATGGAATTTTGATAGAAACTCTACGATGTCCTGTTATTATTGGCCATTCACAAAAAATCATTGCTGCTATAATCCGTTTGGAAATCCAATCTATGTAGTTTGAAAGGTTAAGCCTATGCTATCATCCGATAATAGTGGCATCTTGGTACAAAAACTGCTATGTCTAGTTATTGGGTGTAAAATTAAACCACTCAAACGCTATGAATGTAACGAACAAATTCTATTAGGAGTAGTTTTTTCGATGAATTGTTGATCATGCGGTGTAAATTCATTTTCAAATTAATGTGTGTTAATTTTTTTATGCAAATATTAATATTTCTTATTTGCTAGTTTGTTTTATGGGTTTTGCACTCAAAATTCAATCTTTTACAAATCATGTTAGTCAATTTCCAAATAAAATTCACCATTTTCCAAAAAACTTTCATCCTTTTCCAAATCAAATCAAACTTTATCCAAATCAAATTCATTTTTATTCAAAACATATTCATCCTTTTCCAAATCAAATTCAACCGGAGTCGAAATAAAACCAACAGAACCTATTTAATTTAATAAATTTATTGTATTTAATTTCTAGATTCAAAATAAAGGGGGTTTAAAGGGTTTAAAGGACTCTAAAATTCTCGCGAATCACTTTTCACGCCACTTTTCACGTTGTTTTTTGGAAAATGGTGAATTTTATTTGGAAATTGATGAACATGATTTGTAAAAGGTTCAATTTGGAGTGCAAATAACTTGTTTAATTCGATATTTTTTACTACAAATATTTAAATAGGAATGCAGTATAAACAGAACGAGATAGTTGTTGGGGCGGTGTGGTTCTTGTAATTCTCATAAGGAAAAACCAAATTTTTATTTATATGAGTTTTTTATTTCACTCAAAATTCTTATAAGAAATATTTTAATACAGTGGAATTCGCTGAAACCAAGTGTTTTCATATTATTTTGAGCCTGTGGCGTTTCTACCAGAAAATAACCCGTATTCGTATGTGGTTCCAATTGAAAAAATGGTGGAAACAGGACTCTTATTGGAATACACTATATTCCAATAGTCGCCATATTGAATGGTGATTTACACTGCGCTGTTAATATTTTATAAATTTGAATATTTTATAAATAACTTCGAATCTCTGAAAGTGGCTTGTTATGGGGTTTTATTGAAAAAATACTCAATATTGCAATATTGAAAAGTTTCAATTTTTATTTATTTGTTAACTTTGCTGTCCCTTTCAAACGCCTTGTACAATTGTACATTGTACATCAACTTGGAACGCTCCTAGCAGGCGTAATACCATTTTTTTTTTGCTTCGGAAATGTGTGTAAAATCATTTGTCAGAGAGTATTGTGAATTTTAGAAAAATCATAAAAATTAGTTTTATGACAGTTCTAATTGGTTAAGGTTGTGTGATTTTCTTGTTGTTTAGTTAAGAGATTAGTATTTAGCTATTACTTATGTAAATAAATTCTAAAATGTCATTTGGGTTATTGATTTTTAATTTAGAATATAGGAATTATATTTATTTAACAAATTTAGTGAAAATTTAAACTTAAATAATAAATAAATTATTTAACGATGCTAAAATACCTGTACAATATATTGTACGCAGAATTTCAAACGATGTGTACAATATATTGTATATAAATATTGCTTTATAAATATCACGGAATTCAGTAGCGGCGAAAGGAACCCGAGCCCACGGTAGCTCTATTTATTGAGCCTCCTAAGATAGAAAGAATTTTTTAACCCTAGAATTTTTTTTAAACGAATTAAGGCGGTGATACATGCACAGATTTTGCCTTTAAGGCATAAAAATTATGAGCGCTGATTGGTTAAAATTCGGCCATCTTGATTCGCCTTATAGGCAAAAATTTTAAATTGAACATTTCTCAATTTTGTATAAGGCAATTTTTCTTGCCTTAAAGGCAAAATCTGTACATGTATCACCGCCTTTATTCGAAAAATGTGCCTTTCACACTAACCAATACCACCAGCAAAGCAACGTTACTGGATAGAAACCAACAAATGCAAACGAAATAAAAATATTGTTCAACTTACATAAACTAAATGGCCTGTCTGGTTTCCTCATTTGTGGTTGTATTGGCAACTTTGAATTTGGAAATTTTTATTAAAAATATGTCCAGTAAGGAGTAAGCGATTTTTTCAACTACGGCAAAACTTATATGCCGCTGATAAAGTAGTACGTCCGAAAAACTGCTCGTATAAGTTTTACAATACTATAGGCATTTTATCGATGCAGTCCGTGTGCATTGTTTTTCGATGAATGTGGAGGAAAATATCTGCATCGATGAACAAACAATTCCTTTTAAAAGGCGATTGTCTGTAAAATAATATATGAAGGGGAAGCCAAACCCGTGTGGCGTCAGTTTTATGTTTAATGTTGCAAAAGCGGAACTACATATACAGCTTCTTCATATATCAAGGAGCAAGTCTTCTACCGATATACTTATCTGTTTCGGATTCGGTGCCAGCGTAGTATTGAAGCTAGCCGGGAGACTGCAAAATCAGGGGTACAACTTATTTTTTGATATTTTTTCAACTCTTATGAACTACTTGGAATTTTGAGATGCAAAGGAATTAATGCCAGCTAGCACGGTACGCATTAACCGATTCACTAACGCTGTTTAAATGGCGAGATAGTAAAGCATTAAATCTGGAATCGAGAATCAAGAAAGTGGCTGTTGCACATCACAAAACATTTCATTAGTTTCGTAATTTGTTCGTGCTGGCTTGAATATAAGCGAGATAGTGAATTACGAAATATACCAAAACAATATTAAAGATCTTTTAGAATTTCACTTTGTAGTTGGCAACTATTTTTATTCATTCGGGGAACTCGTTGAACCCCGAAAAACGGGGACGTCAAAGTTCTTCTATGGAAAAGATTCTGACCGAAATTTCAACAAAAAATGCAAATCCGAGACAAGGTCATTCGAAGATGTTCGTTTCGATGTTTTTGATCATGTTGCTGCGCATTGGAACTCACTCGCTACACACTTTTAAACTGTAAAAGAAGAATATTCTTCTAATGTAAAAAATGTAAGTTTCATTCTTGACTGAATTATTTATATTATAATGTAATGAAAATTATGATGAAATTAAATTTATTTTAGTTTATAATTTCATTTTTTATAATTTACTATTATTATAATTTATTATTATTATTATCCTAAGGGATTAGGTCGGCAAAAAAAATTAATGAAATTCTTAAAAAAAATTTCAAAATTAATCAAATACTCCAAAAATCCAAATATTTATTTGCTATATTATTTAAAAATGGCGTTCGAAAGGGTTAAGCTATTTAATTATTTCTTTAATATTTTTTTTGTATCTATGAACTTTTATAATTTTTTTTATATAAATTATGAGTTTTATGGTAAAAATTAATAAATACAATAGAAATTAGAGAAATAATTAAATAACAAAGTTAACAAATAAATAAAAATTAAAAAAGTTTTAACAGAAAAAATTTTAAAAATTCTTTATTGCATTTTTCTACTCAAAATATTGCGTATTTTTTCAATATGGACTAATAACAAGCCCCTTTCAACAATTTGGGCAAGGTTCCACAATATACGTCGAATTGAGCTAACTGTGGCACTATTCTGGTAATTCCCCGGGAACTGGGGAAAGAATGTATATGTAATTTTTATTTAAACTTTTTTTTCTGGCATACTGAGGTAAAAAGTTAGTGTTAATTTTTTTGAAAACAAAATAAAATTGGGAATAATTTTCGCTGCCAATTTAGATATGGAAAAATTATTCCCAATTTATAAATATTTACATCAAACTTTTTTTCTCAGTAGGCCGGAAATTAAAAATATTTGAAAAGAAATTACATATAAATTCTTTTCACAGATCCCTATTCCCGAGGAATTACCAGAATAGTGCCACTGTAGAGAACATTTTTCGATATTCGGTTTTCCCGAGCGGTGAAAATGCAACCTGGTTAATAGAAATTTTCCTTCGGGAGAGTATTCGGCCGGGCCACGGGCACCCGAATTCATTAAAAGATATTTTTAAAAGCGGGCTATTATAATCTATTTCTTGTCAGTGCTCTGTAATAAATATATAAAAAAGGTTGTTGGTTCCGAATCAAATTGGGTAAGAATTCTACATAAGCGTTTAAGAAATTTCGAAGTTTCATTGAATATAAAGGAGAAATAGCCTAGTTCAATAAAGCAATGCAATTTTTTTCATGTTAGAATTCCAATCTAGAACGGTATATCAAATATGTCCATTATTGGATAAGGAACAGCCAAGTTCCGTACAGCATGGCTAAAATCCAAAAGTTCAGCCAAAATTGATGTACGATTCCCAATAAAAAAAAAATTTGACCCTGATTGGTTAGAAAATGACCAAGTTCCATTTAGATAATCTAATCCCAGAAATTCACGTTAAAATCCCAATCCAGTTGTACTTACCAAATTTCACCAAAATTTGTTAAGAAATGGCCTAGTTACATTCAGCATGACCAAATTCCAAAACTTAGTTAAAAGTTAAAGTTAGAATCCAAATTCAATTCTGCATGCCGAGATGTTTCTTTCCATATTCTGCATACATGCATAAAAAAATGTTAATAAAAAAATATTTTAATATGTCGAAAATCGGGATTTTAAAAGGTCGAGATTGTGATATTTCGGGATTTTGTAATTTGAAATTTTGTACCGTTTCCAATATGTTTGTACCTAACTAATCTTAATGTCCCATATTTATAACAACGTTATAAAGATGGTACGAGGAAGGTTAATTTCGTTTAGATAATTAAATGAGATGAAAATTCGTGATAAAGCTCGTTATTTTATGTAAGGTTTTCATGACTTTTTAATTGGTTTTTATCCAGATATTTATTGTACGACTTTGATCATGCAATACAGATTCACCTTTACATGTAGCCAGTCAATCATAATCCATGCTATAAAACAAAAATTTATCCAAAAGTGAATCCCATATGATTTTATTATTGTTGTTATTTCTATATCGTGTTGGAAAATTCTATTTTCCAAATTTAAAGCTAAAACGGAAAAATAAATTAAAAAACAATTTCCCTTTTCTACTTTGCACTCACATATTACATGGACGAACGATGTAAGTTTCTATTTATATTGATACCGACAGACACGATTTATGTACCCAGAGTTAGCATTTCATCATGAAACATTTTGTTGAATATAAATCTATGTTTTACACATATAGACACAGACAGATATATATGTAGTTAGTTTAATGTACACATAGCATATATCTTCTATATTTATTGTGTGTAAAAAATGGAAATCCTAATGGATTTTATTACAACATTCCAAACAAGCATAGCATCACATAAACGAAACAAAAAGCTCTGGGATAAACGAGTTTCCTCAGTAAACAACCACCGAGATAACTCTACTATTTTTTCAATTTCAATCGGAAAATATATGTATGAGCACGAGTGCATACAGGGTGTCCCAGAACTGGTCGATCGAATGACGTTGGGTGATAGGGAAGCTCATTTTCAATCAAAACCGCCAAGTAAAGGATTTTCGAAAAGTTGAAGGTGCAAAAGCTATTCAACTTTTAATGTTTTTTTTTTGTAAAAACCCACCAAAAAATTAATTTAAAAGACCAATAGTTCTTTTGTTTTACGTTTTTTTTTAATACGATCCAGAAGAGTGTGCATCAATCAAATAATTTTTTTGGCTGTATTATGTTCTGTCAAATAAAAACATTGGTTTTGTAAATACTTTTTGTTGATGTATAAGTGACGCCATCGGGAAAATATGGTATGTATTACAGAAAATTGACCCACTATCAGAAAAATATGCGACATTAACCGGCCAGAACCCAACGTATGTTTAATCATACGTCAAACGCAATTTTTGTTTAATCCTTTTATTTAATATGTGGAAAGTTTTATATATATTTGTGACTTATTACGCATTGCAAAAACAATTAACTAACCTAGAAGAAAACCACTGTCAAAAATTAAATTAGTTCAGTGTATTAATTGAGGCACTAAACACGTTGAAAAATGTATCCGCAAAGGTAAGTTACAAATTTAATAATTATTAATTATAAAAAAATGAGTTTTTTAAATGTTTGGTGATTTAGTTTAAAGATAAATGTGTATTCTTTCAATTAATGTAAAAATTAGTTTATTGTGTATTTTAGTATAATAATTAATTAGCTTATTATATCAGTGTATGATAAATCATACATTGGGCTGTTATAATATTTCACAAATAGTGAAATTTTATTATAAATGTGCCCAGCGTATGTTATAAAATACAGTTTTGTGATCGATTTTTTTTAGATTTAATTGCGAGCGCGATACCGAACAACTTCTGAAATATTTTGAAGAGTTAACCGATAATAATTTAGAATCTGTAAATCTACAAAACGTTGATAACTTCGAAGTTGTATTAGTACCACCCAATGATGTTGATGACAGCGATAAAGATGACGCCAACAGCGATGATGAGTGTAGCGAAAATTTTGAATCTTTGGGGAGAAAATTTCTGGCGGGTAAGGGCGAGCTTCATGTGACAGTCGAAGGTGAAAATTACGAAATGCCAGATATTTTGCCTTTATGCTTTAACGAAAATGTACAAGAACCAATAACTGAACTTGAACCAGGAGTATCTGTTGTAAGTGAAACGGGACCACAGCATGAAAACCCTACCAAAAAATCTAAACGAAGAAAAATTAGGAACTGGTCGGAGGAAATGCTCACTTCACCACTTGTCCCGACGAATATAAAGTGTAATTTTCGTCCAGCAACTGTCGAACAGTTTATTAACCAAGATCTACAGCCCGTGCAGTTATTTAAACAGCAATTGTCGAACAGTTTATTAACCAAGATCTACAGCCCGTGCAGTTTTTTGCCACACAGCTAACGAAACAATGGCTCTTTTGCGCAACAAATTCAATGGCCGTGTTATCTCACGTGGTGGCGATGTCAATTGGCTGCCAAAATCATGTAATTTGACACCGTTGGACTTCTTTCTTTGGGGTTATTTGAAAGAAAAGGTGTACGTCGATAAGCCAGCAACAATTCAAGAGCTAAAGGATGAGATAATTCTGCACATTAACGGCATAGAACCTCAATTATGCCTAAGCGCCATCGAAAATTCGGACCATCGGGTGGAGGTGTGCCACCGAGGTCGCGGCGACCATTTGGCCGATATTTTGTTCCATACATTATTGAACCATACCATATTATCATAATAAAAAGAATTGGCAATAATTTTCCAAACAATTTGTGTTTTATTCAAAATCAACATCGGCCCTTAAAATTTAACCACCCTTTATAGAGCTCGAATTAGATTCAACAAATGGTATTGGCCATATTTTCGTTTTGTGTTGAATGGTTCTCTAGTCAATCTTTTTATTTTATATAAAATTAAAAATCCCAAAATTAGATTACTTCCCTTTATTCGATCGATCGTAATTGCTTTGTTGTCAGAGAACTTACATACGAAAACTACACATTTGCCAAATAAAAACCCTGGCCCAAGACATCAAAACAAACAAAGTAGATATGATGACCCAAATCATTTAATTGTCATAAGTGACACTCAAAAGCGGTGTGGTGAATGTGGCAAGTGTACCAAATACATATGCGAGAAATGCAACATCGGTCTGCATCCAACAGTTTGTTTCAAGCAGTACCATACTACTTAGGTTATAATCATTTTTCTTTTTATTATTATTATTAAATTTTTATTTTTTTATCAAACTGAATTATATTTTATGTTCCTAAATTGCTAAAGTAGTTGAAGTACAGTGTTAATTATGAACCTGAATTGTAGTACAATTTTATTTATAAAAATAATGATTAAATTAGTTAATTACTTAAAATACTCAATGGGTTTTATTTTATCCACTTCTGCCCAAAGTATGATATAACATACGTGCTCCAGATCTCTCCCCACTCATCCAAATTAATCCTTACCGAAACTGTGTGCTCCAATTGCTTATATATTTGCCAGAACCAAATTTCTTCGAAATCGGTTCACTTGATCATAGTTTGGGTTCTGGCCGGTTAATGCAGATTTTGTACCATCAACAATTCGAACAAACTTTACTTGGCTGTCTATTTTTGGGAAATGAGCTGTTCTATCACTCTATTTCGGTTGAATCGTCCACTTTTGGGACACCCTGTATATTGACTTGTGTACTTAAAAATGAAAATGAATGAAAAATTGTACGTTTTAATGTGTTAGTATAACGATTTGCATATAGCATAAATCCCTAGTTGTATTGTGACTAATTATTTTTAGCAGAATTGTTAATCCAACAAACATTACAGACGGCATATGTAATGTATATGTATGCACATACATATATACGATTTGGGATAATGGAGATACGTTTTAATGTGTTACGTACGTTTTAATGTGTTAGTATAACGATTTGCATATAGCATAAATCCCTAGTTGTATTGTGACTAATTATTTTTAGCAGAATTGTTAATCCAACAAACATTACAGACGGCATATGTAATGTATATGTATGCACATACATATATACGATTTGGGATAATGGAGATACATAGCCTGTTGGAATTAACTGTTTTGATATTCTTCTGTTTTAGAAAATGGGGAAAAATTTACACTTTACAGTCAATGTTAGTAAGTAACAAAATCAGGTCAAAAGTAAATTTTTAAAACGAACTCGGTATTGGTGTTAAAATAAAAATTTTTTAGCTTAAACTCACGAGGTGATTAGAGCTTCTGTCTGATAATTGACACCCTAGAAAAGCCACATAATTAATTCTCAGTAAATTTAACTGAGGAAAGTATGTTGATGATCAGCTGATTTGCATTGATTTTGTTGTTAGACAGTTATCAAAATTTTTTGCTAAAAAAAACATGCAAAATATTCTGGCACGAAATGTAGCCGAAATTATTCAGCCGAAAATCGTTGACAACTCAGTTTGTAATAAGAGAAAGTAGTGAAAAATGAAGATAATACGGATTCAAATTATTATTAATATACGAACAACAGTCGCTAAACGTCGGCAAAGAGATTTGCAATGGAACATCCAGTTTCAAGGTCATAGATTTTGTTTGTTTTTGAATTTAATTTGTCGTTAAGTCTGAGTGGGCAATGCACTTGGTACTCTAGGTGCAGACCGGTGGGAAACTTCTAACGTTAAAAAAGTGTAGGTACACAAAAAAGTGGCAACAAAAAAGTGTAAATGTTAATACGATTCTGACGTCAAACGTCGGATACCTACACTTTTCTTAACGTTAGAAACTTCTCACCGGTTAGGTGCAGTACTGCTTGATACGTCATTAATTTTATGTCGACAGTTCCTTTTTTGAACCATAGATGGCAGTAATGTTCGTAAAAAGTTATGAAATGTTAAATGCCTAGTAATTTAGTAATAATATAATTAATTAATTTTTACCAATGCCCCGTAATATAATTCTTAATTGATATACACGATGGTCGTTTGGCAAAAAAAAAGATTTAAAAACAAAATTATCATTTATTTGATTATATGTACTGCCATAGTCAAAAATGGAAACCGTCGACATAAAATGACGTCATATAGCAAATTTTTTAAAGTAATGGGGCCTTTAGTACGTTGTGTTAGGGTTAATGTCGGAAATCGGTAAATGTCAAATTTTTATTTATTAAATTCATTTACACAATTAAAACCCGGTTACATAGAGGTCCGATGTTAACAAAATTGTTACGACTTCATGGTCTTAACAATGTAGTCCAGCGATGTTTTGGATTTTAATTTCATTGTAATCGGTTGATTATTGTCTCGTCTAAAATCACTTGTGCTATCGTGACATTGTTGTAATACATTTTGTTGAACTTTCTTTTTTGTACATCCCTTTTAGTTAGTGGTTCGACGAATAAATGATGGAACGAGACCAATGTGTGCCCTTATGCGTGTAAGCGGTTAAAGAGTAGACTAATATTTTTTTGTGTTTCTTGTTTTGTGTTTTTGGCGCGTCACGTTCGTTCTTGTTTTGCGCCGCTTATGAATTGCATGGGCGAGAACGTGAGGTGTATAGAAAGGTATATATATTTTTGGCATTTTTGGTTTTTTTGGTGCAAGTATTTTGGTTTTTAAATAATTTTGTATAAGCGTAAGAATTTTACATAAACCTTTAAAAAAATAAAAATCGGTTAAATATCTAGAGATCTAGCTGCAAAAAAATGTTGTATCTCAGCTTGAAAAGTGGGTAGTTTAATAAACGTGATTTGTACCAAATGCTAAGAAAGGTCTAAAGGTGTTTAATTTTTCTTTTTGTAAACCAAAGTTGAGAAAAGTGTCTCAAACCTTGGGGCCTTTTTAACGGTACGTCACATATAAACGGGTGCCGCCATTTATACTGAGAATAGGTGTAACATAGTTATCAACGGTTAAAGGCGGCCAATTGAGACTCGCCGCATAGGTACCCAATTTCCATCTAATAACGGATACTACAGTTGCCAACGGTATAGTGTGTCTAACGGGTGCCACCTTAGTAAGCGAGTTCCGCATTTATCATCGAGTGCAAAAATTACCGTGCTTCATTCCTCACTGTTTCACGGCTAAGGCGAGGGACTCCCAATGCGCAGTGGTATAAATTTGCGGGTGTCCAGTCGAGGCCATTCATCAGATATATACCCGCAACGTTTTGGTGGCCTATCAAGGTCATTCTACGGTGGTGGCGAGCCAACGCCCAACCAAAATAGTAGACGGGATTTTGACTAGGTGAACCTACTCAATTATGTGGTTCACGGCTGGAAGATGCCCGACGATCCGAGCGTGGCGCCTTTGGCATGAAGGCTCCCCATAACTCCGCAACAGACAGGGATGCAACCCAACCGGGTGACCGTTACTAGGTCAAGGTACAATTTATTTATTTTATTTTTTTTAATTAAAATTTTTTTATTTACTTTCCTCAATTTTTTAAATATTTAAATTATTTTTTTCACAATTTTAAAATTTTTTTCTTTTTTTTTGTGGTTAAAAAAATATATAAATTGCGTAATCGAGCACCATCTTACAGTGGTCGTATACGCGACCAGCATCGCACTGTTTCCTTTTTATTATTTCGTTGTGTTTTTTCTGTTTTCCACACTTCGGCCCATTGGACCCTTTCCTGATGATTTAATTGCCGGGTTGGGGAATTTTTTTTTCTCTGCTCTTTTTGTAAAAAAAAAACTAAAATAATAAAATGAATTACTAAAGTTTGTATCGGATGGGTATGGTGGGAGGGGAGACTCCATTCTGTGTCGGTTCCATCTATACAGGTTGGGCTTGCCCCCCTTCATATCCTTGGCAGGACTTCCACAGGGTCGGAGTGGTGAGTCCAGTAAATATGTCGTCCATTCGGGGCAACCGTAAAATCCAATGGTCTTCTCGTGGCACTTCGGCGGTTTCAAGCTGTCGAAGTGTGAATTGTGGTTGATTCATTGGAGGTATCTCTGGGTGAAGAAAGGCTTGGTCTTTTGGGGAGACATCCCTACCCTCTAATGCTGCTTCGTTGCGGCTGGACATCGGTCTTTCGGAGTCGATGGGTCATTTGGCGGAGTCTTTTCAGCAGACCGGGTACTTGTCACTCGAAAGATCCGGTCGTCATCGGAAAAATGACCATGCGTGAGGCCGCTACATGACTAGTTGAAATCTGCGGGTCAGCTGCTGAGCCGTTCGTAACAAAATATTAGTTGCCCTTCTCTGGGGTGCAATCCCGCGAACCCGTGGGAATTACAGTAAAGCCGTTAGCTTCTATTATTTCAAATAACTTTGCAGTCATACCATAGAAAGTAGTCCTTGGGGTGAAGAGTGAATCATTTCCGGAATATAAGACTTTCATTTCATCAATTTCGGAGCAATAAAGTAATTTTTCTAAATTTCTATTCGGACATTTACCGATTTCGTACTTTCACCTTAACAAATGCATTATTTTTATATAAATTCGTGTTAATATGTGTAGGTATGATTCGCTCGTGAATAAATGATAAGCGTAATTTGATTGGAAGACTGTGTTTGTGTGTGCCCCTTTTATTTTTTTATGTGTTCTTCCAATTCCCCCTGTCTAATCGGCGTTACTCATAGCAGTGTTATTTAGCCTGTGTCATTCGAGCCGAGGTGCTTCTTTTTGATGTATCGTGAAACTGTATTTTTGATTAATGTTGCCTATTGTCAAATCAAGAGAATTTATAGATTTGGCCTGCTATAATTCCAACGTGAAACTGATGTTTTGGTGTATGCTATTAATGTGTTTATTTAAGTCATCAGCTGTTTTTTTTTTCAAGCAGCAGGAGAATTGATTGGTTTAAAACTCGATTTAACTCGATGGGTTAAAAAATTCGCAAGTAAAACACCTTTAGAAGTTCCAGGCCCATATGAGTGCTCCGTACAGTAACATGAAAGAGTCCAATGCTCAATAATTGCCCTTGGAATTTCAAAAGTCCAATTGCGACAATTTTGTTTGTTAACGTACCACAACTTATTCATAATCTAATATGCAAATTGTCATCCACGTTGAGAATAATTTTGCGCCTTTACTTTATTATTGGACCATTTGGCTCTTAAACCGTACATATGTTTAAAAATTGGCCATAATCGTTATTCTCAATCTGCCATCTGCTCTAGTAGCGTTTCAATGAATTGGCGGGCTACAAAATTAGATTAATCAGATCATATCGTTCTGCAGCCGTTGTTTGAAAGCTTCATACACAAGTGTTGCTTTAAAAAAGGTATAGACGAAAAACCGGTCAGAGGACTCCTCGACCTAATTTTTTCAAAATTGCATGTCTGATAAATATCAAAATCCAGCTTTACTAATTTTCTAACTAAACTGGTTCCATTCCACTCAAAAAATTCTATCACAGTCTTTGTAACCGAAAAAATTTTTAATCAGAGATTTGGTACTCATCAAAAAACCTCTTAGAAAATGATTTTATTTCTTGAAATATCCCTAAAGCTGGAAAGAAAATTAGAAAAGGACTTGAATCTAGCCGCTCGAAATTTTCCGAAATCCAGGCTAATTAAAATTCTTGGCACGCTTACCCCAGCTAATATGTTCATCAAAATCATTCAAGCAATTACCGGATCTCATGACCTGCATAGAGCGGTAGCTTTTTTTTGTTGCCTTCGCCACAGCCTTTCTGAAAGCAGTTCAGCCAAGCTGTAAGATATTCGATCTGATCAACGGAAAATTAAAGATGCATGAGAACTCGTCTTCCCGCCATTATTATCGCTTCAGTCTTCACCGGGGCTCTATCATGACTTTTCCGTTATGACGTTGGTCGAGGACCATCCCGCTCGGAATCCAAACGGATTTTCCGCCAACCGGCCTGTCCTGCTGATATGAAATAGCACCCTATGCAGGACCTGTTGCTCAAGTAGTTTTCAGAAAGTGCCTAGAAGGCATAGGAGTTCATACCATGAGGGTATGTCATCCGGCTTACTCGTGTTTTTAATAAGACTAATCGGATTTTTTTCCAGATGGAGAGGAACTCCCATAAGGATTAAATTGAAGAATAGAAGAAGCCCCCTCCGCCCTTCTTCTATTTAATCTTTATACCCACGTCATTTCGAGCTCAGTGTCAGTGAAAATAGGGGTACCTTGCATTCTCCCTTCCCTTCTCAACGAAAAACCGGGTTTAGAGTCACAGGTCTGTTGGGCTAGAAGAGTCAGCTGAAAATGTCTAAATTCTGTAGCTCTATCCAGACGACCCTTTTTCCTGACCGGGATTTTCTAAATCCAGTATCTCTTGGAAGGACGTTGATCAGTGAGTCACCTTCTAAGTCTATTTTCCAATCAGCTGCTTTCAATTTTCGAATATTCGGCTTATCTACTACCATTATATCAACATTTGTTTTCTTTGATTCTGTGACGGCATATTTCTGTGGGTGTTTAACTTGAATACCCGCCTTTTCTTAGATGAGGCGATCTTCAAATCATGACATGGATTCTTCAACTGTAACTATCGCGTTACGGTCAGGGCTGCTGCAATTTCTGGCTGTGTGTCCTCCCGCCAAGCAAATCTTTAGCAGCAGTCAAACCTATTTTTGTGCGGTAACAGGGACCGCATAAAAAACCGCAAAAAAAATTCTTCTGAAACTTCACGAGGTGGTACGCAAAACAGTTTTCGCAACACATTTAAAACGGGTATTTTTTTGCGATGAATAGGACAACATTACCCTCAAAACATTAAGCAACCTGACGCAACCTGAAATATTAAAAATCGAAAAAACAAAATGGCCAACGTCAACTAACTAATTAAATTAATCACATTCAATTATGTTCTAATTTGATTGAAATTTTGAAAGAACTTAAGTAGATTGTACTGAATAAATTTTTTCATACCGCATAAAAAAATCGCCCAAAAAAAAGACGGCACAAAAACAGATTTGACTGTACTTTGGATTTGTACTAACGCAAACACCCGGCGGAAACGTTGACAAGTATGTTGTTAGCATAAACCAAGGACTTAACGTAACCCTATAGAGGGAAATCCATCGGCGTTAAATTCGACTGTACCATTTCTTGAGATTACACGGTCACCGAACTTCCCCTTCAACAGAAAAATGTGTTGTGTATCATGTGGCACCATCTTATAAACCATGCACCACCTATCATTGATGTCAAGTCCATCCAATCCTATCCAAAATATATTTAGCACAATAGCGAACTCTATTGACAGAAACATGGCGAACATTTTCATCGACGATAAAATATGGTCCAATCACACCTCCGGCATGAAATCCATACGACACGGTCACATTTTGTGGTTGTAATGAAGTCTCTTGAAGCACATGTGGATTTGCATATTTTACTTATTAAAAAAGCCATTACACCAAAAAAGAGCTGCATTGCTGAGGATGATTTTGCGATGAAATTCAAGATTTTCTTCAAACTTTAGCAGAGCCCAATCGGAGAGGTTCCGGCTCTTCAAATGATCAAGAGGCTTCAGTTCTTGAGTTAATTTGATCTTAAAGGGGTGTATAAGCAAGATCTTTTCACAAAATTTGTCACAATGTGGTTTGAGAGATTTCCAGTTCCTGTGAACGGCGTGTAATCGACCGTTTTGGCTTATTTTGAACTGAAGCACATACGACTACGATATTTGCAGTACTTTGAGGTTTTGACGATGACGGATCATGAAAATCGTTATGTCCTTATTGAAAATACCTATATGTATATAGATCTGGCCAATATCAACAGTGTTGAGGGCATCCCTAATTCAAGACGAGATGCGACAAATCCTGAATACACAAATGACGGCGCAGGAAGTGGGCGCTCTCGCTATAAAATTATGGCCACAAGATAGATTTCGGCTAGCTAACATAAGCCATCACAGCATAGAGGTAGAATTCATTAAGCGTCGTGCGCATACGAGTAGGACGATTAACATAACTCCAAGGCTTACTGGGGACTGGACACCAGAAAACTGGAGAATTAGCCTAGATTGACACGAGATTGCACAAACACGGTTAGGATGGATGGAAAGCTCAGACAAGCCATTAGAGTACTTATAATATTGGTAGCTATAGTACCAAAAAAAAGTGAGAACCCCTCGAAGTATGTCCAACAGACCTTCAATGTATAGTTAGAAAGCTGAAAATGGCACAACCAATGATCAACACATAACTGTCATTTCAACTGATCCTAATATTACCCCAAAGAAGAAGATTTTGGAGTGCTACGTTAAACATACCTTACTGCGTTAAAGATATAACCGTATGTGAATACGAACAGGAAAGAAAGAAAGAACAAAAGCAAATAACCACTGAAAAATAAACATTAAGGACAAAGCCGTAACTCTAAGCACGTTTAAAACACCCAGTCGCAACTTTTTCTTATTGGTCCGAATAACAAAGCAAGCACTCTACTTACTAAGCTAACTTCAACGAGATGAAGATTTACAAACAGTCAGGTACAGTACATTGTAAAAAAAAGGAAAACGAATGATGAGTCCATTTTATTCGAAATAGATGGGCCCCCAGATCCTTAAAAAGTGAAAGCAGAGGTTAACATCTATTTTTTAGGAGTGAAAGTGCACATTTTGCAAAAGACCAAGGCGAACGATTTGATCGTTCGTATTGCCCGTGTAGAAGCGGTTCACTGGAAGAACATGGCCATCGTACATTCGTACACATATATGGCCTTTGAGAGCAAAACTAGTAATGCGGAGGTGTTGCAGGGTAAAATTTACATCAATACGATTAACGGCATTCTGGCATGAACAATGCAACGGGTCACGATAACGAAAGACTACGTACATCAATTAGTGAAAAAGGATCAAATCCGAATATAACGGGTTTTCTGCCGAGCGTGCGTGCATGCTGCTGATTTCACTAGTTTTATTGAAATATAGAATCAAATCATTCCTTAATATTACATCAACTCCGGACTACTTTTTCCCCGAGAAAAAATCAAATTTTGCTTAACTACCGCAAAGGGTCATTTGACCCTTGGGTGAATTTAAAGAAAGTGAAGAAGATAATAATTTGAATAGACGCAGAGGAAAAAAAAGAAAGAGACGGTTGTTCAATTCAGAAAGTGAAGGAGAAGAATAATGCATTGAAATTGCGGACGATGGTACAAAAAGGCCGGAAATACTAAAAGGATCTGTACCAGGATGGCCGCCTATTCATAATATTTTTAGGGAGTTTGCAGCCCCGTGCAAACTGCATTTTCTCTGCTTTTTGAAAACAATGTAATGAAACAAATAATATGTAAAATGCACGGGAGAAGAAGCATCTCGGGTGTTAGGAACTAAATGGAATATTACTCCTGAAAACTCAATGGATTTATTGCAATTCTATATATGCTCGTGGTGATTGTATCAGGCAAAAAATTTGAGCATCTCATATGGGTTATTCGTAGGGGTTATTCGTAGTTTTCAAACTATACTATAGAACCGTTTACAGAGTGTGGAAGAAACGTTACCACTGATTTTTTTATTAGTGCATCGCTGCAAAGTTCCTAGAAAAAAACACTATTGTTGGAACTATCCGAGCAAATAAAAAAAATTACCAAAATTCGCCAAACAGACAAAGATGATATGTCACGCTTCTCAACAAATCTACATAGATCTGCTTATTGAACACTTACGTAAGCCGACTAAAATATAAAGCTTGTACTAAGCTGAAGGCGTAAATTTATAGTCATTGAAATAGACGGTAATATACCTGAAGCGATCAGATTCTATAATATTACTAAATTCGGTGTAGATATGATAGATCTCAGATTGCAAGAAAATACTCCGTGAAATCGAAATCCCGAAGATAGCCTCTGCAGATTTTCTTCAATATTCTGACCTGGCTGAACTCATGGGTGTTAATAAAGAAAAAGTAGGTGAAAAAATTTCTAGGAATTTTTTATTCCAATTAGCTGAAGAACTTGCCGTAGATTTTCAACATGAGCAACAGGAAGAATTATACGGGTAAGCTCAAGAGATTCAAGTTTAGTTTCATATGTGCTAAACAAATTTATGCAAGGGAAATAAAACTACAAAAATCTGTTTAAAATATGAGAAATATTTGTGTGAAAAATGTGCCTTCGAGAAAGAAATAATTTGAAAAATATGTGATGAACATAAATAAAATTGGCATTTACTTCTAAATTTGTGAAAAAAGTGTTGTCTAAAAAGTGTACCGAAATGCAACATGGTTTTACACTTTAGATCCCCAACCGAACTCCGCCCAATTAGTTTCAATAAATTGTTAATATTATTAAAGGACACGCGGAATTAAAGGTAACCTCACCAACGTGTAAAGATAAACCAAAAATCATGAAAATCTGTATAGTTTATCAGTCAGTTAAGGTAAAAACTTCAAGACGAACATCGCTGCTAATTAAATTGGGACGTTGTTAGGTATACCGGCATTTCCCTTAAAAACAATGCACTCATCGTACTCTCGAGAAAATTAAGCTCGTTAAAATCAAATCCAATAGTATAAACCATACTTCTACATGTTGTATAATTTCATCGCATTGAAACCACCAAAAATAAAATTTATGACTCTCCTGGTTGAAACATAAATCCAAATATAGAATTTAAGCAACTCTAGGTAATAAATTTTTGGATTACTTTTTGGGTCATAAATTACAATAATATAATTAGACTAGACATTAAAAAAAATCTAATTATCCTTGCACACAACTCGCAGAACATACATATGCCGCATGTGATTCAATTCATTTCAGTTATGAACTACAAATAATTTTTGCATGGTGTACGGTAACAGTTTTTTCACGTATTAAGAATATTTTTTTCCCAAAAAGCAAACTATTTAATATTCAATTTACAATTTAGAAAGATATTAACTTTTAACTTAATTCGATTTAAATTAAAATTTTATTTTAATGTTGAGAATAATTACTGGTGGGTGGTGTGTACACATTACAATCTGACGTAATTGAAAATAAGGGAAAGAAAATTTAAAGCATTTTTTTGCAATATTTAGAGATATATGTAAATTTTATTATTGTTGCAAATTTTGGAGTGTATCCAATATTCTAAAATTAATTGCTCACGTACATACATAATTTTCGAAATGAATGAATAATTTTAAGTATGCATTTTCCATTTTGCGTGTGGTGCTATGTGGTTTAATTAAAATAGTTCGGTTAGACCAATTCAAATAAATTTGTTAAGCTTCATTTCATTTTAATGCTACCTGCTACGTGATTAAAAACAATTAGGCTTATTTGTGAAAGTTAAGAAGAAACTGGCCACAATATTTTTCAAAATCATTAAAACGTACACCATATCAATATATTTAGCAGGACTGTGTGGATTACCGAATACATATTCGTAAAAAAAATATTCTATTTTAAACCTTATAAGCTCTTTCGAAACTTAACACATGTCACAATTATTACAGGTTTAATGTAAAGCAAAAATTATAATAAAAATGGAGCTACCCCAGAGAGTTAAAACTATTAGTTAAAGTTAAAACTATTTTCCGTTAATATGAATGCCGCTTGGAAATTTCGAAAAACTTGGTAAAACAAACATCTGTCATCTACCGTGGATATGTTTGACTATCAGTATAATCCTACCTGTTGAAAATTGTGTATGACATCCCGGTTAGTCAGACCATCTACTCAAACCTATTTCCTGCTAAGATAGCCGTTTAGAATCATCGAAAAACTCGGAAAAACAAACGTTTGTCGCATGAACGGTGGTTATTTGTGACCAAATATCTTTATTTCTAAGTACCAGTTAGCCTTCATTTTGAAAATTATGTATGATTTTCCGATTAATCAGATTGAAATCTACTCCAATCTTTTTTTCCGAAATCGAACTTCTATCTTGTATGATGGTTTTTATGGCCAAATACCCTTAATACTCTTAATGAAAATTGTTATAATTTCCCGCTTAGTAATCCTCTCCTTATGAAAATGGCTCTTGATTCATTGGATTCTGTCAACGTAAGGCTAATATTTGCACATAGTGGAATTTTCCGACAAACACCTTAGATATCCGGAATTAATCAAAAGAAATTTTATTCAAACCAATAAACCGTGTGAAGTTTCTAACTAAAAAATAACAGCAACATGTATACGAATCCAATAAGAATATTCTAGAAAATTGCATGTGTTAGATTTTACACTGTTAAACACATTGTCGAAAGAGACAGCACTACAATATTACAAAGAGATGAAATGCTCGCCATATTTTTTCGAATAAGAAATGAATTAAAAATTCATTTCATCTCTTTCTTTCATATATAGGTTTCAGTGGTTGACACTTAGGCCATTTTTGGCCCATACCACGTATTCACGCCACATCATTAACTCATTCACCTATTCACCTACTCACACAACTATAGTATACCACCAGCACATTGCAATTCTGCACTCCATCAGAGGGTCTTACTTGAATTTCTGCAATTCTGTTACCTACAAAAGTTCTGTATTTACTCGGATCACCTTTTATCCATCCGAGCGTTATCATCAAAACCGTCCACGCATAGGTAGTAGCGTGGTAAAAATGCATGGCATCTTGAACTGTTTTTAATAACTTTGCCAAAAGTACGGCACCGCATAATTCCAACCTTGGTAACGATATTCTGTTTCTTAAATGAGCGACTTTGTTTTTTGCTATGCTATTAGATAAACGACCTTGTCTTGGGAGTTTGTTGTCTTATAGTATAGCACTGCTGAAAAACCTCTGCGATATATCGCTGTAGTAGTTCACAGACTCCATTGTTGTTGTAGTCCAATACTTAGAGTTTCATCCATCCGACACAAGCTACATCCATAGTTTCTGCATTAAAAATTTTGCTTGGATGATGATGGGTACAAACCATCCTAATGGATCGAATAGTTTGGCTACTTCTGCCAAAATATCCCTTTTTTGTTAGTTCTCTATTGTCCTGTTGGGTGTAGATATTCTTCCTAACTTCCTTTAATTCCGTGAGCTGTGCTGCTGGTTCGTTTTTATTTCATTTGATGCACTGTGGCTTCATGATCTGTGTGTAATAAACTGCATCCAGTAATATATCAATCAGTGCGGGAATGTTGTAGTTCAGATCGACCAATATCAGCTCGTTCAAATGTTTCCATTTTTCAAACAGTCAACGTGTTTCGGTCAAGTTTCTGTTCTTCCATTTATGGGGCCATATGCAAATGTATAAATAAAATTTGAATTGAATTTTATATTTTTGTTTTATTCAATGTTGTTGTCATCAAGCAACTTGTGTTTGTGTTTGTAAATATTTAATGTCTGGCACAGACATACCGGCCCACGTGTCAACAACGTTGACACAGTTAATCCAGTGACAAACCTGTTGGATGTTGAAGCACGGCGGGAGATATAGTGCTCCGACTCACTTGTAACTGGTCTGTTCCCATTTTTGTAACTGGTCGCCGCAAATATTTCGTTTTTGTTTTTAGTGTGATGACTCGAGTTATACCGTCGGATCCTGGATGTTTTTTTGTAATTCGTGCCAAGATCTATTTGGATGGTGGTAAATTGTCTTCCTTTACCACAACGAGATCATCAATGTGTATTTCAGCTTTCTGTTGCATCCATTTTTGTCGTTGTCGCAATCGAGTTAGATAATCGGTTGACCATCGTTGCCAAAAATGTTGGTAGATTCTTTACGTGAGTTGCCGCATCGAGAGCAGTATAGTTTTCTTTGAAATTGAGTATAGTTGGTTCAGGAACAGCGGACGTGTATTTAAAGCAGCTTGATTTATACGAGAACGGTACTCATTTCCTCGTACGTTAATTTGGTTTCGCCAATAATTCTCCGCAGATGGTACTTCACGGACTTTACTCCGGCCGCACAAAGGAAGTGAGGTGACGAGGGTGGAATAAAATGCCATGTAGTTGTTTCATAGTTTTCACGTGGTTACGTTTTAGCTCCGCTAATACTCCAACAAACGTTGTGCCATTATCGCTATATAAATTCGATATTGTGCCACTACGATAGGTCAATCTTTTTAATGCTGAAATGAAAGCAATAGTGGTCAGATCACTTACGATTTCCAAGTGTATAGCCTTTGTGCTAACGCATACGAATACGCATATGTAACCCTTATATGCTTTGCTGCCTCTTCCCTTTGACATACGTAACGAAATGGGTCCGGCATAATCGAATTCCCGAATGCTGAAATGGTCAGTTTTGATTGACTCGAGGATAAGGGAGATGTCCCATTAACTGATTCTGGTCAAGGCTGTGTATCGAAAGCATCTAGTACATTTTTGAACATAATGACGTACCAGATTTCAGCCGTTGGTGATCCAATAGTCTCTGCGAGTGTATCCAAGTGTCTGAGTAATGCTACCGTGCAGAGTGTTGGTGTGTGCTTGAACAATTATCATCAAGCTGATCGGACTATTACGAGTCAATATGGGAAGGATTGAGGGATGCCAAGGCACCTTTAACGGGTAGATGCTTCGTGCAGCTTCTAATCTCCTTTTGAAAATGAATTTGTGGCTCGTATTTTAACCACAAAGTTAAAGCCCGATTTTAGTTCGTCTGCAGATAGAAAACCATATTTTTTTTTAATTTTAGTATGAGTACTTACATTATGTAGGAATCGTCGTATATACGTCGTAATGCGGATCAACTTTGTTACGCATGAGTATTTGTGAATTAAGTTAGATGAATCATTTCTATACATCGTTGAGATGACGAGTTTGCGTTCTTCTAAATCAATATTTTGGTTTTGTATGTTTTGTTGATTCGGCTATTGAGAAAAATGTTCTCTCAACCAAGAGGCCATTCAACCAAAGTGTATGTGTTTGTAATAAAGTAATCGGCAATCTGCTGGGTTACTTTCTGTCGGTACATGTCTCCAATGACTATAATGTGCACATTGGGGATTTCCGATACTCTATTCGCAATGAACGGTTTCCATCGGTTGGGATGTCCTTGTAACCAACATAGTACGACCATGGCATTAGTCCAGGCATGCATTGTACATTGTTGATATGGTTTTATCGATGTACTCTTCCTGAATAGTTTCGCCAGCAAAACAGCTCCACATAGCTCAATCCGCTTAACAGACACCTGCTTAATTGGAGCCACTCTTGTCTTTGGTACTATCAGCCCAATATATGCCATCAGAACCTAACACATGAGAATAAATAGCGGCTGCATATGCGACATTAGACGCATCGCAAAGACCATGCAGCTCACAATGTTTGTTGGAATTAGTGTTTAGAAACCTCGGGATTTTTATCCGAGATAATGATCACAGCTCGCTTCGGTAAGTAAGCCATGATCGTTGAATATAGAATCAGGTACCTGATCGTCCCAGTTTATGTGTGCAAGTCAAAGATTTGTGAGCCATGTGAGCCAGCCAGAGAAACCCAACTCAAAGGGTCAAAGCTCTGATTGTAGTTTTAGTGCTACTTCGGTGGAATCACCACCGCTCATTACGTCATCAACGTACATTTCGTGTTGAACACTTTCCGCTGCTAATAAAAAATTGTGTCTTTTGTCGAACGCAAGCTGCATTAAAGTTTTAATGGCCAGCTAAGGTGCACTCGAAGTGCCATATGTCACTGTGTTCAGACGATAATCAGTGATTGGTTCGTCATTAGGGTTTACCTTAATCTGCCGATACCTCTGTTTGATATCCGCCGTGAACGCAATCTTTTGTATCCGCCAATTCATTATAATGGATATCAATTCAGGTTCAATCGATGGACCTACCATCAATGTGTCATTCAAAGATACACCATTGGACGATTTAGTATAGTGCTGCTCTGCTTGAAGACTGGATGATGTACCATAGAATGCACGATTCATGCTGACATGCGGGTGATGATTTCCATGTGCTGCTGATCTAGATAATCCTTCATGAATTTTGTATATTCTTCACGAGGATGGTTATTTTTTCGAAACTGTTTTTCTTTCGATAATAGCATGGCAATTGCTCCATTTCTCGAGTTGCCAACGATGGTTTGATCTGGTCTAGAATTAATGAACGGAAGTATATTTACCTTCTGGTGATCTACTATGCGTCTCCAAATAAAACTTTTCACATTTCCGTTCTTCTGCTGAATGAACCTTATTTGTTAGTTCCTTAATTTCCGAGAATGACTTTAGTTGATTGGAAAGATCAATGCATGGGTGAAAGTTCAGTATACCAGCAGTAACCGATGAACTCTGGATGAACTGTCCAATCTTGTCTCACAATATCTAACCCAATGTTGTGTTTTGAGCAGTGGGTGACCTTTAATAAGACCATCGAGTAGCAGTTCACCAAATACATCAGCCCGCAGCAGTATGTCAATATCACTTGACTCAAAATAAAATGGATCAGCGAGTTTTAAATTTGAAATGTGTTCCATGTTTTGGATGGAAGGTGCGCAGTAATCATTTTCATCACGAGTGCGTTTGTTGATATTTTAAAATCGGAGTTTGTGTTCGACTGAATTTCGAGCTTCACAATAGAACTCGCCTTGCCGGTGGACACTGACCCAACTCCAATAATTGGTATCATAATCGAGGCACGCTTTAATCCTTATCGGTTGACTGCACTCTCGGTTATAAACGTCGCCTGAGAACCGTGATCCAATAAAGCTCGTAATGTTATTTGTACTCCAAAAGCAGATTTGATTTTGATGAGTGCTGTTGCCAGTAAAATTTGCGTATTGGTAAGCGCAACATGAGTGCTGATTACCTTGGCATTTGGATTAGACGTCGCTTTGCAAATTTGATTTCGTGCGGCTACAGAATTAGGATTCTTAGAATTGTTATCATTAGGGCAACCAAAAATATGCACTTAAGATAAGTTTTCGGGGTATATCCTTTATCCGGTTGCAAACTATTTAATTGCGAGGCGAAATATGGTTACTAGATTTATTTTACCATGCCACTTGAACATTTTTTTTTTAAATTTAAATTTGTTTTGCGATTGTAAAGTAGAAATACACAAAAAGACTTTTCTGTATTTCTACTTTACAATCGCAAAACAAATTTAAATTTAAAAGAAATGTGTCAATTGGTATGGCAAAATAAATCTAGTAACCATATTTTGCCTCTCAATTAAATAATTTGCGACCGGATAGAGGATATACCCCTAAAACCTATTTTTAATAACATATTTTTGGTTGCCCTAGTTATCATCAACCGTTGTCGACTTTGTAGGTTCGTGGACGATTGAGTGATGCTTTTGGTTGCATATTGAACAGCGTTTCGTATTTAGGCAATAATTGTTCAAGCGACCACACCTCATCCAGTTGAAACATAATTGGTTGTCTCGTACTACCTTCCGTCGTTCTTCAATTCTCATTTTTTGGAATCTGAAACAAGAAAACAGCGGGTGAACTTTCTGACATAGAACATATTACATAGATGTTGCATGCAATGTTCTCAATGGAGTAGACGATGGTTCTGAAAATCGCTTCGTGTTTGCTTTCGGTTTACATGGTGATAGCTAATAGAATTCTAAATCGGTCTTGCGCGAAAGAGTCGTAGGTTCTCCCAAGTTGGAAGGTCGACGTTTGATGCGTTTACCATCTCCCGTTGTTTTAAACTCTCAACATCTAACTTTTGGACTATAAAATATACTATCCAATCATTCCAAAGTTGAGTAGGTAAACCGATATTGTTTAATGCTCGTAATGTTTCACTAGTCGTGTTTTATAACTTTTTAATATAGCTGTCGATGATTCAATATGCAAGTTAGGTTGTGACGTCAAACATTTAAAATGATGATAGTGCATATCCACACTAGGGTATCTTTTATCTGGTAACTTTTTCGTTTCTTTCCCCTTTACCAATATAATCGGTTTTATTTTATTTTGTAAAGGGGAAACAAACGAAGAAGTTACCGGATACTAGTTACCCTAGTGTGGCATCAGCCATACACTATCACCCTTTTCAGAACATTCCATGCAACATCATCGGGCCTTTGTTTTCTGGGCAGCTGGATCCTTTCTTATATTTGCGATTAGTTTTTGTATCTGTTCGCCCAGATCACTTTGTTCTTTTAGTAATTTTTCCATTATAAATTGTTGCTTTTGTTGTTGTTGTTGTGGAGCGTTTCACCTAGCGTAATTCTTTTTCCTCGAATCTAAGGACCACTGTTTGATCCGTATTTTGGTCAATCACAAATTTTTTTTCACATATTTTATAGTTGACAGTAAATGATAATTACTTAAAACGTTCCTCGCTTGCTGGACAGAAACACATTGACTTATGTTTGTAAGAACTAATATTTGTTCCATAATTTATTTGGTTTATATACAAACAAAAAAATGATTTATAAAACTATTGACTATGCAAAAATCAATGTTAATGTCCTAGTCAATACAAAAACCGATATATTCCATGTCATCTTTTTTTTCAGAAATATTAATTTTATTTTACAGATTTAAATTTTTTTTTTTTGATACAAAAGTAAGTTAAAATATATTTATAAAAAAAACTTACAGCTAATTATTTATTTTATGACAAATATTTTGACCATTAATCAATGTTTTTGGTATTCAATATTTTCAATTGATCGTTCTTATAGAACTTTTTAATTTGATGTTGCGTAATGTTTGATTTTGTTAAATTCACATTGAAAAATGTAACCATTTCTTTATAAAATCTGGGTATAAAAGTAATTGGCATTAAAAACTACCCATAAATTTGCACGGAGAAAATTTAATAATAATAATGAAAGTTATGAAAGATTTATGCTAGTGTTTCGTTTAAACTATCTGATCTACAAGAATTATCATACTTAATTTTGGAAAATATGTTTTGTTTGAAAAGGTTAATAATTTTATTTTATTTCAAATTTTCTATATAATTGTTCACAACTGTATCTAAAGTTGAAATTTGCATTTGTGGGGTTTGTTGTTCTATAAAAGCTCCTATAATATTTAATTTATCACTTTGGTCTATTATTTCAAAATTATTATTATCAATAATTTATGCCTTTGTCACATATTATAATCAATGTTAAATTTGTTTTTATAATTTAACAATAATTGATCCAATACATTAGTTTTATTTATTTTAAAATTTTTTATGTTTATGTTGTCTTTTTGTCTTAAAGTTCTATTTAATTTAGAAAATATATCATTATATTTTGTTTCTATTTGTTGTAATTTGCTAATCCAAACTTTGTTAATTTGCAATTTGATATTTTGTTTAATTAAATTTTGAATATTCTTTAAAATTGATTTCAATTTATTTAAACTATTTGTATGAATATTTTGTTGTCTTTTTATATTTTTTATTCTTGTTATTACATTACTTTTTTCTTTATATAACGGGTGATTTTTTTGTGGTTAGGATTTTCATGCATTAGTATTTGACAGATCACGCGGGATTTCAGACAAGGTGTCAAAGAGAAAGATGCTCAGTATGCTTTGACATTTCATAATGAATAGACTTACTAACGAGCAACGCTTGCAAATAATTGAATTATATTACAAAAATCAGTGTTCGGTTCGAAAAGTGTTTCGCGATTTACGTCCGATTTATGGTCTACATAATCGACCAAGTGAGCAAACAATTAATGCGATTGTGACCAAGTTTCGCACTCAGTTTACTTTATTGGACATTAAACCAACCACACGAATGCGTACAGTGCGTACAGAAGAGAATATTGCGTCTGTTTCTGAGAGTGTTGCTGAAGACCGTGAAATGTCGATTCGTCGCCGTTCGCAGCAATTGGGTTTGTGTTATTCGACGACATGGAAGATTTTACGCAAAGATCTTGGTGTAAAACCGTATAAAATACAGCTCCTGCAAGAACTGAAGCCGAACGATCTGCCACAACGTCGAATTTTCAGTGAATGGGCCCTAGAAAAGTTGGCAGAAAATCCGCTTTTTTATCGACAAATTTTGTTCAGCGATGAGGCTCATTTCTGGTTGAATGGCTACGTAAATAAGCAAAATTGCCGCATTTGGAGTGAAGAGCAACCAGAAGCCGTTCAAGAACTGCCCATGCATCCCGAAAAATGCACTGTTTGGTGTGGTTTGTACGCTGGTGGAATCATTGGACCGTATTTTTTCAAAGATGCTGTTGGACGCAACGTTACGGTGAATGGCGATCGCTATCGTTCGATGCTAACAAACTTTTTGTTGCCAAAAATGGAAGAACTGAACTTAGTTGACATGTGGTTTCAACAAGATGGCGCTACATGCCACACAGCTCGCGATTCTATGGCAATTTTGAGGGAAAACTTCGGAGAACAATTCATCTCAAGAAATGGCCCGGTAAGTTGGCCACCAAGATCATGCGATTTGACGCCTTTAGACTATTTTTTGTGGGGCTACGTCAAGTCTAAAGTCTACAGAAATAAGCCAGCAACTATTCCAGTTTTGGAAGACAACATTTCCGAAGAAATTCGGGCTATTCCGGCCGAAATGCTCGAAAAAGTTGCCCAAAATTGGACTTTCCGAATGGACCACCTAAGACGCAGCCGCGGTCAACATTTAAATGAAATTATCTTCAAAAAGTAAATGTCATGGACCAATCTAACGTTTCAAATAAAGAACCGATGAGATTTTGCAAATTTTATGCGTTTTTTTTTAAAAAAAAGTTCTCAAGCTCTTAAAAAATCACCCGTTAGTTTCTTTATTGTTGTGTTCATATATAAATCTTTAAGTGTAATCTGTTTAAAATTTTGTTTACGATTAGCTTTATCAATACAGTCTAATAATCATTTGTCGAGTTTTTCTAGGCTTTCGTCAATTTTGTCATTGTTCAAAGTTATGTTATTTGGTGTCATTGTTTCTGAGTCGTTCATAGTGCTGGTTTGGTTTAATAATATTTCGCTCATTTGCTTCAACAGTGACTCAACTCAAAATTCACTCATTTCTAAGATATTCGAATCAAACGATTCCCAATAAATCATATTTTTATTATTTTGTCTCAAAACATACTCTCTTATATAGTTATTTCAAGCAAATTAGGTAAAATTCCATATCAAAAATCACTCAATTCGCGAATGGAATTAACATTTTAAGATATTGGAAACTATCCTACGAAAACTAAAAAAAAAAAAAAAAAAAATTATTAAAGAATTATAAAAATTAAGATCCGACTGAGGATGTAGGAATAGAAAAAAAATTGTTTTACTAATCAGAATGTATTTTTATTTACTTTTGAAAACCGCCGTGTTTACAAACAATTTTGAGTGATATTTTCAAATCGCTCTACTGAAAAATTAAAAATTTTAGATTGTGTCACTCTTGCAGCAAATGAGCGATTTGATGTTGATAAATTTTTTGTAATTTTTCTTTATAAATTTGCCAATTTATTGTTTTACACCACTTAATTTCTTTGCCGCTATTACTTTGAAGATTTATACTAGAATATGATTGAAAATCGTTTATGATTTGGAATATTATTTGACATTGTATAGCTTTATGGTCGCTGTCGAAATCTTGTATTTAATTATTAAATTCAATTAAATACAAGATTACGACAGCGTATTGTTGTTTCACTCCTGAATTAAATCCAGCCAACAAAAAAATTATAATACTAGATTTATGGGTTTAAATAGGCCATGATTATGAAGTTTTTGAGAAAATTAGGTCCCCTTGGCTTAGGGAGGGTAGAATTGGGCCGTATATTATAATGTACATTTTTGGTAAAGTTCATTAAAATTAATTAAATTTTTCAGTATTTGTTATTTTTTATTTCATTAAATTAATTTATATCATAAATTCATTTTGTAGGTACTCGTATCACAAATTGTTTACTTAAGTATATATGTAAAAAAATTAAAAAATAGCGATACAAGTAAATAAGTATGTTTATGTGCGTAAATTAGCACATAAACAGACATATTTACATGTATAATTATTTATTACTAGATATGTGTGGTGGAGCGTGCGGTGGTATGAAATTGCTTAAAGCAATTTCTGTTGCTTAACAAGCATAAATGGATTTTACATTTAAGACACATGAAATGTGTGCGGCCCTTGCATCCTGGAACCTTGCAGCGAGTAGCTTCCTTGTTATTATCGGCGTCAGGTAAATGTAATATGCCATCGAGTTGAATGTCAATAGTTGGACGTACCTCACTTCGTTGTCTATAAGAAAGCACAATGGTAGGTTCGACGTTCGAAGGGCGGCCACAATTTCTGGTATGAGCCTGACTAACGTTGATCAAGTAATACGCGATTTCCATTCGAAAATCAAGATGGACTTTTATATTTTTTCTGGGCTCATTATTCCTTAACATCTCGTTTTTATACTCCATCCAGCTTGATGAAATCGCCATATCGAGGAAATGCATTATAGAATCGAAAAAATGTACTTTATGTGTAAAGTACATTTTTCCGATTTTATAAAAGTACGGTAATAAGATAAGCTTTGGTCCAGAGTGTCAACACCACACATATGTTTGTTGTATAAATTGACAACTTCCGGCTGTTGAATTTCGATGTGCCGTTTAAGAATGTTATCCCATCTTTTGCACGTATTTAGTTCACTTTTTCCAATAAAATTAGAGGCAATGTGAATAGGTTTATTATCAAGCCATTGGACGATAACTACGTTTTGTTGGCGGTCACTTAATTCGTCAAAAGAACCGCGAGGTAATTTCTTGAATTCCTTATCGTCCTGGAAAGGGGGTTTCTTAAAACGATTTATTCTTACTGTTCCGGCGGCATTTATATATATTTTTTTTTAAGAATTTCAAGTAATGTATATGACGTAAAATAATTGTCGAAAAAAAGTTTATGTCCAGGATCTTTTATTAGTTGAGCCAAATGAAGTACTACGGCGGCTCCAAATCCGATTTTTTTTCTGTTGTATTCTGATAGCTCAGAATACGAGCCTTGATAGAGAAAAAAATCAAACGGTTGGTTGCTACTACCACACAAAGCAAACAATTTTATACCCCATTTAGTCGGTTTAGTTTTTATATATTGTTTCGCTTTAAGCCGACCTTTAAAGGGAATTATTTGCTCATCGATACTTAAATGTTCCTCGAGCTCCAGTTCCAAACATCGACTCCTTACAGCATTTACTACCGGTCTAATCTAAAAAAATAATTAATATGTATCAGTGGAAGGAATACTACTGCTAATAATAATCTTACCTTAACAAATACGTCTTGATTGTCTTGCGGTATCTCCAAATTAATTATTTACACAATGTAAATTAGTACGTAACTGGTAAGACCTGTCACGAGACATTGCTTTTGTAACATGGTTCGTACCAAGGAGATGACTCCAATACATTTCAAGTCTAGGAAATCTGGTACTGCCAATAAATAAGTGAATCACAAAAAGATTTTGAATTTCTTTTGTGTCTGTAGGACGAAACGAATTACCACTTTGTAATGCATATGTATTGGTATTTTCGGCCATCAATTGGAATAATTCGTCGGTGAAATACTTTTTGAAATAATTCATTGGCGTTCTTATTTCAGCTGGATCATTTCGTAGTACAATTTCAAAAGGTGCTTCTGATTAACAATTCGGTGTTTGCTAACAAGGAGACATTTGTAAGTTGCTCTGTTTCAACAATATTTTCGAAGTTATTTTCGCCTGGTTCAATCAAGTTTTCATCGATATTTTCGTCTTGTTCATCTTCAATGCGAGTCCGATTTGATATTTTAAATTTTGGCGCCTCAAAATTTTCATCATTAAAATTAAAAAAAATTGTTGGCTCAACTTCATCGTCTTCATAATCTGAGATATCACTCATTTCAATCAGAACCGCGAGACAGTTTTCCTCGCCTATAATTTTTCGCGACATTTTTCCTGTTAAACATAAATTTTATATTTTGTGTTATTATATGTACAACTTTACACATTTCAGAAGAATTGTACATTTTAATGAAAAAAATGTATGATGTCCATTCAAATGTACAAATGACTTTCTTAAATTAGTACATGTACACACAATTATTTTGTGATTTCTAAATACGAAACCTCACTCTTACTAAATGCATCTAAAAATAGGTTTTAATTATTTAAGCTGTACTTACTGATGAAATACGTGTTTTTGTTAAGAGCCCTTCTGTCACCAAAAAAAAATCACTCTATGCCCAAATTCTCTAAGCAGTAAGATAATTTGTAAACATGTAAATGATAATTTATCTTGCCTTTTTACAATATTCGCATTCTTTAATTGCACTCCAAGATAAAATTTAAAACTGTTACGATAAATAAATGTCGAAACTTAGCACAATCTTATGATGTATGTAGGTTCATATTTAGACTTTGAAGGCCCATAACTACCGTTCTCATTTAAATTTCAACATTAACTTTATGGATATAAGTTATTCTAATCAGCATCTGTTCACAAACTATAGTTCAAGTCGTTATGGGTTGTGGTAAGGGTAATTTTACATGTGAAAATTTTATACAATATATTATCTTGGCATTTTTAAATCGCATTCTCTAAACAGTTTTTTTACCCAAGATAAACCTATTGACAGTAAACGAGCAAGATAACATTAAACGTCAAAACGAAATTTTAATTATTTTATATCCCTTAATAACTCAAAAAATACAATCTCTAGAAACGTCAATTCTTGCAAATACAAGCCATCTAGAATCACACATACCTCCAAAAATAATATTGAAAAATAATCGGACGATCAAAATGTCTTTACTTCGTATTGTAAAGACGTGTACAACATAAGTCGTATTTATAATTGATCAATCCGTTGAATTTTGATTAATGTTGTGTATTCTAATCTGTTTAAAGGTTATTCTTTATACGAAGTGCAAAATCGCATTATTATGTAATTATTATTTGCGATATGTTTTTGAAATCCAATCAAATCTGTCTTAAGCAGACCATAATTGCAGTGTATTTCGTTGTTGAAGACGGAATGCCCTATTTAGCTCTTTCCGCATAAGCGAGTTGACATAACCTAAGTATAATAGATGGATCTCGGAAAGCCCGGGATTGTCTTACTAAAATTTTAGAATTTCGACTAAACTATAAAAAGCTATGCGTTTTAAGCAACGAAGCTCATTTAACCATCAAATTTAGTTACTTCGAGTTTTCCGAGCTCCACGAGTTCCTCATCCAATAGTTTTTTAAGTGCCTCCACAATAACACCGAAAATTTTTTAATCGAAATCATTTCTAGTATTTGATGTAGGTCTAGTTATGGAGGGACGTTTTAGTGTTACGATTTGTTTTTTTACCTTGAGTTAATTTTTAATCTTTATAAAATGTTTGGGTTAATCTTAAGGATCTTTAACGAGTAGGAGATGAGACTTTGATCAATTACCTGCACTTTAGAAATCGATTTATTCAAAATACATCTTGTTTGACCTTAGTGCTAGTTAAAAGCTAGTTTTAATGCATAATATAATTAAATTTTGTACTCGTTCATTACTGTTCGAAATTTGTCCTAATTATCAATTTCTCAAACACAAATTAATAAATAATCTAGGATTAAAGCATTGTAAGATCTTAACGGTTCGAGAGCTAATAGTGCCTCTAAATGAAATATTAAACAACAAGAAATTGAAATTTGTTAACTAATTTAGATTTTCTATCGGCCGTCAAATTTATTGTACTCGTTCGTTTTCTTAATTTTGCAAGTGTAATGATCAAGTAAAGTATTGCAAGGGAACACCAAGATGAAACCTTTGATTGCTATGTGGGGAGGGGGGGTCCATTTTAGTTGTAGTCAAATCAGACACTTGAAACACTTGACATTTATATTTGAAAATTGAGCAACGAAAATTGCTTTTGCTGTAATCCACAGACCATCTTGTTCTAGGAGGTTCTACCCCTTAAGTCTTCTTCTTCTAATATAAATAGGTACATTATTTATTCCTTACTTTAAACATAAAATCACACATAAATTATAAATTTATTTGTTTTGTTATTTTTGTGGAAATACTGGAGATAAAACTAAGCAAGAGTATAGGTAAAAGTAAAGACGATCGATTAAGATATTCGAATGTTTGATTTGAAAGAATATTTTAATTCCAACGATAACAGTAGATTTTTACATTTTAAATGGAAAGAATTTTATAACTTTTTTGTGTAAAGTATAGCAGTTATTTAAATTGTTAGAACTTGGCTTGTTTAATTCTAAAATAAAACTATAAACTAAAATATCAAAAATTGCAATTAATTATTAATAATATTCAAACGAAAGCGTTTTACACATTCAAGCAAAGTTATTCCGCGATAAATTACTTGTGTTATTTTTTGACATAAACTTATCTTGCCACTTTACATTTTATCTTGAAAAAAAAAATTAGTGAAAGCGAATTTACTGAAACATCACGATATCCAATATAAATCTAGACTTTTACGATAATTTTTTTCGTGTGTAAAACTTATCACTTTTACACATTGCAATTTATCTTGGTTTTTAGAGAATTAGATCACTGAACTAAACAAAAATACAATTATTTATTAAAATTGCTCAAATTTGAGCTATAAAATGTAAATAAGAATGCAAGGAAAGTAACAATTAAAACTGAAGCACGAATATAGATAGTATAAGTTATAGGCGTATAGAGCAATAGAGGTTTGAATGTCATGTACATTATAATGTGCGCCAGTAGTGAAAGAGTTAATAGATCCAGACGATTATCAATAAATGCTAAATCTATTATTGAGTTTCCCCTCATAAAAGTAGGTCTGTCAGAAAACATAAAATTAATTTTGTTAAATTGCGGATTACTGTCTAGCCAATTTTTAAGTATGGTTCCACGTGGGTTATTTATTAAATTATTCCACGACTGATGTTCACTATTCATATCACCTGATATGATGTAATAATTATTAGGATTATTTAAATTAAGATGTTTAAAAATAATTTTAAATTCTTGTATAACTTTGTTGTCATTCTCTTGAGGTCTAGCATAAATACCACCTATTATCAATCTATCATTATTATTATTTAACTTTATCTCGATGGTTGTTAATTCAATTGCCGAAATATGGTTATTGATAAAATTTACTTCTTTATATTTTATACTATTTTTAATAATTATAGCGGTACCACCAGAGAATTTTTTGTGATCGTTTCGAATAATTTTGTAATTTTTTATGCCAAATTTACATTTTCTATCCAATTTTGTTTCAGATAAAAGCATTATGTCTGGTTTATGTTTTTCTAAAAACATCACTAAATTTAATCTTCTCTCAATTGAAATTATTGAGTTTATACATTTATTGCGATAATATTTAAAAAATTTAAACTGGTCATTGTATAAGAATGAACAATGCAAATTTATTTACGAGAGATATGATATCATAATTTTGATAATTAAGAAGTTTCCTTAATTTCATCTTACTAAATTTAAACATTAAAGCTAATCGGATATATTTTAGATAAAACTGAATTTTAATTTTAAAAATTTCTACAATTAACCAACTATTATATAATATGATTTAATTTTAGTTAGATGATTTGTGTTTTTTGGTTTTATTTTGTTCCTATAAATACTTTGATTGAAATTACATTTTCTAAAAATATGATCATAAAACAAATATAATAAAATATATTCTAATCTTTTAATTAATTTGATTAATAATACTAAACTAATCATTACCTGTCATGATTGAATTAATTGCATTGAATAAAGCTTCAATTTTTTATCGTTTTCCTTAATGTATTCTTTGAATATTTCAAACTGCTTTAATATAATTCCATTCAAATTATTTTCTTTACTAATATCATTAATGTTACTATTGCCTATTTTATCTTTATCACTAGTTAGAACCTTATTAAATTGAACTCCTTTTTTAATGTACGACGAAGTGAATTTATTTACCTTTTTCTGTTGTTTATCTTCGTTTGCCAATTTTCTGTTTTTAATCTTATTGATTAACGTTTTGTATACAGGACACCCTCGATAGGAAGCTGGATGGCCGATTTCTTTACATTTGGTGCAAAATGGTTTTACGTCTGGATTTTTAATTAATTCACATTTTTGTGGTTCATGGTCCTTATTGCATTTAACGCATCTGTATTTAAGATTACAGTTTTCTGCTGTATGTCCAAATCTTTGACAATTTCGACATTGTATAATTCCATTGCGCTTTATTTTTTCCCATTTAACTCTAATATATTTTATCTGATAAACGGCGTACACATTGGTATTAGGAGTTACTTGTACTAAATAAATTGGCAATTTTTCTCCTGATTTTTCGGATCTCGGTGGATTGAAGTCAACACAGTGGTTTGTCAAGTTTAGGTGTAAATGTATAAAATTGAGTGTAAGCTGTCTTTAATTTAACTTTTGCTATTATATAATTTTCTTTAGTACTTACATATAAAATATATTTATTAGCATTTATTCTTCTTATTTCGAAATTTGAAATATTAAATTGTTTTAGCAAAATCACAGTATTTTTAGGTGATTGATTGAATATATTGATTGGTGGGATTTTTTCTTTTAGGTCACTACTAATTATATTTTCTTGTGGTGTTATTGGAGTTTTGAGATTATTCCCCATGTATTTTTTATTATTTTTTGTCTTTTTATTATCATTTTGAATTGTATTATTTTGTTTATTTAATTTACGTAAATCAGGAATAAAATCATTATCCATAAATTCATTAGATTCTATTTGCATAGATGCATCTACAGTAATTTCCTCGTCTGTTACCTTTTCAATATTTTTGATATTACCATTTATATTTATAATAGTATTACTAGTATTAATTTTGAATCTCTGCAATTTTTTGATTTAGAATCGTTTCTAATTTGTGTTCTAGAAGTTTAATTTAGATATTTAATTTTTCATTTTCTTTTTCTAAATTCCATCGTTTTTCTTTCTCTAATGACAATTCATCGTTTTGATTTAAATTTGGTACAGTTTTTTTTCTCCTAATTTTGATGGTTTACTTATATTATTATTTTCTTGATGTGTTTGTGCAATTGTCGTTTTTATATTTTCTGCATCTGCCATTTTTATATCAACGATATTTAATTTTGAAAAAATAGAAAATTTCGGGTTTTCTTTCACAAATTTGTTTTGAATTAATTTTAGCTTTTATTTAAAACAAATATGTAATAAATTTTATTTTTCTAAATGTCTTTTAGTTCGTAGATGTTCACTATTTACCTGGGGCCTCCTTTTATTAATGCCCCAGTTTTTTAATTTTTTGGAGCTCTCACTTTTTTTTTATTTATATATTTTTGTATTCTTTATATTTTATAATTTATATCTCAATTGCTTTTTATTATAATTATATTGTATTATATACACAGAATTAATTTATTTTTTGGTAAATTAAATAGTTTTCATATTATAGAAAAATTTAGTGACACATAAAAAAAACGTTGTTTTCTTGTCGAGCAACGCTTACTTTTCTATTCCATGTCATCAGTATTTAACAGATGTACATGTATGTATATGGAAAAATTGATACATTCAATGTCATAATTTTATAGCATTGGTGTTGGTTGTTAATAACATTGATAAAAGAAATTACATTTATTAAAGGTTTTTCACACAAACTTATATATCTCACCCCAGGATTAAGCAAATAAATGGAATTTTTTAATTTTATTGGGTTGATTTTTTTTTTCAATGGGTTTTACTCTACAATCCATTCGCATTATTTTAAAAAATTGATGCTAAAGAATTTCAAGAGTTTGATGTAACATTTCTTTTCAAAAAAATATTAAAATTAAGAAAAATTTTTAGCATTCTTTAATTTGGGGGGAGAGATTATAAGGGGGGAGACAGTATAGCTTTAAAGCAATTTTTCCATTAGCTATGCAAATTTTTTAAGTTCATTAATTTATCTATCATTTGAACGTATTTCGACCACCTCTATAAATTCATAGTACTGCATCATTTTCAATTACGAAGTTTATCATAATTTAATTCTAATAACAAAGTCATTACCATGAAAATGGAAAAAATACTAACAATTGTGATGATGACGAACGTAATAAATCAGAACTAAAATAATAACGAAATCGTTTTATGAATGCTTTCATGGAGATGAAAAAATAATATTTATTTTTTTCTAAATGAATTAAATATTATATTATTAATATTAATACGGTATCGTGTATATTGTCATTATCATTATTATTATTATTATTATTATTATTTTGTACAGTTTGGTTTTCCGTTCCGATAATTTGCGAAAACTCAATTGATTGATTAAATTACCGTGAAGTTTCTAAATTTATTTTTTGTTATTATTTTCTTTTGGTATTTAGGTATATTCCGTTGTATACATAAATATGTATGTATGTACATACATTTTCCCAGCATTCAATCTATTTTCATAATATTTTTGTTATGTTTCATTTATACAATAACAACAATAAAATTTGCTAATGTACCTTGCACACTTTTTTTTTTTTACCCCGCATTGAGATGAAAAACCAGAGAAAATTTATAATTTGTTTTGCGCTTGCTCGATCTCGATGAAATTATTTCTCGTTTTGTTTCATTATTACTACACTGCTGAATATGTTCATGGGGAAAAGGGACACAAGTAAGAGTTTTCCCCGCAAAACAATAACAACAACCTCGTCGCTATACGAGGGAAAATATATGCAGTGTTTTTGTACAGTCACTTGAATATATAACAAAATAATAATAATAACGTCGGAAGGACAGCTGATGAAGAAAAATTTTGTTTATAACACATACACACACTTACATAAATACATACGTATAGGTTATAAAACATTATATGGGAAAATGGGAAAACTAAACAACAACAACAATAACACATAACATTTCTTGATGTGAATTTTTTTTTTTTTCGTACACACAGAGTTGGAGGAAAAATATAAATTTTTCTTCTTATTCGTCAGTAACTTATTTGATTTATTATGAGAAAGACGCGCGCGTGACTCGTAATTTTCTTGTGTATGTGCGGTGTGTGTGTGTAAATACGTCTCGTTCGTAAATAATTATAATAATTGTTTTTAATAAAATTCTTGTTAAATATTTTGTGTCTGTGGTTTATTATTATCATTCGTTATTTATTTTAATTTTAATGCTTTAATTAATTATACAAATTTATTCAACAAAATTTAAATAATACATAAATTTATGGGAATGTGATTTTATTTGTATATATATATACCTCTATGTATATAGACATGTATACATGTATAAGTAATTTTCCTAATTAATCTTATTTTTGATGGTGCTGCTGCTGAAGATCAAAAGATTTTTTAGACATCAGAAGATTTTTTATGCTTGATATATCATCTTATTTGTTTTATTATACTTTCAATACAAAAACACTTTGTGTTTATATTCACAAACGACTCGAGGATAATCTTATATCAATTTATCAAAAAATGATGTGAAAGCTCTCAACTAAAATAAAATAAAACAACAACAACAACAAAAATTAATTTAATTTTGTATTTTTTTTATTGTTTTTTGATTTGAAAAGTTTGGTGAATGTGTGTGTGTGTATGTGTATGTTGTGTTTGATTTATAAAATTGGAAAAAGTTTGTTCGTATTTTGTTTTTGCTGTCTGCCAAAATTTTTGATTTTAATGCCGTTGTAACGACGTGTACGTGTATATAGTTTTTTTTCTGTGCTTTAAGTGCTTTAAAGTTTCGTGGATATTAAAGGAATTCGTTTTTGTCGAGCCGCAATGTATCAAATTTAATTAAAATGTTCACATGAATGAGTATCGATTTTAGCTGCAGAGCTTTTATGAAATATGCAGGTATTTAAAAAAAAATATATATTTTTAAATCGATGAACTTTATGTATTCAATCATTGTACTTTACTTGGCGGATATGTCTCAAATAAATTGTGATAAAAATCTCAATATTTTTTTTTATTTTATCAACCATTTTGTTGTTTGGTACACCACCGACCGTATTTTTAATACGATATTGAAACTGGTCACGAATGGCATGAGTTTGGTCAATTGAAAATTTTAAATTTTTTACGGAAAAAATGGGTTTCGGAAACGAAATTTGTCCTTGAACTTTTAATACAGTTTAAATCTAATTACTAAAATAATTCTTTAGAAGTTAAATCTAAAAAAAAATCAGTTTAACACTGGTTTGAACTTTTAAATTATTCGACACTTTCATAGATTGAACAGAAATTTATGCGAGTGTCCCAAACAAAATTTTTATACATAATATAGATTTTAAACAGATATTTACCGCCGTGTAAATTTGTGAAAAGTGTAAATATAAAAAAAAATGTTGTTTGTAAAAAAGATCAAATTTTTGTATTTAATAATATTTTCATACATAATTTTAATCATCAGGAATATATGTAATTTTTGTATAAAGGGATGTCGTTCTAGCTTATGGCAAATTAAGGTAAATGTCATATTTTTGAATGATTTTGCAACATGTAAACGGTTGCTACTTATGGCTACTTGAGTGACATTTAACTGTTCTATACGTTTTTTCTGTTTGAGCTGAGTTTTCCTTAAATAATGCTTCCAAATCTTCACCTTCGATTTTTTTTTGATTGGCCAGAACGTTCTTTGTCACTGACATCAAAATCACCACTTTTGAATCATTTAAATCAGTTTTCGCAAATTCTTGAAGCAAACGAAAACGTTCAGCAGCTTTTTTCTTTTGATTAAAACAAAAAAAAAATACGCTTTCACAAATAATGACAAACTGAATTTTAATGTGGAATGTCAACACTTTAAAACGCCGTAGGTATCATTGTAAATGAATGTTTAGCACTAAAGTAACGTCATCTCTTAGAAAATCCAAAAACTAAGCTATACACCCAATAAATAATTATTTCAAATTTTAAAATTGTCTTGAAATAAATCACACATCGAAATCTTTAATGACATAGACTCTTCGGTTATTTAGCAATAAAGGCGGGTTTGTTTTTTTAAATATATCTGTGGCATCATACATTAAAATTAATCCCGCTCATATATTCATCGTTTTTACTACGTATTTAATTGGCTTCTCATTAACCACGTTCGTCACGATGTTTTAAGGGCCTCTTTAGGCTTCTTTTTCAATTTAATCTTTTCCAGTTTTGACCGTTTTTCTTCTTCGATATGCCTTTGATATTCAATGTATTCATCGGCTGTGATGAACAAAAACGAGCTAAAAGAAAATTAACATTGTCTGTGTTAATTTTCTTTTAACTCGTTTTTTACATCATTTGATGTTGAATTTTGTGGCCAAAAATGCATTTTTAAATTTAGGTGGAAATTCTGATGTTTTTGAACAACTCGCTTGTATGTTTTCCTCAGCTATTTGACTGAATACGGATACAACTGTGGTTTTCATATCTCCTGAAGAAGAAGGTGCAGCTCTTGGACTGTTTTCAACAATCATTTACTCTTTCCTGTTCATATTGTCCTCATTGTTTTGTAAAAGATCTGGTGTGCCGTAGCTTTCGGAGTTGAAATTGCTAAGCTTAAATTTTCTTGTACTTCTAGATCGATAACTGTGACATTTTCGGACCAATCGATACTATTCGTAAATAATTCGGTACAAAAATTTGGCTCCAATGCAGAATTACCAAAATCGATGGATTTTGTTCTTAAATTCTAGGTATTATTATCCAAATCAATTTTAACGCTTTTCCAGAATTAATATAAATTCTCATCTTTTATATCTCTTACCCATTCATCACCACAATTCAAAAATTTATGTAATTTGACATTTCCATGGGCTGCAATAGGTGGGTCCAATTTGGTAATAAAGCTGTTAAAATGATTCCGTTATCTCTACAAAATTCACTCATGATAAAGATAAATGAGACGAATGGGCCTCCAAAAATAGAATTATTCGTGATATGATATTCGTGATCTTGATATTTTCTATTATCAGGAATGGGTGAAACATATTTGTGGCATATTCGTAAAACGTTTCACAACGTCATCCATCCACTATTGGACCTACCGATTGTCCATTTTTTTTGGATATTTTGCAAGTATATGTGGTAGGATCCTGTTATACGGAAACAATGCAAATATTAGCCATTAATTTGCCATTAGCAGACGCTCCGACGCATAGCGTAAGGCATTCTTTCTCATCGTTGCCTAACCTGATATATACTTGTTTAGCACCCTTTCTTACTAAACCACCCTGACCTTTTGGACAATTGGACAAAGGAAAAATGCTGATTCATCGCAATTAAAAATTCGCGAAGGCTTTGAGGAGGTTTTTTACTTCTAGGTAATTATGGACTCTTTCGAACCATGCTCTAATATTTCCTTCATTACCAGAAAGTCGCACCGTAGTCAATGTCTCTGTGACTCTTTGACACATGGTAGGATTTCTATTTAAAAATCCTTCGTACCAATGTGTGCCTGGCAAACCTTTTTTAAACTTATTAGGACGGTTATGGTTTTTTACGAGTTTTAATACTGTGTGAATGAGTTGATTCCATGTATGTGAAGTTGGCCCGAAAAAAATGTGTCTTTGCTTAATCAGTAATATTTTAGGGCTGGCCCAAAAAATTTAAAAAAACTGCATTCATTACCTTTAATTTCTATCCCGAAATTTTTTTCGGGCTGGTTCGATAATTTTATAAAAAATGCATTTAAAGGTAATGCCTTATCCCGCTTTTTTTTACATCAACATACTACAACAAGATTTGATTTTACAAGCCAACACGAAAAAATAGAAAAAAATTTGATGAATAAATATATAAAACGTAAGTATGTATGTATATGAAAAGTTAATTTAGTGAAAATTTCAAAAAATTAGTCTCTATTAAAAATACAAGTATAATGATATTACGTAAAATTTTTAAAAAATACCAAAATATTTTGCAATGAGACGTTTTTCAGAGGGATTGCTTGAGACTTCGGCCACTGTCACAAACTAGAGTACGTCATTTGAAACCCAAATAATGTAATCTTATTTCCATATGAGGTGGAAAGAAGAATTTTCTTTATTGTCAGTCTGAGTATGTAACGATTTTCAGAAAAAAAAATACTAAGAAATTTTCTTTTATGGCGATTGTCACAGGGATTACCTGAAACTTCGGCGACAGTATGTAACGATTTTCAACAAACAATTTAGTAAGAAATTTTCTTCTATGGCGGTTGTCACAGGGGTTACCTGAAACTTCGGTGACTATCGAGAATTAGTGTAGGCCATCTGAAATTCAAATAATGTAGCTCCATTACTGTACCAGCCGAAAAGAAGGTTTGTGCCAGCCTCAGTATGTAAAGATTTTCAACAAAAAATTTACTAAGAAATTTTCTTCTATGGTGGTTGTCACAGTGTTTACCTCAAACTTCGGCGACTGTCAAGAATTAGTGTAGAATTCAAATAATGTATCGAATTCAAATAATGTAGCCCCATTACTGTACTAGGCGGAAAGTAGGTTCTTGCCAGCCTCAGTATGTAAAGAATTTCAACAAAACATTTACTAAGAAATTTTCTTTTATGGTGGTTGTCAAAGGGATTACCTGAAACTTCGGCGACTGGCGAAAATTAGTGTTAGTCTTCCTGAATTCAAAAATTGTAGCTCAATTACTGTACCATGCGGAAAGATGGTTCATGCCAGTCTCATTATGTAACGGTTTTCAACAAAAAATTTTCTAAACATTTTTTTTATGGTTGCTTTTTTTAATTGAAGTTCTTCTACGGCTTGTATAGTAATGGGGCTACAATATTTATATTCCAGATGGCCTACACTAATTTCAGGTAATCCCTGTGGTAACCGCCATAGAAGAAAATTTCTAAGTAAATTGTTTGTTGAAAATCATTACATACTGAGACTGGCACGAACCTACTTTACGCCTGGTACAGTAATGGAGCAACATTATTTGAATTCCAGATGGCCTACACTAATTCTCGACAGTCGCCGAAGTTTCTGGCAATCCCTATGACAACCACCATAGAAGAAAATTTCTTAGTAAATTTTTTGTTGAAAATCTTTACATACTGAGACAGACACGAACTTTTTTTCCGCCTGGTACAGTAATGGGGCTACATTATTTAAATTCGAGATGGCCTACACTAATTCTCGACCGTCGCCAAAGTTTCAGGTAATCCTTGTGACAACCGCCATAAAAGAAAATTTCTTATAGCAATTTCTTTCCAAAAATAAAAAATAAATTGATTTTTTTGTATGTCAAAGAACACGATACACGATTGATTTTTTTTTGGTAGTGTATCTGTGAAAAAATGACATTCCAGTTTGACTTGAGTTTACTGTCAAAAATTTTGATTGACAGATTATTGTGTTTATAAAATTATTAAAAAAATTATTTTAATACAATTAGTATAAGGCGAAATACAAATAATAATTTGATACAATGCAAGACAATTTTTATAGTGAAAAATAAATTTTGTACATATGTCAAAATATCACGGTCAACTAGTCAAAAAAATTATAAAGTTTACGTTTATATTTGTTGAAGTGTTTGTGTTTATATTTTTGACGTAAACATATTTATGTGTTTGTAAACGTCAAAAATAAATCTAACGAAATGTTGAGATTTTTCAAAAGTGATTGCGATCAAAAAAAAAAAATCAATTTTTTTACTTGGAAAGAAATTGCAACGGTATTTCGATCAAAAATTTTTGATCTCAAATCAATTTTTTTGATTTATAAATCAATTTTTTTTTTGGAAAGAAATTGCTATTAGTAAATTTTTTGTTCAAATTCTTTAAATACTGAGACTGGTACGAACCTTCTTCCCGCCTAGTACAGTAATAGGGCTACATTATTTGAATTCCAGATGGCCAAAACTAACTCTTGACATTAGCCGAAGCCTCAAGCATTCACTTTGAAAACAGCCTCGTAGCAAAATGTTTTCGTATTTTTTTTTTCAGAATCTTACGTAATATCATTATACTGGTATTTTTAATACCGACTAATTTTGCTTTTCATTTACATATTATATGTATATTAATTCATTAAATTTATGTGCTATTTTTAGTGTTGTCTTTTAAAATCAAATCTTGCTGTAGTATGTTGATGTAAAAAAATTCGCGATAAAAATTAAAGGTAATGCAGTTTTTCTAAATTTTTCGGGCCAGCCCCAGACAAAATTTTTTCGGGCTACTTTTCGGGCCAGTTTCACATCGGTGTTGATTCCTTGTAATTGGAAATCCAATTTCTGCTAAATGCTACACCCATTTTACAATAAGGTCTTCTTCAGATGAGCTGAGTATGGTGGGTGCACCTGCAAATGACTGCTTTGTGTATTTATTTTTAACCTTATCTAATAATGTCAGTTTGGGTATGTGATAGACTCTAGATACTTTGTCATAATTCCATGTTTTACCAAGTCGAGAGCATCCAACAACGCTTCACCTTAAATTTGAAGGGTTCATCTTAAATTTGAATCTACGTAAATGTTGCCCAAAACCAAACAAAAATCGTACCAAATAATATCACAAGAAACAAGTTTTCATTACGTGATTATTTACACATTCTACCCATCTCCCAGTAAATAAAATCGAGATTCAACAATACAAGATTATAAATTTATACACTCTCATAAAGGTTTACTAAGATATTTAGATTAAGAGTAAATTTAATCAGACCTAGGATTGCCTAGCCTGGTGCAAATAATAATGATTATATAAAAGCGTCGAGCCAACAAAAAAATAATCCAATTTATAATACTAATTTTCTTTGGCTCACGTGCATTACAAAACAATATATAAGATTTTTTTTTAAATACTTACGGTAAACTCCACGTTCGCTGCAATGCAAGGCCTTTACGCATGTTAACCACAAAGATAATTAATATAAGCACATTTGAACTTTTGCGCCACTGTGTGAATGGATTTATCATATACCAATTATAATCTATAGAGAAATTGTAAGCTTTAAACGTTTGATATCATAAAAACGAAATTTACTATGCACTTAGCACTATATGATTCTAAATTTAAATACTATAAGCTATATTAGTTTGATGAAGAATAGTAAATTAATCCGAATTTCGGCGTGGTTAAGATGGATTAACCAACGGTGATTTGCTTCGCCAGTTAGTTGGATGCTTAGACTATGACGTTGCAGGATGTAACCCGTGGTCTTTTGGTCGCCAATTTGTGCAGCTAGTTTAGCACTAATACCCACTCTTAACCATGGTAAAAATATAAAACAAAATATTTAATTTATTTTTGCTGTACACCATAACGTTTTCTCGTACGTAGTCCCCTGTCATACCGAAAATTTTAATTATAATTTTGTTTCCTTGAGACTAAGCGGGATAATCAAATAACACATACGTTTTCTTGGTAATCCAGCACGTTTTTGGTTTATCGATAACGTTGCGCACACCTGTACACTATACACGGATTTAGCATTTATTTACTTTTATGATTGGTAATTTTATTTATTTTTTTTTTTTTTTTTTTTGTATGGCTATTCGAGCTAAGTTATCAACTGATACTCAATGTAATAATGACCAACTTTAATTACCGGTACACAAAAGTATACGTAAACAGTATGACGATCAGGTCCGAACTTGGAATATTTTTATTCCTCACTACATTTATTCTAAAATATATCAAAATTCTAAAACTTAATAAATTATACTATTAAAAATTTTACTTTTGGTTTTTTCGATAGTAATGGTATTTGTGATTGTTCCGTATATTGGTCTATTTTCAGTATTCTCGAATTAAATACACAACCTGTATGACAACGACTATGATAATCGACACTTACTTATCCACAATCAACTTCCCAACCACCCTATACTTTTCTTTCCATCAACGCTGGATCGCGAATAAATTTGAATTTTGATTTATAGATGGACAATGTGTAAGAATTCCAACAATCATTTTCGAACGGATATGAGATTATTGATTAGAAAAAATCAGTCATCTCATCAGGTCGCGACGACTGACGTTGTGTTATTTACATGGAATATTGTCTATATATATAGAGCAATACCATGTAGTTGTACTACTAGCGAATTACTGCATAGTGTACGAAATTCGATTCCTTTTTACATTTATCATCTATATTCTATTTTTGCAACTAACTTTTTCGTGTTTACGAATTTTATTATATTTTACTTTTGGAATTCTTACACATTTTCCATCGATAAATCAAAATTCAAAAATATTAAAAATTATTTAAATTACGTTAACCCAGATGTTACTTAATTTTAATTCACTACCAACTATGGTCCACAAAAAAACGTTGCAGCGAATGAATCTTTGTATACTAAATAGGATTAACGGGACTTTCGAAAAAAAAAATCCACAAGTGCTCGACTTTTTTACAGGTTTTTGTGTGAACACACAGGAAAATGAATGAAACGCATCAAAAGAACAAATTCAAAAATTTTTCTTGTTATTTTCTTTTGTTTTTTTTGTGTGCTAGCGATCCATTTATATTATTAAGTAATTCCCCGATTAACAAATAATTTAGTAATTCACCATAACGTCCAAATGGTCCAAAATTATGTGTTAGGGCCCATAGTACGCAATTACAGATGAATCAAATAAATACATAGAACGCAATTCCGTGCAAGCTAAATATAGTTTAAAAATATGTATTTCTATCGTATTCATCATGCATGTATAGGGTTTTCCAATAGGAATGATATGATTTTTAAGTGTTTTACTTTCAGTAATGTTTACAATTTCACCATGGTGAGATATACGCAAGAACAACGTTTACAAATTATTTAGTTTTATTTTCAAAATAATCGTTCTCCAATTGCAACTTTTCGTGCGCTTTTGCCATTTTATAGTCGTAATAATCGTTTAAGTGACCTCGCTATTCGTCGAATTGTTGAAAATTTTGAGCGTACATTTTCTTTACATAATGTTCAAGTGCCAATAAGACAAAGAAACGCTCGAAGTAATGCAAGTATTGCTGCCGTTCAGGCAAGTGTTGCTGAAAACCGCAATTTGCCGATTCCAACACGTTCTCAATAATTGGGACTGTCTCAAACCACAACCTGGTGGATTTTGAGAAAAGATTTGGGTTTGCATCCGTATAAAATTGTGCTCAGTCAAGAACTGAAGCCATTGGACCACCGTAAATGTCGTGAATTTGCTGATTTTGCCTTGGAACAACTTGAAAACGATAACGATTATTTTAAGAAAATCATCTTCTCCGATGACGCTCACTTTCATCTGAGTGGTGCGGTAAATAAACAAAACTGTCGATTCTGGTGCGAAGAAAATCCACAAATTATTCATAAAAAACCATTACATTCATCTAAATTGACAGTTTGGTGTGGTTTTTGGTCTGGTGGATTCATCGGTCCGTATTTTTTTCGAAATGAAGCTGGTAACACTGTTACTGTCAATGGAGATCAGTATACATCGATGATAACCATTTTTTTATGGCCGAAATTGGAAGAAGTGCATCTCGACAACATTTGGTTTCAACAAGACGAGGCTACGTGCCACACAGCAAGTGCAACAATTGAATTATTGCGAGAAAAGCTTGGAGATTCGAATTTGGTCGATTTGGTTCGAACATTGTTATTTCCAACAGAAAGCAAGTATTGCGCAAACTAAACTCGTCCTCACCTTCATCGATTCGCATGTTCTTGGTGAGTGTAAACTTGTTTACCAATTTCCAAAGCGGGTTCAACTTGATGGTCGATACGCAAGGTCACGCGCGTTCTGCCTTTGGTACTACAGGCAAGCACTGTCGGAAGTGTCACCACACACGAGGATGATTTTTCCAGCGAATATGGAATACCCTCTTCCGGCTTTCCTCTGAACAAATCTCGAAATAGTCTGTCTATGATTGTGAGCCCTACCCCTGGCATGATGCTAGCCTTGTCTATCATGATGAGTCGCGCGCTTTTCAACTTGGCAGCGTGGGAGGAGTTTGGTTTCTTTGATGAAACTGATGACTCATCCATTGGAACCGGTAGTTTGAAAATTTTATGTAGCATACTCTAACTTTCCATCAAGCTCGTGGCGATTCTAGTGAAGAGCGTCAACGTGAAAGACCTTTGCTGACAGGGTTTCAGATTCGAGCGCGCTTCGGACCTCATTAATGACGCGCTTCTGGTCTTCATTTGCACTCGCATACACGTTGTCGAAACGCGCCATTTCTAAATATTAAAATATCAAAAAGGAAAAGCACACAATTGCCAAGTCGCGCAACTTTAATCTAAATATTTAATAAGAAATGTACAAAAGGACAGCTGTATTTGTGTTATTTTCATTTGTATATGGATAATTTTGACGTTTTACTCAAAACTAATGTAACTCAAAAAGCAGGTACACGTCAGCATGAAATTAAGAGCTTAATAAATTATCCGGTTAGGGGCTTGTAAGTGCGATTCTGGCTGATGGGGAATAGGCACAGTCATCAAATTTGATCTGAATGTTCATTTCAACTAGTTTAAGTGATTTCATTAATAAAAAGTGAGATTTCCAGATATCACCCATATAAAATTTATCAGAAATTGATATTTTGAAATTAGGGTTGAATTAAGGGTTTCTATGTTCCCAAATCTGGGTTATATGGAGTATGCCACTATTGAGTTCTGGTATTATCAGGCTATATACATTTAGTCTCAACACTGTGACTAGAAACCTACGACATTTTCTTACAAAGTTGATCTACTTCATTAGAGGTTGTACATATCGCATGTAGATAGGCAGATACAGCCGTTCTAGGAAAAATCCTGACCAATTCTGGACGAGAACTAAATTAGTTTTGACATGCACAGTTTTGCACAATTAAACTTAAGCCAGACATATGCTTTAATCATTAAACGGATCTATGGGCTTTCTGGTGTGATAATCACGTCAGAAATCCCACATTATCTCCTTAAGCACATTATGCACAAATTTTACCGTTAGACGCACAAAATTGCACAATCAAATACTACTCGACAAAATAAGAAAACGGTGGGATTTCCAAAATGGGATTTCTGACGTCACTCACACTATCAAACCAATCTTTCTTCCAAATATCTGTGGGATTTTCATCAAGTTCACTCAATTATTTTTGGGTCTTTCGAATCCTTTGTCGTTCAATTGGCCACACGGTATTTATATAAATAACTGAGCTCTTTGACATTGGCTCTCTGAGCAGATACCATGCGGCGTCTTGACTACTTATCTCTAGTGTGACACACTATTCAACATATCTACACTCATTTTTCTCGTAATATCCACTATATCGAACTCGGGATGTTTATTCATTACTTCTATAATTTTCCGTTGTAAGTTACTAACACCTCGATTAATTTTGTTTACATACCCAACAACATAGGCAGCACAGGAATACTCCTCAGTGATAATTTGGAAATCCATGTTCGACCTTAGAATATTGAAGACAAAGGGGTTGAATGGACTATGCATTTTTCTGTGGGACTGCGTTTATAAAATATTTTTGGTCTCGTAATTCCAGCACTAAGTATGTTGCGGTATTCATCTTCCGATTGAATACTATTTTTTGCGTAAAAGTCAACAATATTATTGTAATCTGTACTCTCTAAGATCCAATTTAGAGATATTTCAGCATATCTCTTAGCATATCGTTGAAAATGTTCGTCTATTTTTTGCACCGGTGTAAGATTCAATATTTTGCGACATGGCATAAAAGGTGCTTCAAATCTGCATTTTTATGGTTTATTAGCAACAATCTTTTTATAGCACGTGAATGTGTGTTTATGAGTTTGTAGTTTGATATTTCCTGATGCTTGAGATGCTGAAACTGACACTAAACTGTCGATTAAATGTATTACTTCACTGTTATTTTCAGCAATCATATTATCTGGAGCATTTTCAAGCCACAGTAATATATGTGCATGTGGACTTCCGCGATGCTGAAATTCACTACGTTTAAAGTATTCAGCAACTCTGTAGCGAAAATACTACAATCTTTGAATTGTAATATTGTGAGCAATACATTAACCAATTTATTTAAGTAGATGGCGCAAATCAAAGCATCTTCATTTACAAGTGTGCTTTTTTCAATGAAATTTAGTTCCGACGCAACACGCTCTGAAATGTCCGCTCCATTGTTCAAATGCCATGAAAGCAGTTGTTTTTTCTTTGTGCCCAATACCAAGTTGAATTTGGTATTGAACGTAGGAAAACAAGATTCGATTCAATACAATTGTTGATGTACTCTCTAGCTATCATGAACGGTGTAGCTTTAATGTCTTCTTTAAATGTTCTAAACTGTCCCAAATATGAACGTAGATGCAATGATCAACACTAATATCTCTTGGAAGTTGATTCACCGTAGTCTTCGTATCTGCATAAATGGGAGACAAGGAGAAATTAATCTTTCCGAAACTAAGTCAAGTTTCGGTAAATGTGCAGGAATTTTTAAATATTTAAATCCACTGTACGTTGACAATATTGGAATATTTTGTTTATCAAGAGCAACTTTACAAGTCGAACAAATCATTGCATCGTGTATGTTGTTGATATTCTGGAAAGTATAAAATGTATGTTTGTTAATTTTTTCATAGTGATAAAGTTATGTACATACTTTATATATTATTTTAAAATAATATTACTTCTTACCATTCAACAGATCTTCATAATTGTCAGATGCCTTTTTTAAGTCAGTTTTAAACCACAATCTATTACAGACTGTACATGAATAACCAAATGGATTTTTCCGGAATTTTCGATCGAAATTTTCATGAGCCTTTTTATGTTATGTAATGCCGTCGGACTTCAAAGTCAAAGTTGAATCTCTGATTGTTCTTCATTATTTCCCGACAGATTATTACTATGAGAAAGATATATATTTATAGCATAAAATATGAGCCTAATTTGTTTTTAGCAACAACACAACATATATAATTGCAATAATAATTACGATTCGATGTTGATACTATCATTTCTTCTCCCACGATATTCTCGCGTACGTTCCGATGCTTCAATTTGTTGCTGTGATTGTGAATTCCCTTTTCTAGTTAGCTCTACGAATATTATTGTTTATTGTTGATCGATCAGCCCTTTGATTTACTTGTGATTATGATGTGCTGACATCTAAATCTTGATCACTTTGCTGCTTCGACAGTATTTTCTTTGCTCTAAGTAAGAAAATCCAAATAAGAATTTTACGAGCCTTCAATGGCATAAGTTTTATAAATAAAAATAAATTAATGTTTACAATTTTTTGATTCACTAACGCCTTTTTCTCTCTGCATCGCCGTGTTGCTTCTGTAAACTTTGCTCTTTTTTCTATTGTCCTTATTTCAGAGGGTCCAGAGACTTGATTGTCTTCTGATGGACCAGCATTTCGAATATCTCCTGTAGCAATTTCAACTATTGCATCTGATTCCTGTTGTTGCTTACTTTGTTGTTTAAGCAGTGCTTTTCGTGCTCTGAGTTCTCGACCACGTTCTGCAGAAGATTTTGGCGCTTTATTCAACCTATAATTTCATCATTTTAGTTTGGAAAATTTAGTAAATTATCAACAAAATAAAACTAATAAATAATTAATTTACCTAACTCCAATAATTTGTCTCTGTTTTTGTACATGAGCTATAGTGGGATTTTTATCATCAACTATCAACTTCCATTTGATTATTGTCATGTGCAATCACGATGTCACCAATTATTTGTAATTATTGTGAACCTCTACAATTAATAATTATTTTATTATTTATGTACTTGTTAAATTTTATGTTTAAATTTTATGTTTACTAGTTATATTTTATGTTTATTCTGCATATGAAACTACGACGCCAGTTAGTATAAGATACGCACGCAAATTCGTGATTCATTATCAGTTGATTGGGCCACACACTAGGTTTAAAAGCTTACTTTAAATATGTTGTCACACACTTTATATGCACAATTTCCGTACGTAATTTTTTCTTAGTTGATAGTCCTGGAGCATCACTTACATATTCAGAGTCTGTGTCATTTCCTGCCATAATTTGTTATAATTGATCCGAAAATTCACAAATATGAACTTTAAAATGTATTTACAATTTTATTCATCTTAAACGTAGACAATTTAATGTATTCAACAAAATATTAATATATAAAATTGTTCAAGAACCAAATGAAATTACGAAAAATAAATGACACACGCAATTTCACTTTAAATAAACAACACACAAATGATATTGTCATAAACAACTTCATTGAATGTTCCACCTTGGGATTTATGAATTGTCATGGCACATTCTGATACTAAAGCAAAATGATTTCGTTTTGCTTTTATTGTTTTGTTATTATTCATGGCAATGGTAGATGTTCATTTGACTTTTGTTCACCTCGCCCGATTACACTTTTCGTAACGCATTCACCAGCTTACTACCCAAGTCAAGCGTGCGTAAAGAAGTTTTACTTTAAAAATTCAAAAAATTCATAAAATTTATAACACAAAAGTTCACATATAGTAAATAAAACCAAACAGATCATGTTCGAACACACTTAAGAATTAAAATTAATATTTAGTTGGGCCACCATTAGACTCAATAACAGCGCTTAGTCGTCTTGATATTGATAAAACCAGGTTCTCAGTAACCGCTGGCAAAATTTCAGCCCATTCACTCGAATGGACACTTTCTAATTAGTAATCCTATATTTTCGGATCCTTTTTTCCAGTTTATACCGGGTATATTGCATTTCGATCCGGTGACTGGGGAGGCGGATGAAGTTGTTTCGGCACATTATGTAGAATCCATTGTTTTACATATTCAAATACATTCAGTGATCCATATTGTTTTTAAAATACTAATTTTCCGACACCAGATACAGCCATACATTGCCACCGCCGTGTTTAACGGCGGGGGCCAAATTTTTTGGAGCCATATCTTGGTTAGCGTTTCCACCTCCATCGGATCTGAATATATTGAATTTACTTTCGTCAGTGAAAAACACTTTGCTCCATAATTCAGTGCCTTCGTTAACTTATTTTTTTTTTTTGCAAATTCAAGCCTTTTCTGCTTATTTACTAGTCCTCTTCCATTAAACCCTTCGTTTCGTAAAATTCGATGAACTATTTCGGGATGAACATCCTTACCAGTACATTCCAAGTCTCAACCGATTTTTTGGAAGCACTAACCCTCGGGTTCTATGCCACTTTTTTAATTATGTTACGAACATTCCGTGCGTTAAATTTTTTAGGACCCCCAGATTGTTATTTATTTTGAATACTTTCTCTATTATCAAAATACCGTACTATTTTTTGTATGGTTGCTCGACGTTTACCAATAACTTTAGATATTTCATTGTAACTCTTATTCAGTTTTAGTGGCCTTCCGTTGTTTTATTATTAAATTTTGTATTTTCATTGACACTTCCGTTCGACACACCATTTTTCAATGCCAAAGACGAAATATATTTCTCACTCAAGACGAGTGCAAAGTTAATACTGAAAGGAATGTTGATAGATATAAATAAGAATAAATAGAAACGTGAAACTGTACTTAGACTTTTGTGACATAAATTTTATGAATTTTTTGATTTTTTTTAAATTATTATTATTTTTTTATTTTATTTTGTCCAATAATTTTTTTTTGTTTAAATATATTATTTAATTAATATTACAATATTTAGTTCGTTTCATTTGTTTCGATTTTGCAAATTTTAGTGGTGTATGTAAACTTTTGTGACTGACTGTATATGAGCAACAAGTGAGTAAATAAAATACTTGATTTACTGTTACGTTACAATGTTAGTAGTATCCGTCCAACAATTAGTATTGGTTAGGCTCGTTGTTACGAATAGACGCTAACAGACTAGTAACAAAAACGACTTCTGACATATAAGAGAAAATGATGGAAAATGTCCCGCTAATTCTTGTCGTCTAACATGTCATTACAATCCTGTAATGAGCTACCTAAAAATCATTCAGTTAATTAAACTTAACGACCCTAATACATATATAACGCAAAATATCATTGATGTCCTAATTATGCAAATGTCAAATTTGCAACAAAAAAAAAATCAAAAGCGACATGCGATACGTAAACTATGTTACAATTTTTTTTTTCATGTATCATGCCGGTTCGCGTTATTCTGTTTTATTATGACGTGAAAATTACTTCCCACATACATGTACAGTACAATTCCACCCCGTACACACATAGTACCTACATAATTCTAGCAAAATTAATTTCAATATATACATAAAATAAAAGCTCTGGTTGTTGTTCTTGTTTTATTTAATTGAATTTGCTGCGGTATGTATACGTATACCTATATACCTATATACAGTATAGTGCTATATACCACGATAAAATAATGACGTTGATTAATCAAAAAGTTGTCATGTACAAATTTTAACGAAATGCGAATGGAAAATACTGTGCTGGTTGGGTTCATCTGTAATAAAACGAGAAGAGCTTTCGATTTTCCATTAAAACAATTCGATATCCAATTTTTATTTAATTTTTTTTTTGTTTTTTTATATGAGCTGCTGCTTTTCGTATCTAATATCTTCCTGTCTGTTGTCCACCCACCCACCCTTCTTCGCCTCGTATAAGAATCGTGATATACAAAACGACAGCAGCAGGAGCATCAGCAAACGGAGGGAAAAAGTTAATAAACCGAAACGAAACACAAAAGAATGTAACGTTTTCATTTACAACTTGTGGTGTGTTGGTTTCTTATTATTATTTTTTTTATGACATAAATAGCGAAAATTACAAGTTTTCGTTCGAAATGACAACTGAAATAAAAATGATAATAATAATAATAATAATGATAACAATAATAAAATTTTTCCATTTTCATTTTGGTGTGAGTGTTTGTTCATTCGTTCGTTGTGTGCTTCTACTTGTAATCAAAAATAATGAAATATTTTATTTTTGGAAAGAAATTGTTTGTTTCTAAAATCTGTGATTTTCGACGTTTCGGCGTTGTTCTTGGTTCGTCTTTATTTTCTCAAAAAAGGGTTTTTTTGTATGTTTTTATGCTTTAATATATTAAATGAATTCGACTGGGCCAGTTTTTTAATCGTCGGGTGAGATTAACGTGGTGCGTCATGAGATGAGGTGGACATTTTATTTAATTATGTTCGAACTGTCTGAGAAGAAATTTGATATTGTAAGTGTTTGTAGCTATAATTTTGACAAGTATTCTGTAGTTTTTATTGCAGTATATACCCAAATATAGAACCGTATCCCATTGGGGACGTTAGCAAAACTTTAACATTATATTTTTAACTATTAGGAACGCATAAAGAATGATAATCAAAATTTAACTTAGGAAGTCTATTTCAAATAAAATTGACCTTTTTTAAAAATACGGTGAATTCCCGCTGTTTGTTATTGAGGTTCAAACACCTCCTCGTTACACAATTTTTATTTAAATTTAGATTTTTACATTTATATTTAAATTAAAACTCCGTAAAATCAAATGAAATGCGACATGATTTTTCACCAAAAGGATTTTTATTTAATTTAAAAAACATTTTACTTTTGTTTTAAAAATCATAATAAAGTTTTAAAAGATAGTTTTTTAAATCGAAAATTGGCGTATTCAAACCAAAAATTTGTGTTTTCAAAACATACGAAATTTTTTTTATTTCAAAAATTGGTAAAACCTTTATTTTAAAAAAATGACAATTGAAATTGAAAATAAAATTTTTATTTTAAAAATGTGAAATTATTAAAGTAAATAAATTACTTTAAATTCAAATGATGAATGCATTCGTTTTAAAAAGAAAGTGACATATGAACTTTTAATTTAAAAGCTTTGATAGTTGCTCCAAGCATTTTGAATTTAAAGCAAATGTCAAACAACCAACAATAAACGTTTTTGAAATAAAATACAAATATTTTAATTCGAAAACTTAGGATCTTTGTTTTAAAGGGAGAATGTTGTTGAAATGAAAGTGAATATTTATTATTTTTTATTCAAATCAAATTTATTAAAAATTGAACGTTATTAAATTATTCAATAAAATTCAATACTATAACACTAATATAATTTGCATTTCTAATAATTTTATCACTTTTGTTGTTTTTTAGTCTAAATAGTTTAAATCTCTTTATGTTTTATAAAATTTGGAAATAAAATTAAGCACACATTTAAAGCAGAAAACTATTGTTACTAATTTGAAAAGATTTAGTTGCTAATAGAATCGTAGAAAAAGTATTTCTGAATAAAAAGCCATAGTGGGAAGCTGGTTAATGGATATTTTTTAATTTCAAACTTTGAAATGTCTTAAGCATGCCGCCAAGCAAGATATATAAAATTGTTAAAGAAGTATTTAAAATTGTCAACATATTAATATACAGGTTGGTTGAAAAGTATTGAAAGCTAAAATGAGAGAATGCGCATTTTTTAATAAAATTAGTTTTTTTATTCAATATAATCTCCCTTAACTTCAATGCACTTGTTCCAATGATCCTCCAATAGTTGTATACCATCTCTGTAATGATTTTTCGGAAGCTCTGCAAAATACTGTTCCACGGCTGCAATAGCTTCTTCATTCGACGGAAACCGCTTTCCACGAAAGAATTGTTTCAGATTTCTGAAGAAAACTTAATTGCTGTGAGCCAAATCTGGTGAATACGGTGTTTCGTCATAAGCAATTCATACTTTGATTCGTTCAATTTAGCCATCGTGAAAAGACTCGTGTCCGGGTCTCGGAAAGCGGATCCTTTTTTACGAATTTTTTACCCAACTGGTCTAAAAAGTTGCAATAATATTCAAAATTAACTGTTTCGCCATTTTTAAGACAATCAATGAACAAAATTCCTTCTGCATTCCAAAAAACTGATGCCATGACCTTTTTTGCCGATCGTTTTGACTTCACCAATTTCGAAGCTGAACAACCAGCTTCAGTCCACTGTTTATGTACTTGTTTCAGTTTAGGATCATTTTGGTAGATCCAAGTCTCAACCATAGTTTTATTCTCAACCATGGTTTTATTCTGCTTAAAAAGTTTCAAATTAAGCTGAGAAATTTGTTTTCGATTAAGTTTTTGTTAAATTGTTAACGAATGCGGCACCAGTTTCCCAAGCAGCTTTTCCATCCGTAATTCTTTATGTACATTATGGAGTACTTGTTCGTCCGAGATGCCTAGGACCTTCACAAACAATATTTTACACTTGCTCAATGATTTCTGGAGTTGTTGCCCTTCTCGGGCATTTACTAGGTGCTTCATCTTTACCGCTTGAACGACCACGTTTAAACCCTAAAACCCAACCCATCGATGCACAGTTGAAGGAGCAGATTCCTTAAACACTTTTATCATTTATATTTGAATTTATGTTGCTGATAATCCTTCCAAAACAAAGAATTTTATCATTGCACAATGTTCGGTTTTTTCCATTGTAAACGAATACACTAACACGTCAACTTCTAATAGCTTGTAAACAAAGAATGAATTGCCAGATTGAAATAAAAATGATCATCTGTTCAAATGAAAGATGAAATATTAAAATATCGTATAAATTTTGATTCCTCTACTGGTTAAATAGGGATCGCTTCAAATACTTTTCAATCAAACTGTATTATAGAGGTTGAACGCTCCAATAAAAAAATATCACCCATAAAAACTATCATTGGCTGAACACTGGTTTTATTCTCCCACGCAAAATATTGTCTAGACTTAATTTCTTCGTGAAACTCAGATAACGCATTAATGTGAACTAGGGGTGAATCCTCTGCTTCTTTGATCGTAATTTTTTCGGTTTACTTCTTTTTATTATTTTTACAAACCTCGTACCTTGCAACTGTTCGAAGTATGTGGGCTAAGATCTTAAATGTGTTTAAGATAATGAAATCTGAAAAAAGAAAACAAATGGTATTCATTTTTTATTCAAAATAAGAAATAATATACAAACTTCGATTTGATTAAGTAAAAGAAATAAAAAAAAGTTAAAGTAAAGGTTAAAGGAAAAGTTTCCAATTTTTCACTGTGTTATTACTTGTTTTTTTAATTTGCAAAAATATTAGATCGATCGATTTCGACTTGTTCGGTCATCATCAGGAGTATCTACTGGAGAGTACACTTTATTATGTGTAAGTGTGTTTTGCGAAGTGCCTACGGCAAGTAGTGGGAAAAGTTTTCAATTTTTGATACAAGCAGTTTGACTTTCCAGGATAGTAATTTTCAAAGTGAGCATCTATCTGAAAAAATTGTGATAAACAAGTTTATCAAAACTCGTATAATACACACATTTGTTTTTAATTTAAATAAATATGTGTAACATCTTACTAGTTGTGGTGCAATTTGACTTTTATAAAGCAGCCATTGACTAAATAGAGAATTATTTAAACGTTTTATATCATCCTTCCTCAAATGATAACAAGCATTCGACTGGACCAAAACCTTGTTAATTGGCTTATTGCATCCACTGTAGTAAACCCATGACTTAAGATCCGAAACGCCATCTGTATGCCGACCAGAAGGATCTGCTCCAATTTGTTGGCCTGGTTCGAAATACGGTTGTTTTGTACTTTTACAAAATGCTTACTATTCACATAAGCATAATAAATTTAGTCAGATTGCGGATTTCTTTTTTTATCACTGTCATCCTGATAGTTTTGGGGCGAATTTCCGGAACAATAATATGTAGACTAAAAGTATTTGGAAAAAAATCATAACTCCACAAGGGACCTCTCGTGGAAAGCAAGCTATTTCGGAAAACTGGATGCGATATCACTTTCTTCCGGACATTACCTAACTTTGATGTAACGTATTATGGCGGTTTCCAGAAGGTGCATGCTTCTCCCATAAAAAAATAATATTTTTATAAATAAAAATGTTTCTTTTACGATAAAAGAGAAAAAGTTAAAATAAAAAAATATTTTTTATTTAAAATTGTATGTTTAATTATACAAAAAACATTTCATACTAAACTTTTATTTTAATATTTAAAAAAAAAGTTATTTAGGTTTAAAAATAATCTTTTTTCCTTGCAATTGTTTGTTTTTAATCAAATGAAAACTATTTATTAGGAGGTATTTCATAATCGTTCGTGATATTAATTTGTTCAAAAAAATGTTCGGCTTTTCGGAAAAAATATTACTTTTAATGGCACCCATACAATGTTTACGAGTTTTTTAGTCATAGAAAACAAAGAGGCCATTCACCCACAAAGGGGTAGATACTCGACCCGCTAGCAAGCAAGCAATTTGTTAGCCAAAACCCTGACAATCAATTTTACGAAGGAAATTTAAATTTCAAATTATATTTTCAATACGCTTTTTTTGTGCGGTTGCACACAGTAGAACAGTAGATAATCACAGTTAATTTTTGACGCCGTAAATTTTACTGTAATATCGCAAAAATAAAATAAAATTTTATGAAAAATGTATTTTGAAATTTACATTTCCTTGGTAAAATATATTGAGTAGTTAGGATTTTGGCTAGCAAATTGCTTGTTTGCTAGCGGATCGGGTACCTACCCCAATATTTCCACCACAAAAGTAGAAAAATGCACTCCCCCTCCCATTTTAACCCACAACTTTAAAGCTCAAAACAGAACAAGAACGAAGGCGGCGAGCTAAACCGCCTGTCATATTACAAAACACCGAAAACATGCAATACAAAAAAACCATCGACGCAGGCGACGACGATTTTTTCGTTGAAAAAAATTTAGAAAGAGTTCTGCCAACTATTTTTATATATATCGCACACCCACTTCAAAAGTGACACAAGTATATCGTTGCTATTAACCGCTTTATGGCTTTTACTTGTTTACTCAAAACAAAAAATTGACACAACTCAGTCGTGTTTTATTACTCGATGCGGTTGGTTATAAAACAAAATATTTTGACTTGTGTCAGTGTTTATCTTCTATTATATATTTTTATTGTGGTTATATTTTGAGTTGTGACTTAATCATTGTTCTGGGTAAGTAATTTTTCTGTAATATTTCGAGTTGTGTCAGATTTAATAAGGAAATGGGTGTGTGTCTTAGTTAATATTTTGTGTTGTGTCAGTTTTAATAAATAGACGAGTCCTCTTTAATTTATTATTTAGAGTTGTTGCAGTTTTATTGGTCAAAGTAATTAACGTTTCTGTAATATTTGGAGTTGTGCCAGTTTCAATAAGGAAATGGGTATGAGTTTTAATAAATATTTTACGTTATGACAGTTTTGATAAAGAAATTACTGTTGATTATAACAATTATTTGTAGTTAATACTGTTTTCAAAAAAAAATACCATTTATTTTAAATAATATTTAGTGAAATGGCGCTTTTTATCAATAAACAATAATGGTAATTGTATCAAATTTTAGTTTAAGTACTGAAGAAGATTGGCAAAAAGAGGAGTGCTACACCCAACGAATGGAATGCAAAGAAATCGAAGAAAAATAGAAACTCAGCCCCCCTATTCCTGAATACGATACGAAAAAGAAAATGCAAAATTCATATTTAAATTAAATCAGATTCGTACGATTCTTATTTAAAATTGAATAGGAATCTTATACTTTCGTTTTCGTATCGTATTCAGGAATAAAGCTGCAGGATTGACCTAATCATCTAATTCAAAAACTAGAAAGATTTATGATGAAAATTGCGGCCTCCTTTTTGGGGATAAGTGCAAAATTGGTTGCACGAAAAAAAATAGCGAAAGTCAACAACAAGAAATATTTGAGAGTTATTGGACGTTGGGGGATTTGTCTAAACAACGAATTTTTATTGCAAACTCCATGACAGTCATTAAACCAAAATATCGGTATTCGTCGACCGGACACCATAGCAATTTGAATAATGCATTTCATTTTGAAATACTCAATGAACGTATTCGAGTATGTAAACACTTGTATAAAGCAACGTTGGATATCAACGATCGTCCAATTCGAATAGTCATATCAAAAAGAACTGTCACTGGGTTTCTTGAAACCGAATTACGAGGGAGGCATAAAAATCACCCTACTGTTAGCAAAGAACTAAAAGACGGAGTTCGAACCCATATCATGGCAATCCCAAAGATTGAGTCACATTACCTGCGTGCCCAAACGACTCGTGAATACATTGATGGTGGGCGGTCACTGACTGATTTCTGGAGAGATTATAAAGAACTCTGCAGTAATACTGGGGAATCCTATGTTAATCTTGTAATGTATAGTAGAATATTCAATGAAGAATATAATATAGAAATTTTAGTTCCAAAGAAGGACCAATGCGAATTATAAATCGAAATTAAATAGCTACAATTTCAAAATTTCCGAAATTAAAACTGGAAGTACGGAATGCTATTTATTGCATGAGAGAGAACGAAATCGTGGAATCGAGGAAATTGGTAGTTGTGTTTTAAAGTTTATTGAACTTACTATGAATCAATAATAAAGAGCACGTATTTTTACTACTTAAATTCGCTTTATTAGACATAGTAATTATAATTTTAATCATCTCCAACTTGAATCATTATGAGTATAGTGATATTATAAATAAAACGTTATAACTCAAAATTTGTCCGTACTAACTTTAATTCGAAAGCGGCATAACTTAAATTGGGGGAAATTAAGGGGCGTAATTATGTCTGTGAAGTTAGCCCGAAAAATATCCCGAAGAAATGCTATGGCAACACTATAAAACGAATATCACGAAATTTTTCAGTGTCATCCCGAAAAATTTTCTATATTACGCTAGTTTTGAATGTCATCCCGAAATATTTTTACTATCATGACATTTTTTAATTTTTTTGTTATCAAGTAAAAAAAATTCCAATAAAGAAAACTACAGTAAACAAATAACAGGTGTTTAACCATCCTGAAACCAAAATAAAATGTAAAAGCGCAGAAATTTATATCACGAGAAATTAATTTAATAACAAATAATTTACTGACATAGTTAATTCAAAAATGCAAAATCAGGCATTATTGTTATTAGTAAAAGTAAGTATGGAATTTGTGGAGAAAGGATCAACCCTTCATACGCCAAAATTGTGATTTGAGTCTATGAGTCAAATTTTAGTTATAGCCGTGGTAAGTCGTAGTGAATATTAATTAACAGAGCAAGGCTGGTGTGAAATTTGTAGAGGAAGGATCCACCTTTCATACACCAAAATTGTGATTCGAGCCTATGAGTCAAATTTTAGATATAGCAGTGTGAAGTCGTAGTAGATATTAATTAACAGAGCAAGGCTGGTATGGAATTTGTAGAGGAAGGATCCACCTTTCATACGCCAAAATTATGATTCGAGTTTATGAGTCAAATTTTAGATATAGCCGTGTGAAGTCGTAGTAGATATTAATTAACAGAGCAAGGCTGGTATGCAATTTGTAGAGGAAGGATCCACATTTTATACGCCAAAATTGTGATTCGAGTCTATGAGTCAAATTTTAGATATAGCCGTGTGAAGTCGTAGTAGATATTAATTAACAGAGCAAGGCTGGTATGCAATTTGTAGAGAAAGGATCCACCTTTCATACGCCAAAATTGTGATTCGAGTCTATGAGTCAAATTTTAGTTATAGCCGTGTGAAGTCGTAGTAGATATTAATTAACCGTTTAAAGTGTTATGTCTGGAAAAGATCTTATTTGAATCAGTTTGTTGGTGGTTATTGCTGGAATATTTTCCAGATCAAGTTTCATGTTGGGAGTCCAGGAAAATGGGGGTGAGTGAAATACACGTGCAAATTTCAAAAATTCGTAAAAACTTAACGTTTAAAGTGTTATGTATTTTAAACATTTCCGGCGCTAAGTTAAGTTTTTACGAATTTTTGAAATTTGCACGTGTATTCCACTCACCCCAATTTTCCTGGACTCCCAACATAAAACTTGATCTGAAAAATTTTCCAGCGATAACTATCGACAAATCGACAAACCAATTCAAATAAGATCTTTTCCAGACCTAACACTTTAAACGTTGAGTTTTTACGAAATTTTGAAATTAGCCCATATACATTTTATTTATATTATATTGCATAAGAAACATAAATTAATATCGGTATTTTAGTTTTATTTGTTGTTTGTTACGAATATATACAAATTTTTGGCTGATTTTGTAAATTAGTAACTTTCGTCTGGGATTTCAATTTTACACATAATTTATTTAACTTACGGCTGAAGTAGTCGAGACACTATCTGCATTATCGATTTTTTTTTTTCATTTTCGGCTGGCAACTTTCGGCTAACTTTAACAGTACATCGATTTTGCGAATTATATCACCAAATCAGAAACTTCAGGAAATTCTCTTGTTTTCTACGACTAAAAAAATCGTAAACATTTTAAGGGTGGCCATTAAAAGTAATACAGTCCGAAAAGCCGAAAAAAATCTTGAAAAAATTATTTATATTTTTATGAATATTTGGTTCTATAGAGAATATTTCTAGCAAATATGATGTCTTTAAAATATGTGAATCTCAGGCTCATAGCACATTTCTTGTTTTTCAGAAATTCAATCATAATAAAAAATAGACAAAAAAAAAATTGGTCACCCTGTGCGTTCTCGAGTGAGTCACCTAGCCGTTTATGGCTGATTGCCAAATGAGGTAACCTTGTAACTTGGAAAAATTTTCAGGGCCAACTAGTCGTAATAGATAATGTTTTTGTATGTGTAACAAAATGGACAAAAAAAATCATTTGTAAAAATGGCCTTGAAATATTTTTTATTTCAGTTATGTTTGTGTAGTGTGGTTTCATCGAAAATTTGTTTAAGTTGCAATTAAAAAATGTATCATAGGCAAACGGGGAAAGAAACGAAGAAAGAATTAGTTTCTGTGATATCCCGTGTGGAATGGAGCTATAATATCCCTTTTGTGTTTTACTAACACAATTGTACGAGTACGGAAAAAGTACCACGTCAAAAATTTATTTTTATATGTGTTTTGAGCCAACTTAGACATTTGCGCATTACTTTCAAACTTATTTCGTCCGAAAAAAACACTATAACTATACATACAATTGTGTTGGTTGTACTTCAAATCAAGCGAAATTTTTTATCAAAAACGCCATTACAGACTGATTTTTTACTCACACATTTGTGTGGTTTGGACTTTAATTAAGCCATTTTTTTATTTTTTGTGGTTGAAAAAGGGATATAGAAAAAATACATGTATAAAATAAATCACACGGATGATTTTTTTTGGCCACCCTGTGCGTTCTCGAGTGAGTAAGTGAGTGACATAGATGTTATAATATAGCAAAACAATTTTTTTGGTCACCCTGTGCATTCTCGAGTGAGTCAGTCAGTGATATAGACGTTTATAAGGAATAGGTACAATGGGCCGACTTTTTTTTTTTTAGAAATATAATTTTTTAAATTTGGTGTTTTATTGAATATTTTGTAATTGTTTTTTTATTAAACATAAATGAATTTCTTATGAATTAATGTATTTTACTATTTTTCAACACGTCAGCATTTTACTTCACCAACATTTTGGTGAAGTAAAATTTTGTCATGCGCAACCAATAGGTCTATCCCTTTTCCGGCCCGTTAACACAATTGTGTGGGTACTGTAAAACTACCATGTCAAAAATTTATGTTTGTATGTATGTTTATGTTTGTATGTTTGTAAATTATTTTTGTCCGATAAAAAACAATATAACTATATACACAATTGTGTTGGTTGTACTTCAAAACAAGCGAAATTTTTGGCGTAAGTGTAGATAACGTATACATTGCCGAAATCGGGTAAGATGAAAATTTTTTAAAAAAACTTCTTTATAGGATTGTATACCTATCATTTTTAGGAGGTGCAAGCCAACAATTTCGGAAAAATCACCACATTTTCCTGGAAAATTTTCAGTTTCCCCAAAAATATTTTTTTGATTTTTTTCATCCAAAAATTAAAAATCTGCCGTTTTTATTTATCAAATCTTAATTTAAATGATAAAAATTTGAATTACACTGTCATGAAACGGGTAACACATTTGTGTGGTTTGAACTTAAATTGATGCCAACTTTTTTTTTTTGGTTGAAAAAGGGATATGTATAAAAAATAAAAAAATAATTAAATTAAATAAAAAAATAAAAAAAATAAATTTCTAAAAACAAAAAAAAAATTAAAAAAAATGTCGGCATTTCGACACATGCGGCCCCTCGACATTCGGCCCTTCGACACATTCGGCCCTTCAACATTCGGCTCTTCGACATTCGGCCCTTCGACACATTCGGCCCTTTGTAATTCGGCCCTTCGACATTCGGTCGTAAAATAAAACATTCCACCTTTATATAAAAAAAATGTTCAAAAACCTTTATCAAAAATTAAAAAATCTATTTTTTTTAATCTAAAAGACATTTCATTTATTTTAACGTGGTTTTTATTTGAATTTGGCTAATTACCAGAATTAAATGGTTTGACTTTAATTGTTCTTTCTTTAACATATCTACATAAAGCGAATTTATGAAGGAAATTCTAACGCGGTTTCTCTTCTTATCCGTAACTTTTACCAATTTAGAATTCTTGTTTGTGTCTGCACTTGCTATTGCTCCTGTAAGCCGATTAGGTACTGGTTGTTCACCTATACGAGAAACTTGTCAAGTTTTGCCTTCTCTATACTAATATTTTTGCAATCAAACGATATCTTTCCATTTTTCTCTAGTAGCCGGGTTTCAGGGAAATTAAATTAGCATTATCATATGAAGAAAGTTTTTTGCTGGAATTAGCTCCGTTTGAGCAAGGATCTCTCAAGTGTATCTCATTTGCTAGTTCGTTAACCTCATAATGCAGATTCATTATAGAAGCGCTTTCCTTACTTAAGTAGGCGTTACTAATGACTATTTAACTCTGTCTGGTGAGCGCGCTGGTTTACTGGTCTTCGCATTTAAAGCGCATTTAATCTATGTAAGCATTTACTAATTGGCCCGAATCACACCTATTGCTACATGCAATTTCACTACATTATACTATAAAATCCTATTTTATCACTGATGTAGCATTGCAGTCAATACGTTACGACGCATGATTCCAACTTCTTAACGTCACCGGGATCCGAGTTCCTGCTACCCAGTCGGGCTGATTGGGGTGAAACTTCAGATTTAAGCGTTTCTAAAAATTTAGAGGTCAACTAATTTTTGCAGTAAATAAGTCAATAAAACCAGCAGGGTCTTTAAGAGCAATATTATAGTTTTTGTAAATATTTTGAAAAGGAAAGTGTATAAGAAAATTGATTATCAACATAGTTCTTAATTTTTAAACTTATCCACATACAGGTAAACCTCGCTTAACGAACCCTCGCTTAACGAAACCTCGGATTTACGAATATCAATTTTTGATACAAAACCTCACTTAGCGAATACATACCTCGGGATAACGAATAAAAGTTTAGCAAAAAAATAAAAAAAACTTCTTTTAAATCATTTATGTTACGATTTTTTTTATGAAAATACGAGTAGCTACATCGAAAAGCAAGAACATCTCTTGGATTTAAAATATCAAAAGAACGGCTGCTTTAAAATATCAAAAGAATGGCCGTTCCGAAAACCCCAGAGCACTTAAAGGTATTGAAAAATCATCATTGCCGGTTATTTACAAATCAGACACGAAGGCTTGGATGACCAGTACACTTTGTGTTGATTACGTAAAAAATTACCTCAGTAAAGAGATTAAAGATTACAATCATTACAAAAAAAACAACTTACAATCGATAATTTTTTTAAAAAATTATTTAAACCTTAGTGTTTTGTTTTGTATGAGATGCTTTGTATTTTTTATTTTGCGATTTTTATTATTTTTTAATAAAACTGAATTTTTGTACTGAAAACTTTTTTTTAATAAATTTGCACTACAGGAACCAAACTAACAATTTCTCATATAAAACCATATAATTTGATACCTCGATTAACGAATCCTCGCTTAACGAAGAATTCCCAGGAACCGAACCCCTTCGTTAAGCGAGGTTTACCTGTATACCGGTTTTTGATAAAAAAAATAGTGTTTGTAATAAAATTTGCTTTCACATTCCGGACGGATTGTCTGGTTGGGATGAAACCTATAATAGTTTAGCTTTTCTGCAAATGAGGAGAATCCCTTAATATTTGGCGAAAATTAATTATCTACATCAGTGGCACTATTCTGGTAATTCCCCGGGAATAGGGAACTGGGGAAAGATTTTACATAGCTTTTATCTATAAATCAGTTTTTTCTGGCCTACTGAGAAAAAAAGTTTGATGTAAATATTAGTAAATTGGGAATAATTTTTCCATAGCGAAATTATCAGGGAAAGTTATTCCCAATTTTATTTTGTTTTCAAAAAAATTGCCACTAACTTTTTACCTCAGTATGCCAGAAAAAAATTATTTAAATATAATTTATATGTAAATTCTTTCCCCAGTTCCCTGTTCCTGGGGAATTACCAGAATAGTGCCACAGGACGATCTATTGCTCTTGCGATGATGAGAACAATTTCAAGTTATACTAAATGTTCGTTCCCATTTGCATTTTTCACACAAGGCACAAAACTATCATATATGGCTTGACAGTTTTAAATCTGATTATGATTAATTTATATCCCACAACCACATTATTTATTTACTTATTAAGATACATAAACGAACAAATATAATTGGCCATCGAAAATCTTCATCCTATCCTACTAAAATTTATCTATATATATAAAGAACATGAACCGGTCTCCACAAAAAGGAACACATTTAATGAAAATATGTGTCAACTCAGCCCATTTTGATACCAATTTTCCCATAGTACATAAATTAAATATTCTAAATTTTAGCACCCTGATGGTGATACATGTTCACAAATCCTATATGTACATAGAGCAGTATGCGTGTGAGTTTTGTGTAATGTACTCCTCTATAGAAGGGAAGGTGGTCGGAAAGTGGGGTAGTTTTATTTTTGTTATATCAATTTTTGCATATTTTATGGAAATTCATCTTGAATAATAAATACAAACAGACAAATTTAGTTGTTGGTTTTTTAACACAAAACGGAAAATGACACAAGTTGATATGGTAAAATGAAAAACACCTTAAAATTTCAAAATGTGTCACAATTTATCTTTTCATTTTCATCTTCCTACTTGTTATAAAATAAAATAAAAAAATCGAATATGTACACACGGGCTCTTGTCCGTATGCCCTACTATTCCGTCCTTCTTTGCAAAACAAACATAACAATACTATATAGCTAGTAAACTTTTGAACAAAAAGCTTAACTTTCCCCGAAACAAAATTAAATATTTTATATATGGAGCAAAAAAAAAAGCTGACAAAAAAGTTGAACAATAAATTTTAAATGTTCAATTTATTTAAAGCTTTCGAATTACTTTTTTCGTTCGTCTATACCTATACGTTATTATATACAAGTACTTTGAGTAGCAGTGTAGCATAAAAGCTTTATATACGACTAGGTATGTATGTGCGCTAGATGTTCACAGAAGGGGCACATTTTAATGCGCCAGATGAAAGGAGAAAATTAAACAAGTCAATCGCATTAAAATTTTATATTTTATTAATTTCCTACATTTTTAAATCAACAAATTGTCTGACAACACCAACAGCAACAATACCACCCACAATAATAAATCTCTTTATAACAGTGCCTTTTGATGTATATAGTTTTAAGCTTTTTTTAACGTTCGTACTTAATGTTCTTTTTATAAGGTACTTTATTGATATTACAAGGTGAATTGTTTCCTTTACCTGTTATTTATATTCTTGAAGCGTTGTGTGCTTTTAGTTGATGCTCTAGTACACACAAGTATTATACATATGTATACCCTGTTGTCGTTTTTATGTATAAGTTAAAAGCTCTCCATTAAGCTAATAAAGGATATACCTGTATTTTGTTCGTGCTTTAGTTTTTTTATTTTTTTGCTGTATTTTCGTTTTTATTTTTATAGTTATAGTGTTTTGAAGTAGTAGCCAGCACCATCCTACCCATAAATATTAAAATTAACACCAATTTTAGTTATAACCCTGCGTCTGTGCGAATCACCAAAATATGTCTAAATCGTTGTAAGAATTTATGTTACAGTAAATTATTTTATTATGACTTGTGGTAAACTATTTAATAATCTGGTGTCACTAATGAATGTTTATAAATTAAATTCTAAAATGATTGAAAGATGATTATTAATTATTTATTATTTAAATATAAAATTAAAATCAATTAATACAGTGAATTAGTTTAAATGGTAAATAATTATAGTTAAAATAGAAAAAAAATTAAAAATAACGTGCGCGAGAAAAAATGTTGTCGATCCACCATCAAAATATCACAACAATTGATTTAGAGAAAATATCGAGTTTACATACGGTAAGTTGCAATAAATTTATACGAATATTTTAAAATTTAACATGATTTTTTTGTATTCAAAAACATTTAAAGCTTTTGTTGAAAAAAAAACAAATTATTTTTAAGTGTATATTACTTTCTTTACGTAATAAAAAATGGAGAGGTGTAATTGTTGTGGCCAACACCAAACTATCTTTCACAGCAAATGTGCAAAGATCTCCACATATACCACACATAATTTCTAAAGCGAAAAAATGAACCGGGTTTATGATAGAAATTGTCTTGTATAATCGCAAATCAACAAAAAAACCACCCGGTTCAACCGGGTTCAAAAATACTCTTATGGAAACTGCCACTTTCGGTGGACCGATCTGGGGCTGGGGCTGTACAGAGACCAAATTTTTAATGAAAAGCAGTTTTTAGAATAAATCGTCACTTCCGCTTGAATATTGGAAAAATGGTCTGGACCGGTATTGTTGCAAAATTAATTTAAAAGCTTTTACTCCTAGAAAAACGGTTATTTTTGCTCGAAAAATTTGAAAATAGTCTTTTCAAAAATCAAGTACAAAACGAGAAAACTTCTATTAAAGCTGTCACTTCCGGTAGAAAAACAAAACTTCCGGTAAAATTTTCAAAAGCTCTTTTTGAAGCAGTCACTTCCCGTGAACTGATTTTGGCCAACATTCGCTTGGATCTCCCAGTTTGTGGAAAAAGTTTAGGTTTGGAGTTTCATTGCGATCAGTCAGTTCATCTGGGCTGTACAGGATCCGAATTGAGGTTGAAACACGGTTATTTGTCAAAAATCGGCATTATTGTTGCAAAATTAATTTAAATTGTTTTAGTTCCAAATCATTTTTATTGTAATTGCTATACTTTTCAAAATATTTGCAAAAGACGAAAAAGCTCCAATGGAAGCTGTCACTTCCGCTCGACCGATTTCTGCCAAATATCACTGGGATCTTTTGAATAAAGCTTATGTATCACCCTGAGCAGACAAATTGTCTGTGCTGTAAAAAGAACACAGCCATTCAAACTTTGCAAGCACACACGCATACTCACGCGTATTTTTGAAAATCATTTTTTTTACAAAACTTTGCGACGTAAGAATTTTGGTTTACTGCCAGTTTATCGTGAACAATTTATCGTGAGCAATTTATCGTACAACAATTTATCGTAGAACAATTTATCGTGGAAACAATTTACCGTGGAATCAATTTATTGTAGAACAGTTCATAGTGGACACAATTTATCGTATAATAGTTTTGTTTCTTAACCGATTATGATGGGATTGGGTATGTTTGATGGAAATGGGATTCTTGGAAGAAGTTCTGGAATATGGCCACCTAGGACGGAACTCGGTAGTTTCTTAACCGATTATGATGGTATTGGGTATGTTGGAGGGAAATCGGATTCTTTATTGATTTTTGGATAAGTTCTGGATAAGTTGCCATCTAATTGATTGGATGAAAGTCGCTGATAAATTGCTGTATTTGGTGTTCGATGAAAAAGCCAATTTTTTTTTACTACGAAATCTCGCTTTTCAAAATCTCGGTTTTCAAAATCCCGGCTTCTTTTTAAATCCCGGTTTTCAAAATCACGGTTTCCAAAATCTAGGTTTTCGATATCCCGGCTCTCAAAAACCCAGTTTTGAAAATCCCGGGTTTCTTTTCTTCTAGTTCTAAATGGACAAAATAATTAATAAAGTTTTTTAATTGCAAGATTTGGTACTTGCAAAATTTTGTAATAGCAAATTTTTTGGTTGCAAGACTAATAAACAAGGCAATATTTTGTTAATGCAACATTTTGAAATGCAATAATTGTAGAGGCTGACGGCTTCGAAAACTCTCACGGGCACTTAGCCCTCCATCCATATTCCATCCCTATTAGCCATTTTCTAGAACTTTATCGCAAACTCATTTGAATTTTGTCAAAAAATCATTTAAGAGTCCTATTTTTCCCATTTTCCCACATGTCAAATATTAAAAATTCAAACAGGGATTTCCTAAAAATCGTTTTTTTTACAAAACCGGGATTTCTATTTTTCATTTCTATGAGCGCAGGTAGTTGGCTTGCCGCTCATCCTACTTATTGGGTTGACACGAGTGTGGGTTACGGACTAGTGATGCACATGTACATAACAAGCTCCTTGCTATTAGACAGACGCCTATTTCAACCACTCTTAGCTTGGAGAGCATGCACTGATGTGGTATTGGATTGGTGGCGCCCATAACTCGGCCTGACATGTGAAGTCAAAGACCATAAGCAAATAAGCAAAATTCGTCCTGCATCGCCTTCTCTCGATTTCAGTATTCGTTTAGAACTAACCAACCAGCACCGCAAGGAGTTAAAAACCTAAATCTTTGCTCCCAAACGTGATTGCACATATGATATAAAAAGATTGACGATATAGTATAGAAACTTATCTATCAATGGTTACACAATTAACTAGAAAATTTATTAGAAAAAATAAAAAATAGAATTTGGCTTTTTCATCAAAAAGCGAGTAAGCAATTTATCATCGACTTTCGTCCAATCAAAATGCTGATAAGTAGTGGCCGAGAACCGTTCCAGATGGCTAACATTTCCAGAACTTCTTCCAAAAATCATTTAAGAATCCCATTTCCATCCAACGTACCCAATCCCATCAAAATCGGTTAAGAATCTACCGAGTTCCGTCCCAGGTGGCCATATTCCAGAAATATCATTAAAGAAACTCATTCACATCCAACATACCTAATCCCACCATAATCGGTTAAGAACATACCGAGTTCCGTCCCAGGTGGCCATATTCCAGAACTTCTTCCAATAATCATTTAAGAATTCCATTTCCATCCAACATACCTAATCCCATCATAATCGGTTAAGAAACTACCGTGTTCCGTCCCAGGTGACCAAATTCCAGAACTTCTTCTAAAAATCATTTAAGAAACCCATTTCCATCCAACATACTTAATCCAATCATAATCGGTTAAGAATTGATCGAGTTCCGTCCCTGGTGGCCATATTCCAGAGCTTCTTCCAAAAATCATTTAAAAATCCCATTTGCATCCAACATACCCAACCTCATCATAATCGGTTAAGAACCTCCCGAGTTCTGTCCCAGGTGGCTAAATTCCAGAACTTCTTCCAAAATTCATTTAACAATCTCATTTCCATCCAACATACCCAATCCCAACATAATCGGTTAAGAAACTACCGAGTTCCATCCCAGGTGGCCATATTCCAGAACTTCTTCCAAAAATCATTTAAAAATCCAATTTGCATCCAACATACCCAACCTCATCATAATCGGTTAAGAACCTCCCGAGTTCTGTCCCAGGTGGCCAAATTCCAGAACTTCTTTCAAAATTCATTTAAGAATCTCATTTCCATCCAACATACCCAATCCCATCATAATCAGTTAAGAAACTACCGAGTTCCGTCCCAGGAGGCCAAATTCCAGAACTTCTACCAAAAATAATTTAAGAAACCCATTTCCATCTAACATGCCCAATCCCAACATAATCGGTTAAGAAACTACCGAGTTCCGTCCCAAGCGGCCATATTCCATAAGTTCTTCCAAAAATCATTTAAAAATCAAATTTCCATCCAACATACCCAATACCACTTAGGCTGTGTGCCAAACTAAGGTAAATCGTTTACTATGGTAAAAATCGGTTTTAGAACAGATTTTTCGATCAGTTTGCCATAGAGTTTTCGAAAAAAAATTGGATTTACCGAAAAATTTGCTTAAAATTGACTTTTACCTGAAGTTTGGCACACAGCGTTAATTTATTAATCAATTAAAATGGGAATGGCCGAATTCATTAAAAATTTTATAAACCGAAGACACTTCAATTTTTATTTCAGTGTTAGGCTGTGTGCCAAACTTAAGGTAAAGGTAAATTAAACTATTTTTCAAAAACTCTATGGCAAGCTGATCGAAAAATCTGTACTAAAATCGTTTTTTACCGTAGTAAACGATTTACTTTAAGTCTGGCACACAGCCTTACGACAAACTTGCATACGATAAACTGTACACACGATAAATTGTGTCCACGGTAAATTGTGTCTACGATAAACTGTTCTACGGTTAAATGTTCACGTTAAATTGAAACACGATAGTTTCTTTACGATAAAGAATCCGAAATTTTACTATGTAACAGAAAAAACTTTTTCTTGTCAACAATCCGGCCGTTCAGCTTAAATTTTGGAAAACTGTTCTGAATTGATATCGTTGCAAATTTAATTTAGAATATTTTAGTTCGGTGGATCGATTTTGACCAAATATCACTGGGAACTCAAAATTTATGCAAAAAAGCTTAAGAATGAAAATTCATTTCAATGAATAAATCCGGCTAGGCTGTGCAGGACCGAATTATCGTTGGAAAACAGTTTTTTTTTGCCAAAAATAGTCATTTCCGGTTAAATTTTGGAAAATTTATGTGACCCGATATTGGAACAAATTTAATTTAAAATCTTATAGCTTATAATCTTTATTCTCGTAAATGGTATGCTTTTCAGAATTTTTCTTTTCAGAATATAAATCAAGAGCTTCTACGGAAGCTGCCACTTCCGGTAGAAAATCGAAAATGCTTCTAAAAAGCTGTCTCTTCCGATTTCAGCAAAATTTCACTGGGACTTTGTTTTTCTCATAAATGCTTAACTTTCCAAAATATTTGTACACAAGGAATAAGCTCGTATGGGAGCTATCACTTTCGGTGAATTTTTTTTTTGGTCAAAATTTATCCTTATTTATGAAAAAAGCTTAAGTATAAGTATAAGTATAAATTCTGGGTTGTACAGGGGCCAAACTTTTGTTGAAAAATAGTTTGTTTTGTCAATAATCGTCATTCCCGTTAAATTTTGGTTAATTTTGGAAAAATGTACTACGTGCAGAAAGTTTTTGTGTTTCTAGTGGGAAAATATGTTTGTAACACAATTTGTTAATGGCTTCTTTTTCTTCAAGATTTAGGTGAGTTCGAATCAATTTTTCTATGTGGACTGATGGGGTTTCTATTCGTATGTATATATTTGAATTATTTAGTTCGGAACGAAAATTATTTTTGAACAATTGAGCTTCTATAGGTTGTTCTATTATAACGGATTGTTGTTTATTGCCGAAATTTATTACTTCAACAATTGACGTCATATTATATTTCTTTTCACTTTATAAAAAAAAAAATCTAGGTCAACTAATTCCGTAATCTAACTTTCTGATTTATGTGGTTTCACCTATTTTTTTTTTTTTTAATTTAACTTTTGATTTACTTAACTATTTAGGGGAGAGGATTTGAGCACAAGAGATTTAAAATGTAATTACCAACGTGTTATGAAGATTATGGCCTGATAACCCGTAATTCCTTATCTTTTGCACTTCTTTATTAATGTTAATCCACTGTACATATTCCTTATTCTGATAAGCCGTCACTAAAGGAATAGATTTTATTTCACTTTGCACTGATAAGCGAATTTGTTTTCAAATAATTGAGAAAATGGCACTTATTAGATTTTTTTTACTGTTAATGTCTTTAGCAAACAAGGTCCTACGTTTTGATTAACCGTCAGAAATTTCGATTACGAAACACCGATGTCAATACTTGACATTAACTAAGAGAATTTTTATTTTATTTTTTTATTTTGATTAACTTTGTTATTATTTTTGGGTATCATATTTATATTTATTATTTGCAACAGCGTAAGTTCGTTTCTTGAGATACAATTAATCCGGTACAACTGCGCCAGTTACATTTCTATTCACTGAACATCAAAAATAGAAAATGTTTTAAGTGCTGTTTCTAACTTTACGACTGTAAAGTTTCCGACAAAATTGAAAAATAGCAAAACATGGCGGAACATAAAATTTGTCGAAATAACAAAAATGCACATGAATTAGTAAAACAGTTGGCAAAAGCAATGTTAGGCTTATTAAAATTTGTTGCGCTGGTTAATTAATAACTAAATTAGCGGCTTCGGAAACAAATGACAAACACTTACATTTCATTATAAATTGTAAAAATATTTTATTACGAAGCCTAAACATGTGGTTTTTAAATAAAAAATTACTCAAGAGTACATCTAATTTCTTATACTATCGAAATATATTTGGTAATAAATTTCGAAAAAGAAATTTATACGTCGAAAAAATCAAAATCAATTCAAAATAAATGTTCAAAGTGCGTTCAATGTCCACATGTTTTAAAAGATTACACGAGCGATTAAAAACATTAAAAATCAAATTAATCTCAGAGATGTCTAAGAGAAACGGTATATGTAGCTAGATGGCTTAAGATAAGAGCTATCAAATGATACCACCGTTATATCAATACGATGACTAGACCAAATTTATATAACAAATTACAATTAACTTATAAGGAAAATGCTTATCATGCGATTCTCACGAACCGCAAAATGCAATTTGATAAAAATAAAATCATAAGTATTTACGTTATAAGAAAGATGCTTATTATGATATTCGCACAAATTGCAAAATGTCACATAAGATATTTGCATTGAAAGACTTGTTACAGAATAGTTCAACATCATTCTGCAGATTTCATCTGATACCCCGCAGAGTCCTCACACGGTGATTTTGCCGGCTAAACCTCAGGGAGAAATGCGAGGGGTCGTGAAGTTAGAGGCTTGCGGGTAACCTGGCCTACACCGTGATTACAGAAAATTGACAAAAATAAAAAACCCAAATAGTAAATAAAGCCCGGAGTTCCGCCGAAATTTGTCGGTCGGAACTTGAGGAACGAACAAAATAATTATAACCTTGTAATTTTATGTTGTGAAAATGCTGGTCACGATTAATACTTGGAAATTTTGTTGTTTTTGTAATAAAACACTGTATCCAGCTTCTGTTTTAATTCTTGTACAATTTATTTATTTAATATTTCGCCACATTGGCATCATCAGAACTGTTGTGAATTAATAGCAATTAATAAAATTAGATTAGTAAAATACACAAATTGAAGTTGTAAATTGGTGGCTTTTTTCTTTTGAGTTACTACTTACATTGGCAAAATTGATGTTTACATATAAACTGAGCAAACTATAGTTTACAATAAAAAATTATTATTAATTTAAAAGAAACAATCTCACGACCCGTCAATGGTATTAAATAAATAAATATTAAAAATTAAAAAAAATATTAAATAAATAAATTGTACAAGAATTAAAACAGAAGCTGGATACAGTGTTTTATTACAAAAACAACAAAATTTCCAAATAATTATAACCGAGTGAGGTGCCTTGGTGTGCGCATCCGTTCGAATTCAAACTTCGCATAGTGCTGGTTTCGATTTAGGATACGGCCATCAAGGGACCGCAAACAACATGCCGGCACGGAACGGAATCCGAGCTCCGAGCCCAACGTACTCACCCGGTTGCGTGCACCCACACCGTAATTTGGTGAGGCTCGATTACAAATATTTTATATAAAAAAATCAAAATTTAAATAAAAAAAAAAAAATTTAAAAATATAAATTTTAAACAAAAAAAAACCGTCCGCCTTCGTTGGTGTCGTCTTGCCTAAACCCGGATTCCCGTTGGGCGAACTTTCGCCTTATCAAAATAAAAAATTGTTTTGCCTAGTTGGGCAATCGGTTGGGCGTTTTCCCGTCTTAACTGCATTGGCCTCGGTTGGCCAACAAAAAATATATCACGGCTGGCCTCAACTGACCGCCAATATTAATCACGCCACGCCACCCGTAACAATGTCGTGGCCCCTTCTCAGGGGTTGCAGGGCTACACGGAGAGGTATTATTTCGATGCACCACGTACACAACCACAGACACTATGTAGGTATTTTAGTGGGTGTTTCACAGTGTATAATTTTTATTTGCTTAATGTCCATTTGAAACTCGTATAAATTTGTTCCATATAAATTAAACTTGGTATATAAATATTGGGTGTGTGAATTAATTCTTAGACTCGACATTTAGATGTCGCTACGTGAGATTGCGTATAGTTTGACAAGCAATTCCAATTGCGTTTTGTAGCTGTTACAATTGTCGATCTAATTAAGAGCAGAAAGTGTTATTTTTCATATTACGTCATTTTTTTGTAATCGATTTAAAATGGATCGTGATAAGTTGTTTTTTCGAGGGGTTCTTCTTTTCTTTTTTGATTCCAAGAAAACTGCCGCTAAAGCTCACCGATTGATTTCTGATACTTATGGTAATCAAGCTCCATCGAGAGCAAGCTGTTTCAATTGGTTTCATCGATTCCAAAGTGGTGATTTTGACTTGACAGACAAAGAACGGCCAGGTCAGCCAAAAAAGTTTGAAGATGCCGAATTACAAACATTATTGGATGAAAATGCATGTCAAACGCAAAAAGAACTTGCAATGCAGTTAAACATTGACCGATCAACCATTTCTCATCGTTTGCAAGCAATGGGAAAGATTCGAAAGCTAGGAAGATCGGTCCCACAACAACTGTCCGAAAATCAACTGAGAGCACGAATTAAAGCATGCAAAAAAAATCTTGCTGAAAACAAAAAACATAGTTTTTTGCATAGAATTGTTACTGGTGATGTAAAGTGGGTCTATTACGACAATCACAAACGTAAAGCAGCTTACGTCGATCCAGGCCAAGCACGACCATCGCAGCCAAAACGAGATATTCATTGCGATAAGGTTATGCTGAGTATTTGGTGGGACCAGAAAGGTGTGGTGTATTATGAGCTGTAAAACCCAAATGAAACGGTTACAGGTGATCGCTACCAACGCCAACTGGACAATTTGGCATGTGCATTAGACAAAAAACAGCCAGCAATAGCGAACAAAAGCTATAAAGTTTTGTTTCATGATGACAATGCCAGACCACATCGAGCAAAACCCGCTCAAAACAAGGTAGAGAAAATTGGTTGGGATCGGCTTGAACAACCTATGTATTCTCCAAGCCTTACACCTTCCGACTACTATTTGTTTCGATCAATGCAAATAGGCCTGGCTGACGTTCGCTTCCGAAACGCCGGAGAAGTGCGAAATTGGATCGATGGCTGGATAGCTGGGAAAGTTGAAAGGTTCTTCAAACGAGGAATCCACAAACTTCCCAGGAGATGGCAGGAAGCCATTGCTTACAAAGGCGAATATACTGGATAAAATATACTTTATCGTTATCTTTCAATAAACATTTCATTTTTTGTGTTTTGTCCTTGCTGGTGTACAATAAACATTTACTATTTATTTAAATTTCAAATAAAAATGTATATTTTACATCGTTTTGTGGTTTTATTTATAAATTGAGAAATGTCATTCTCAAATCAATTTCTTTAATTTCTTTTTTACATAACACTAGGTATTTTAAATTGTGTATTATTACGCTGACAAGTTCTGTTGTTGGCGGTAATTTATGATTTTTTTTTTATTTTTATTAATTATATTTTTTTTTTGTTATCGACTGACTTTTTTCCAAAAAAAAACTCTCGCACCAACCAACGCAAAAACGTTCTAGAAGAATCTTTTTTCTTCTTTGTTTGTATCAATTTACATTGATGCAAACGAGAAACATATAACAAAAAATATTCCTCTAGAGCACACACACACACACAGGTAACACTTTGGTCTCGCTCTCTCATTTACTCGACGATCGCGCGGCCTTATGCTATTGGGAAAAACGAGAACTTAACATATAAAGGTAATTTCACACGGAGCAAAATGTATTAGTTCAACAAGTGACAAGTGTTCGAACACAGGTGGCATTGCTATCAGACAATATATAACATTACCATAGAATAAAAACCAAAAAAAAAACACTCATAAGGAAATGAAATGAATGTTAGGACCATGGAGTCGTAACAGACTTTAAAATGCATGTTGATCGCCGTATGCTGCTACATGTCATCATCATTCTGATGATGTAGTTTGTGACCTCTAACCCATCTTTGATTGACCCAATATTTTTCAATTTAAGTTTTTAGCATAAACTTACTTTTCTTGGGGGCGTCCCGTTCGATATCTTTACATTATATCCGCGTGATACAAACAAGGACCACCCTTAATTTCCCATAAATGTGTAGCTAAATCATTAAATTGAACAGGGCCAAGTTGACCTTTAAAATATCTTTAATATAAAAAAATACAATTAAATGTTTAACTCCCATCAACAGTAAAATTGTGTAATTCAAACAAAATTGTTTCTTATGTCACAAAACCTCAAAGGAATAATGCCGCTCCATTTCTCATGTACTGTTGAAAACGTAATATTAAATAAGAAGGCCTGCGATTCCCCAATCTTTCATTTTCTTGTGTTTTATGTGACATCTTTTCAAATTTACTTGCCATATGCAAACAGTGAAACACAAATCCTATACAACTTTTTCTTAATTAAACTGATCAAAACGTTTATGCCCATACATAATATTACAGTTTTCGGTTGGCCGTACTACATATGTTCTATAGTCCAAGTTTATTGCTATATTTGTACTATTACAACCTTTATTATGTAATTGGCTATTTGAGATTATAAACGACACCATAATAAGCATGAAATGAAAATAACAACAACGATGTACCATCAACATAAGAAATTAATTGTTTTTTACGAAATAAAATAATGTTCCAAATGGGTGGTTCTAAAGTAAACTTAATCATAATCTCTATCAGGAAATGAACAACGTAGGATACTGTTCATCGTGAGCAGAATCCTACTACATATTTACATTCAAAATCGGGATGCTGCATCTATATTTGTCAAGAAAGTGTCAAAAGTGTGTCGTATAACTTCATAGTCTACTCATAAACATAAAAAGTTTTCTTGTCGCTAATAAAATTGTCTGTAATGTATAGTTTACTAAAACATGTACGAAAGGAAATATAGAAAATTTATGATTTTCTACACACATCCATTGGAAAAGAGAAAAATTCAATTATTATAACTTTATAATTTTATATACGAGTGTTATCTAAACCCGGAAAATGGAATGACATTATACGTGAGTTGCTTCAGATATGAAGAAATACGAGCGACACAGAATCTGAACTTTCGGAAATTGCAACGCGCAGATAAAGTAAAAATTTCATTCAAGCTGGGTCATATCGAATCATGATATACAGATTCTAAATTGAAATTATTTGTTGTAATCTCTTAAGTATTACATAAATCCTTGTTCACGTAATAATTTATGGATTACCTTTCATATTTCCATTGGCATCAAAGTGGTACAACGGAAGCTATCCAGTACTGTAAAAATTATACTAATTTTAAAATTTGCTGTTAAAATTAAATAAATAATTATATTTTTGTATTATTTAAACTCGTAAACCGCATTTAGTGGTTTCAAATCTTTTTATGTTTAGGCCTTTCGTGGAATTTACTTCTCATTTCATTGTAAAAATAAAATTATATTTCTGTTTGAGTATATCTAAATAATGTATTCGTCTGTCTTGGGAATAAGGATGCTTGTATAGCTTAATATATTATAAATAAACAAGGATTTGTATCAATTTCAATTTTTAAGCAAAAATTTGAGAATGCTAAATTTTTATGTGAAAACATTTTTACTCGCGCCTATAAAAAATGTTTTCTAGGGAACTCAGAAAATATTACGTTATGTTGGCTTCAAATGCGAACCTATTAGTAACATTACTAGTTCCAAACTTTCTTTGTAGTCCTTACTTAGCATTTTAGTAATTCTGCTTATCGTTAATCAAATATAGTGCTTTCTCCATCGAAAACTATTCAATTTCACCTCTTAATGATTTTGGTTTTCCAAAAATTCCGTGAACATTAATTACAGAGTGCCCCAAAAGTTAGTTGAAATGGCCAAAAATGTAAGAAATGTAAGAAAACGACAATAAAACCACTTCATATCATAGTTTTAATAACTGTTTATTAAATTATAATCAATTTAGAATATTTCTATTAATAAAATAACCATACAAATTTTATTAATTTTATTTAGTGTTAAAAAATAAACAATTAAAATACAATGCCAAAAGTTAATTCGAATAAAAATAAAAAATTGATATGCTTGATTTTTAATATTTTTGTATGACCGCCATTATTCTCCATAACTGCTTCAAGCCGTCTAGGCACTGATTCTACAAGATTTTGTAAAGTTTCATCCGGTATGGGTGTCCATGTTTCAATTATTTCATTTATAAACGTATCCCTGTTGTGTCTCCTGGAAATAGGAATCCTGCGGTCTAGTTCGTCCCATAAATTTTCGATGGGGGTTAGATCGGGTGACATGGAAGGCCATCCTAGTAAATCTACTTCGTTATTCTGAACATATTCTTTAGTTATCCTAGCTGTGTCCCTCCTGTTGGAATTTGAAGGTCCGACCTAAACCCATTATTTCAGCAGATTGTTTAAAATTGTCGCATAGAATATTACAATAGACCAGTGGCCCTATTCTGGTTTTCCCCGGGAATAGGGAATTGGGAATTAGTTTATTTACTCCCCAAAGTGTATTCTGGCGCTTGGGATTTTTTTTTATTGGGAAAAAATAATTCCATTTTATAGCAGTTTTCACGTTAATTTTTCCCAATTATTTTTTTAGGGAATTGTAATTCGTACTTTTTCGAATTTCTAAACATTATTTATTGTAATAAATATATTTTGAAAAATAAATTAAACTTGTATTAAGGTCGCAACATGCGTTTTAGTTTATAAAAAACAAAATAAAAAATTTTTCCCCCCAAAATTATTCCCAGTCTACCAGAATATACATTTGGGAACAGGGAATTAATATTTGGGAAAAATTGCAATTTGTAATTACAGCAAAATATTTCCCTAATTCCCTGGGAAAGCCAGAATAGGGCCACAGCGCTGTCAATCTGTCTTCAATTATTTGCAACCGGTTCACACCTTTTCAAGAAAAACACTCCCAAACCATCACACTGCCAAACCATCACACTGCCACCACCATGTTTAACAGTAGGTTGCAAGTATTTGTCATTATAGAAGTTTTTACTGCTACTGCGCCATACAGTTTGTCGACGTCGATTTCCAAACAATTCTAACTTCGATTCATCACTAAAGACTTCCAAAAACTAAGTGGCTTATTGAGATACTTTTTGGCAAAACCTTCTTTTCGTTTTTTATGAATCAAAAAAAAATCCTTAATCTTGACAGGAAATACCCTAGTGTAGATATGAAAATTTCATATATTTTGTATCCCTTTTGCTGCTCGGTAACACAATAGTGTGGGTACGGCAAAAGTACCATGTCAAAAATTTATTTTAGTATGTGTTTTCGACAAACTTACACATTTTGTATTTACCTTTCAAACTTATTTTCGTCCGAAAAACAACGCTGTAACTATATTCATAATTGTGTTGATTGTACTTCAAATCTAGCGAAATTTTTTGTCAAACACGCCATTACATACTATGATTTTTTTACTCACATATTTGTGTGGTTTGGACTTGAATTGAGCCATTTTTTTTTTTTTTTTTTAAAAAGGGATATGGAAATGATTTAGTTACAAATTAATTTTCGATATTTTGTGTTTCTCTTTCATTTATTTGATAAAAAACGGTACTTTACTATATTGTACGAGAGGAAGAGAAATGCAAAAAAACAAATACATATTTTAGTTTGTGAAAAACAAAAGAGATATATCGAAAAAAGAATTTTATTTTTTATCGCTTTGTCAGCAACACAGGTGGTGTATAAATAAAAATAATTAGTTGAAACTGTGTGTAATTTTTTTAATTGTTGTACAAATAAATTAAATTAAATGGAAAATAAAGAAATGGATTATCTTTCGAGTGCTCGAATATGAAGGTAATTATTATCATTATTATTACTTTTTCATTTATATAAGTAATAAAATTTATTTAGCAAAAAGTTAAAAACAGTATTCCGTTCGATGTTATACTAATTACTCATTACTCAAAATAAACTCATCTATGAAGAACGGCTAATTTATTTACAAAGCGTAGTGGTGCGTTTAAATTCAGAAACAGAAAAGGATCAGAATTCTGATTTTAATGATGCTAATGATAATGATGGCCATTTGCCACGATACCTTGACGAAGAATCGGATGCTGAATTAGAAAAGGTAATAGCAGAAATTAACGATGACACCGATTCCCAAGGCGATGATATATATATATTCTATAGAATTAAATACAGATGCCGATATTGGTGAACATGCCCAGAACAATGAAGAAGGTCGGGAAGATTCAGAAGAATATTACGTCGGTATGGATGGGACCAAATGGAGGAAAACTCGGCCAAGGAATCATTATTTGTAGGTCCAAAACCAAGTAGAAAATGTTAAATGATGTGGATACATTTTGCGTTATTTTCGGCACATCGATGCAAAATTTAATTTATCGACACATCAATAGAAAAGCTGACAAAATATATCAAAAATGGAACGAATTTAATTCCGATAAAAAACCTATGGTCTGGGAACCGTTACACAAAGAAGAATTATTGGCTTATATAGGACTGCTAATTGTCATCGGGGGTTACAGATCCAACTACGAACCTATAGATCAACTCTGGAAAAAAATTCTAATCCTTTGTAGCAAGCGAGCAACTATGTCTGTGCGACGCTTTTATAAAATATTGAGTTTTATTCGGTTTGGTTTTGATGCAACTATAGCAGCGAAAATGGAAAACGAAAAAGCGGCGCCCATCAGTGAATTTTTTTATATGCTAAACGCCAACCTAAAAGCCAATTTTCGACCGAACACCAGCATAACAGTTCATGAGTAATTGTTCCCATTTAGAGGGCGTACCAAGTTTACGCAGTACATTCCATCCAAGCCAGCAAAATATGGCATAAAAATATTATGGGGATGCGATTCGGACACAGCGGACAGATTTATACCGGTAAAATTGGAAATATTCGGGATATAAACCAAGGCGAATGAGCTAGTCAAAACATATAAAAATACGAGCAGAAACGTAACCATGGACAATTTTTTTACGTCGATTTCTCTAGCGAAAGAACTTCTTAGTTGGAATCTCTCAATGGTCGGTACCATGAAAGAAAAACAAACGTTGTATCCCTACTGAATTTAAAGCCTCAAAAACGCGGGAGGTTTTATCAACAAATTTTGGTTTAAGAGAGAAAATGGCATTTTGTTCATATGTTACTAAGAACAATAAAGCAGTATTTTTAATCTCTACTCAACACAATGACGATAAAACCTCTGGGCCAAAACACAAGCCGGACATAATTCATTAACAAAACCAAAGGAGCTGGCGATACGATGGACAAAATGCTGGGTCAGGTTACAACAAAAAGGAAAACCAATCGCTGGCCACTGGCAATGTTTTTCAATATAATTGACACCGCAGGACTTGCTGCTTATATTATATTCGTTACAAATAATCCATCAACCTTTAAAAACACCAAAACTGGTCGACGACGGGACTTTTTGCATGGGTTGGGCGAACATTTGTGTATTCCACTTATAATAAAAAGAGCAAAATACCACGAAAATCTATTGAAGAACTATAACAGCCGCAGAATGTTCCTTTTATTCCAGACAATACCATGGATAGAGGTGCAGACGGCCGGCTCTCAAAAAAAGGTCAATGTCATATGTGTTATAGAGAGGAAAAACGGAAAAGACCTACACGAAAATCATTCGGCCAGTGTAAAAAGCAAGTTTGTCAGACGCACAGCCTTACGCAAACGAAGTATGAGGACTGCCACATGGCGATTTTTTTTTTTTGTATTTTTTTTAATTCCTATAATTTTTCATAATTTATTCTTGTATAAATGAATTGGTAGTGAAGTATAATATAATACTATACCACTTTTCGTTTTATTAGTTCAATAAATTACAAAGCCCGTAAAAGTTATTAACCCATGACTAAAATATCAAACCTTGTAATGGTGATAGAAAAAAAGTGAAAATTAAGGAAAAATTAATTTTTTTTTTCTTATTTTAATTTTTACATTTTCAAAAAGAACTCAAAAATTTAGTAACTGATTCCAAACGAAATTAAAATCGCAGCAAAAAACAGCAAAAATATTCAAACGTGAAAAATCAGATCTATACCCGGGTGTATACAGTCATGGTGAAGGTTAACAAAGGTTTCTTTCGGACGATGTGCCCTCGTAAATTAGCATTATGCAGGTGTCGTCTTATAGTAGTTTTAGAAACCAAAATTCCCACTCCGTGTAACTGATCTTTGATCTCTCGTACCACAACCTTGGGATTGATTTTGCACTGGCGCACTATTTGTCGATCATCAACAGAAGTAGTAATCATAGGACGTCCCGATTGAGGTCTGCGTGCAAGACTAGGTCCTTCTAAGCTCTTCTTTATTATTTTTCGAACACCTTCTCAGCTGATTTTAAACAATTTACCCACAGCACTGAAGTTTTTCAGAAAGTACTGATACTGCACTAACAATATTATTAAATCAGTTTACAATAGAATATTTTAATGACGCAGATTATAAAATGAAAAAATTATATTTCGGGGAAACCCCACTGTAGTTATTAGAATAGTGTATCAAAAATAAATAATAAACAGTTAAACATTTGAAATCATTGATTTTGGAGAATATATGTGGTGTCATATCTAAAGTTAATAATCTTCAACTGACTTTTGGAGCCCACTGTATATTACTATACGATGTTTACACTAAGTTAGGCTAGGTTGCTATAAGTCAAGAATAGCTTTCAACGATGCTTATTATGACTTTAACGTCTACCACATAGAGGTTGGTCTGGTCATTTTACAAGGCAGCTTCCAGAAATGTATGTCTGCCTGATGTTAGACTGGAATATAGGTTCAGAGCAACGTGTTTATTTTTCTCGTATTCGTCATCTTCAGATAGCTGCGGCAGTAATTACTTATGAGGAGATGCAAATAAGACAGTTTCATGTAATAAAACTAAAAATCACAAATCAAATTTGATATACTAGATAAGATGATCTAGGATGTTTTCTACAAGCGTGCACATCTGAACTCCTTTTAGAGATCTAAGAGTTTCGTATTTTTAGCTGTAATTCCACGCGACTTTTATGTTCCAAGAAAAGGCTATGAGCCAACGAGAGTATATAAGTATGGCACTTTATATTAGTTTTAACACTCCACACAACACTTAACTCAAGGAATTCAACTTGTTGAATTCATTATTACCCAACACAAGTAATTTAAGATTTTCAAATTTAATCAACCAATGCGAGTAATATAATTATTTAATTTATTCAGAAAAGTTATACATAATATAAATGTTTTATTTTACAAGTTCATAAAAGGTTTTTTTTATTTGAGAAAAAAATCAACAATAACCACTCACCATGTTGTCGCGACCACGTCCCAAACAAGGAGACCACTCCTATTCCCCTAGTCGCATCACTTCAAGAGACGTAACTACTCATCTTCCTGGTTACTGCACGATTTACATGTTCCAATTTTTTTTTAAATAAATTTTTTAGAGAAAAATAGAGCTGCACGCAAATAACAAAAAATTACTAGTTAAAAAGAGACAGCCATATGTAAACAACATTTCCCCAAATTAAAAAGAAAAAAAACCAATTTTATTTTACTGGAATTTGTTTCGTGCTTCTCTCGCAAACGAAAATCGTAATATACTTAACCCTTCATTTTTTACTGGAAAAAAAAATTGGAACATGTAAATCGTGCATACGATATAGATCATTAAATACTTACAGAAACTTACAAAATAATTGTTCAATAAAGTCGTTCTAGCTGTTTTTTTAAATCTTAGTATGCTGCTTTATAAATATTTCCTTGCGACTGCTATCACTCCAAATGACAATTTCGATCACTTGAAATTTTGACGTGACAAATAAATAAAAAAAATTGCAAACTATTGAAGCCAACTATGATTTAAAAAATTTTGATTTTAAGATCTAGTAACCTGGAAAATCCATAGTGACATCGCATGAAGTGATACGTCTACGGGAATTGAGCTGTAAGAATAAGAATTATAATTTTTATATCTTTCTTTTTTTCTTGTTTGTTGTTTGTTTTTCTTTTTTTTTTAATTGGGGTCCGTTCAGTGACTTCATCACACCTTCCCCCTTAAGACAATAGATTGAATATGGTATGAGGCTAGAAAACTTAACATAGTATGAGGCTAAGATGATATGTTATGATAATCTTTGTTTGTAATTTAATTTAGTATATAAATTTAGAAACTATAATATTTAATTTTATCTTAACTATAATTTTAAATTGAGAGATTTCAGATTATTTGTTCTATATTTCATCTTGGGTTTTTTTGGTTTTTTGTAATATAAAATTGTGTAAGTATATATACACAGAATTAGCGTAAACACTACATACTAGGATATATACATATTCATTTTGCAACCTTTAATTATTCATGAACAAAATTTTAGTGAAAATAGTTGCATCAACTTGATTTATAATTTGTTAAATTTTTGGAAAGGTTTTGGTAATACACGGTACATTTATTTTAATAATTTTATTCTACTCGTATTATTGTGTACTGTTTTTAATGATTTTCCCACCCGAATGGTAGTGCTTTCGGTGGTTGGTCTGTCTATGACAGGGTAAAGTTCCAACCAAATACATGAAAGCACTCCCTTCCTACCAATAGATTCATTCTTATTTAGTAAAATTAAATCTCCAACTTTTAAAAGTGAAAGGTTTAGTTTTGCGATCGTAGAGTTCCTCCGATTTGTCCGTGTACTGTAAAATATTTTGTCTAGCAATGCTGTGAAACTAACGTAGCTTGTACTGGAGTTCGGAGAAATAGTCGTGGTACGAGTATATAATACCTGTCGATTGCTGCAAGGAATTTGGGATTGAAGGTTTCGTTCCAAATACTAATTCAAACGGCATAATTTTATAAGTTGAATGAAGGGTAGTACTGCAGGAACACACTTTATGGTAACCACTAATGGCAACCCAACTAGAGAGGGTCGTTTTGTGAGAAATTCCTGAGGTATTCGCCTAAGGTTTTATGCGATCTCTCCAAAGCTCCATTCGATTCCAGATGATAAGCTATTGTATGAAGTGTTTTGATTTTGAGCAGCTTACAAGTATTTATGAACATCTGACTCATGAAGTTTGATCCTTGGTCAGTCAATATGGATTGAGGCATTCAAAAATTACATATAAACTGTTCCACAAAAACCTTTGCAACTTCATTTACCTACTGTGTTTCTAATGGACATGCTATGGAAAATTTTGATAAATCATCTTGCACGGTTAAAATATACTTTTTGTGATTGAGAGAAGGTAGTAGGAGTCCAACAATATCTAAAAATACCTTTTCAAATGGTTTGTTACAAGTTTACGTTTCATTTTTATCTTCCAAGAGTGTTTGTTCTTTTGTCAAAGCTCACATTGGTTGATATAGTTCTCGATTCTTTGATACATGTTAGGAAACTTATAAAAATTGTAAAGAGGTAAATACGTCCGTTGTATTCCTTGATGTCCTTCGCAAGGGAAGTTATGGAACTCCTGAATAACTTGCACTATTTCTTCCTCGTAACAAAGGAAGTGGATATGTCTGACTTATCATTTGATTGTGCAGGACTGTTTTATGACTGCTGGAGTAATTCAGCTTTGGTTTCGGTTGATTTGTTGAGTTTGGAAGAAGTTTGAGATCGAGTTAAAACGTCAACATCGAAATAGTGGCTTGAATTAGGGATTATGATCCGGCTGAGTACATCGGCATTCGTGTTCGATTTTCCCGGTTTTTACAAAACTTTATAATCATACTCCTCTAATCGAATTCGCCAACGGATTAATGTGGAACATGGATCGCTTTTGGTAAGCCGCATTAAGGGTACGGCTACAAAAAGCGGTCGGACAATCCAGGCTCCTTGACCTTTGCGATAAAACACATGTAACAAAAAATTCTTGATTGAAATCGGGATAAATTAAAATGGGTGATTTTGTCAAAGCATTCCTTAAAGTGTGGAAAGATTCTTCATAGAAAGCATTCCATTCAAATTTAACACCCTTTTTCAAGAAGTCAGTCAGAGGTTTCGCTAATTTTGAGAAATCTTTGATGAATCGCCTGTAGTAACCAACTAGGCCCAAAAATGATTTAATTTCCCGAGCGTTAGTTGGAATCGGATAATTTTGGATGCAATGAAATTTACCTGGATCTGGTTTAATACCTTATGTCGTAACAATATGACCCAAGTAAACAATCTCTTTTGAAAGAAAATGACATTATCAGGGATTAAGTTTCAAATTCGTATGTCGAAAACTATCAAAGATGTTTTTTAATTTCGCATTGTGATCCGATAGGTTTACGCCATGCACAACCACATCATCCAGGTAGACGAAACACTGAATTCCATTCAGGCCACTGAGCACAGTGTTCATCAACCTCCGGAACGTTGAAGGTGCTCCCTTCAAACCAAAAGGCATTCGTTTGAACTGATAGTGTCCAGTGGAGGTACTGAATGCAGTTATCTCCCTATCCCGAGGATGTAGCGGCACCTGATGGTAACCATTGGCCAAGTCATGTGTTGAAAAATAAGAAGCTTTCCCCAACTGATCGAGTATTTCCGTAATATTCGGCAAGGGAAATACGTTAGACCTGGTTATTTCATTTAATCTGCGTAAATCAACTATAACCTGCTAATTTTTCTCAATGTTGCTAGATTTCTTTGGCACGCACAGTAAAGGAAAATTCCATTGACTGCGGCTATTCTCGATTATATGATCTTCCAACATTTTAGCAACTTGGTTATTTACCTCCTCTTTGGTAGACTGTGGAAGCCTATACGGTTTAATGTGAATGGGAGGGGAATTATAAATAAGCAGAATTTTATGTTCAACAACATTGGTCGTGGTGAGTTTATCTCCTTTTAGGTAAAATATATCGCTATACTCACGACATATTTTGACAATGGAAGATTTCTCTTCATGGTTTAAGTTCTCAGTACCAATTTCTGATTCAAATTTTGTAAGACAGTTGCATATTTCATTAAACCATATGTTAACCTTCACCTGGTACACCTCCCTGGAGTAACATACCTGGCATTGTGGGCTTCGTACGAACCCCAGTGAGAAAGATCCTTGTAAAACTTGAAATATTGATTATTTTTTTTTAGAAAAAATCAGAGATCATCTTTTAGAATAGTCAGAGTTGAGAAAAATCAAGATCAGCGTTCAGAAAAAATTCGGAAACTTGAAAAACTTGAAAAAAGTGCGTTTTTTACAAAAAAAAATTCTTAACTTTTTTGTCCGATTTTTTTTTCTTCGGAGCATAGCTGAGAAGGGTTGTCGGTATGGCAGAACTTGGTGAGTGGCCGATTTTTTTTTGGAACCTTCGCAATAAAATCCGCTGGAATTTATCTTTTGTTCTTGCGAATGGTGCCGGTTCTCAAATTATATGGTACATTGTACATTCGTTGAAGCAAACTAATTGACGTATACCAATTGTCACACGTTACTGATCGAATTGTGTTGTAAATATGTTCAGTTACTAATCTAAAATAATCCTCAGAAATTTTTTCATTACCTTCTACGATTTCAGTATTCTTTCCGAAATATGGAACCGCGTTAATCTGTAATAGAAGTTTTTAGATAAATGTCTTTTAAATTTTTAGAAAAATCAATGGTAAAGAAACACGTATACCATATATTTGCCATGTACGAAGTCTTTGCATCGTTTAGCTAACGACCTTGAGCCCATATTTATCCGGCTTATCTTTCATGTAAACTCGGAACTTACAGCGTCCTCTGAAACTCCGAAGCTGTTCGTCAACAGTACTTTCGTGACTCTGGCTGTAGTTACTTTTATTATTTTCTATAAACATGTTCCATAAATCCCTGATCGGAAATCTGTCATCCTCTTCTCTTTCGTCTTTATTATCGAAACGAAGACAAGTTGATAAAAAAGTAAACCTGTGCCTTGGAAATACGCATTTGTAAAATGTAAGGCCATTAGCTGTTGACCATAATCGATTAACATCGACGTTTACAGATTTCCATAATTCACTGTAATACAAGATTCCGATATAAGCTCTGATCTCAATAGCATCAGTATGATGATGGTAACTTTGTTGTTTTTCTTCAACAACCAATGATAAACATTCCTGTTCGATCTTCAAGTTCGTATTATGTACGATTAAATATATCATCTCATCAGTAAATAAACACGCCCAAATAGCATCTATCGTTTCAGCATTTACAGCGTTACCAGCTGGACCGGGCTCTAACGGTTGCAAATGTCTGTCTGCAAAACCAATCACAGACATTAGAACGAATAAATATGAAATAGTTATCGCTAATTAATCAATAAAAAGTTATTAAAAACATAGCGGCTTAATTAAATTTGTATTGAAAAAATTTCTGTACACGAATTTGTCTCAAAATGTGTGAAACGAAATGAGTGTAACCGGAAAGATATAGTAGTAGCATTTGTGTTTGTGTTAGTCTCGTGCGTATGATTGTTTTACTGCATATGCAAGCCACGTGGCATTCGTTTTTTGTTTTCATATTAACCCTTTGATTGCCAACATGATTTCGGCTAGTGTATTGAAGCGCACGATCGTGCTTGACACTCAAATGTTGTTTTTTTATTTTTATGTTGTTTATATATATTCGATTTTAACATTTTATTTTTAAAATTTATGAAATTCAAAATAAATTTATTTATAAAATTTTATTAATACATATAAAATAAATTTATGATAAAAGAAAATATAAAATATATTAGCATGGTATATAAATGAGTAACTCACGAGACAAAATCGATATACTGATTTACGTTGGTACTCTTACCTGATCTACGAGACGGAGTTTTTCTGGTCCACTTGAAGCCGTCTTTCCCATAGATGTGTTTTGGCGGGCGGCCACGTTGTAATTCACTTTGACTGCATTAACCCTTTGATTTTCGCTTGGATCCTCCATGTCAATATCCATAGCATCGTCATCAGATTCTTCTATCATCTGAAGAATCCTCCGCGCTTGAAAGATGGTCAGCACCATTGTCTTCTATCGGTTCTTCCTGCATGTCATCCTCGAGAAACCGCTCTCGTAAATATCGCGAACGCAAATGATACGCCATTCTAAACATGAACAAAAAACGTCAAAAATCGTTGAAAAACGTTACAAAAATTTTTTTAAAAAAAACATAATTTTGATGCATAGAAACGATGTTTACTTACCTCTCTTTTGTTTTTAAACACGCAAATTAAAAAAACAAAAAATTCCACAATTCACGAAAAAACAACGTTGATGTCATTACGTACACTCCCCAAACTGCTTTTGACGACTGCTGCAGACGAACTAACGGTCGCAGCGCTATCCCAGTGGCATAGGTATAAAAGTGTACCCCTTGACTACCGACAGATGTCGTTAGGAGTTTATATTTCGAACATTTAGATATCGAAATACCCCATGTGCCAGGTAAAGGTTAAAGTTTTTATATTTCATAATTATTCTGAGTTGGATAACCCGAATGAAAAACCTTTTGTGTGCATAAAGTTAGTTTCTGAATGACTTGTAGGAGGGATGCAGTTCAAAATTTTTGGTTTAACCTGAATGTTATTTGTTACGGATTTTGGACTCGAGTTGAAGTGTTCCGAGTTTTCTCGAGAACATTGACGTTTTCTTGTTTAATTGGTTCAGAATTTGTAAGATTATTGTCGTTGGTTAAATTTTTCCGATCGTTGGCCCTTGTCTTAGAAAAACAATCACGAATATGATGGCCACGTTTTTTTACAATAAGCACAAACACAATTGTAATTAGTTTGTGGCGGAACTTTAACATAAGAATACGAATTATTCGGTACTCTTTGGTAACATGCATTTGCCGAATGATTCATCTTACCACATTTTTGACAACTAACTGTAAGCTTTGAAGGAAGGGATGCTTGAGTTTTTTTTTCCTTGAACTTGTTATTGTCAATTTCTCTTCATATGCCTTGTTTACTGCATCCTTTAGGATAGTGAATCGACAAGCCTTGACGATAACTTTGATTGGATCGAGCAATCCTTCCTGAAGTGCTTTTAAAGCGGTTTTAAAACTAGTAATGTATTCGAACTAGTAATGTTTGCGATTTGCAAAATTCCTACCAGTTTCGTTTGTATTTTGCTCTATGGTGACTAATTCAACCTGTACAGTCCCAGGGGATTTTAACATACCGAATTGCTTTATGAATTCCGTTTTTAGAGTTTCATAAGATTCATATTTGTCAAATCTTAGCTTTGAGAAGTTCGAGAAATTTTAATTGTTCAAGTCTGAGCTTAAAGGGTTGTGAATGAAGCCACAACACGCAAATCAGAGGAACCGCCCTTAAATTTTCTGAAGCTCTCAGAGACTCTCGTTGAAACGGCTACATAGCATATACACTTCTCCACCCCTTATGGGAGGTGGATGAAAGATTTAAAACTGTAACTATTATATTATAAATCTGAAATACGTTTGGTAATCAAATTAGAACTAAAAATAGTAAAATATTAACACATAATATGCTTTCAGGTTCAGATACGAATCAAACGACACAAAGGTTACATAATAATGACGAAATGTACAATAATTACAAATCAAAGATTTTAATCGAATTCCAAACGTTAAAAGCTAAAATGGTAGAACATCAAATTGTTATGTATCAAACTAATATGTGATCAATGATAAAATCAAATTCACTATTAAGGTTTTAATATTGATTGAAATTGAACGAAATTTGCAATAAGCGACGAATAGCGATAAAAGCTCATATCGGATTCGTTATCTAGGCCTACAAATAGGTTTATATAATTTTATATTGTAACACGAAACCTATAGAACTAAATTAAGAACGTTCACAGTCCTTTGTAAGTCACAATACCAATGACCTTTGGGCATTTAATGGTATTGAGGATCGAATTTATTTTTATATAGATAAAAAATTTGTTTGAGACATGTTTTCCGAAAATGTCAAAAAATAATGTAACCTTTCCTAGAAGGTTATCATGTTCAATCAAAGCTATATCATTTCATTCATGTATCGTGATTTAAGCATTCACATGTGTGTATATGTGAATGCTTCCCACATTTCTATAAAAGACAGTAGAATACAAAATTGTTTAATGATATCAGAATACTGGAAGTGTAGATGTTTTGAAGAGTACAACAATCTAATATTGATTTTCTTCTGTTTTCCATTTGCAGAGAAACAAATTGAATTAAAGTGCAATTCCAATACACGGTTTTGACTTATCATTAATGATTTTGCGTTCACTGCAAAAAATAGACATCGGTAACAGTCGAAGTCATTTTAAAACTTAGTGAACCACATGTAGAAGATTTTGTCTCAATTGTAAACTATTCTACCATATTTTACAATTTGTCTATTATTGCATTTTTCGATTTTCAGATAGTGAGAATCGTAAAATGCAAAATGCCACACAAAACCATTTTACGGTCATTAAAAACGCGAACACGACCTAACATCAATCGACAACACTCTCGAAAAAAAATGTTACTTTGTGTCGATGACAACTTATTCGGTGAACGCCAAGTTGTCAAATAAACTGTCCTACTTTGGTACTCAGTGAACAACGAATGGTCGAAAAATGTAACGTTTAGTATCATTTTGTCTTGCAGCGAACACAACCAATGACTAAGTTGTGGTGTGGACGTGTTGGCACATTGTGCGGTTAAATAATTCACGGTAATTTTTCTAGACGAATGCCGTCAAAAGCGACAACCTATAGTGCCAATCTCAACATATGGATCTACATGGGATTTTGGGAGCTCCCGTGTTATTGCGATGATTCTTCTTTTAAAACCAGCATGTGCATAGGAGAATTATTTTAATAAAAGGTTGAACAAAAGAGAATGCTCTTACTCAGCTGCTAAAATACACATTGAAGTAAACTTCTTCGAGTACATGACACTTAGTCAAACTAAGTAGTTGGAAAAATAATTGTCCAACCACATTTTTTTCTAGCTTAGGTGGTAGAGTTGTATCAACTTGTTTATGTATGTTTTATATTAATGGTTCCCAGGAACTATGAGTCCCAGTAACAGTACCAGCTGGTTTCGACTTTCCAAAAAAAACCACCGATATCTCCAATAATCAGCTCATCCTAAAAATCCCAAGTTTATCGATATGTTGAGATTTACGCTATACGCTATCTGTATGGACCAAGATTGATAGACTTTTATTTATGGGCTCCAAGAACTACCAGTTACGGGCGAGATTGAGCTCTTTTCATTAATATCCTATTAACTTTTTATTGGAGATTGTTTCGTTTATAAGGTGATTCAATTAGTCGATAAATGTAATCGATCGGATATTCGGAGTGATGAATATTTGTCCAAATTGATGATGTAAAATTTGTTCAGTTCCTTGTTTTATGGTCACTAGTCGGGAAATGTATTCAAAGATGTTTACCGACGGTGTAAATCCCCATAGCCATTAGCTAAAGGCAGACGAAAATATTATTGTGTTATATTTTTGGCATGAAAATGAGAAGGCTAAGGGGCGACGTTATACCGTTCTAAAAGCTCTATACACTAGTCCAAATGTCAACCTCACATGCACGTGCTAATCAATCAACGAGGCTCTGGCGACCGAGAAGCGGAGGAGTAACCGAACACCGAGAACCTTGTATTATTTTTAATAGCTTTTTCACAATGTTTACGACTTTTCTAGTCATACAAAACAAGGATGCAATTTATTTACATTATATCTACCACAAAAACTAAAAAAATTGCACACCCCCTGCCCCCATTTTTAACCCCAGAGTACTTGTGTACACAAAGATACACAAACCCTTACAAAAATAAGAATATCCTTATGTCTCTTCTTGGCAGGTTCCAAGAAGAGACCCAGGGTACACAAGTGGTAGTACACAAGTATAAATGTCACTAGGAAATAATTTCCTCTCCGGTAATCCAGGTTGAAAGCTGCCTCATAACTAGTTCGTAAAGCAATAAACTCATAACATAAATGCGATGCCTATTCATACGAAGTTCAAAAATGCCTAGATTACAACCTTACCAATTACACGCCGCGACTCAACAAGAAAACGAAAGTTCTTTTTCGGGAATGCTGCACTATTCATAAATAATTTAGTGAAATAGAAAAGTGGCATCACAACTTAGCAATGAAATCACTAAATTAAAGAAATAAAATGAGGAGCTGAAAAATAGCAGACTAATAGAAGTTTTGGAAATTTCTGTTAAAACTTATAATGAAAACAGCACAATTGCCTAAAATACGCTGAGTTTCATACATATAGTGAGGAACTTGCCAAATAAACTTATTGGAAACATTAACTAAAGAAAAGGCTTTAAAAAGAACGAAGAGCAGAATTCCCGCCAGAAGATGGGGAGCATTCACAAAGAAAAGTTAATGAAACTACCGAACCAGTGTCTGTATCACAACAGCCCAAGCACGACATTTCTATGACGTTTCTATGAAGACAAATTCCATTCTCCAATTAATGCGATTGGCATTACAGAGGTTGTGACTATTCAAACATACACACACTACATGCTAAAAGTATTTGGTCGATGAGCTTTTTTCAATTAAAATAAAAAACAGCATTGCAAGTTTTCGATGAATATTTTTTTTAAACACCCTGTCTAAATGTATCTATATATACGTATATTTTGTTTTGTTCCAATTATTATTATTCGCGAAATCACCAACATACTGAAAATCAATATACACTTGGATGCTGGGCTTCGAGCTGGCCACTCCATAACATTCACATCCACCTCTTGAAGGTACTACACCATCCGTGTGCCGTCTCGCATTATCCTGGATAAACAGAAATTTTGCACCAATAAACCCGGCAAAAGGTAAGACGTACTCCTCGAGTACTTCCTCTTGATCGACAGCTAGTATTGGCTTCGGTAGTTTCGTGCTCAACGAGTTATATATACATCCCTGATGACGAGTGTGAAGTATGTCCTAACTTTGTCCTCACTTTCTTCGTGAGAATGTATTAGTTAATCTCTCGCTATAATGAATTTTAAATGTCGTAATAATTGTAAATACTTAATAGAAAATACAAAAGCAGTTAAGGAACGTAAATAAACAAAACAATTATCAAAAATAGCTAGATTGGACGTAAAAATAATGGTTTGTCAAGAATAAAACAGTAAAGCTTCTAAATAGCCCCTAGTCGTGGATTAGTAAATTCCAACAAATCTAAACATAAATTGTATCAAATGTTAAAGGCGATTAACGAGCACTTGTCATATGTCCTTGGATTCGTTTAAGTGTCCACTATAACTTCAATGAATATCAAGAAAATTCTATGACCCTGAAAAGAAATATGGTGATTTGAGTACTACCGTATAAGCGATTCAAGGGTGTCTATTGTGTAACGAAAAATTAATTCAAAATTTCAATGTTAAAGTCAATTAACGAGTGTAACGAGACTCAAATTGGCGTGTGCGTTGAATTTGCAGTCCGTTAACAGAATCTCCCTATGTTTCTTTATAGTAGCGACTGCAGCATTTTTGCCAGCTAGGTTTCGGCGGTGGGTTCTTGTCGCTAAAAATAGGGAGCTTGAGATGCTGCTTATGAGAAAAACTGTAACCCCAAATTGACAGTTTTGGAAGGGCAAATTATGGAACAAACGCAACGGCATAAAAATTTTGCATAAAACAAAAAAAAACTCTAATTAATTTTATTGTCACAGCCATTTTTAAAGTGGTTAAGATTTACTACCACTAATACGCGCCTCCCTCCCCGATGGCATTATCTGTTGCACAATATGTTAGATATGCCCCTGTATATCACAATGTGTTAACCCGCACTACACGATCACGAACACTATTCACTCATCATTTTAAATTACTGAACATTTTCCACTATGATAAAAATTCCACAAAACCAGATAGTTAAATGAACATTAGTTTAATCAAAATCACACAAATTCAAAGAGAACCCAACAAAGCGCGTCACACTGCGAAGAAACAACATAAGAATAAGATAACTTTCGAAACGGATTGGTTGTTGACAACAATTATTAATACGTATGGAATTATAATATACATAAGTTAATGAACATTTTTATTTAAGAAAACATATTATGTAAACTATAATTATTGGGGATCCGCGGTCCTTTACAACAACAAAATTTAAAGATAATAATTTATATACAGTTTCGAGAAAAATTGTCTTACTGGTACATATGCATAGTACCGATACTATTGGTTACATATAAATATATATACTAATAAACGTAATATAATACATATAATATAATAAATAGTAATAAATAATATAAATCAGATTATGTAAATTATAATCATATAGTAAATATCATAAATAAAAATTAAATTAATTAATAAACAGGAATTATATCCAATTTATTAACGGACACTTAGCTTTATTCTGGTTACATGTGATTCGTGATGACGACCGTCAAATTAACGTTATTATACAGTAACCTTTCGTTTTATTCCTTTTATTCGTAATTGTTACAGTAGTGGTTTCTGCGGCTTTACAATTAGCTTTTCGCGCCAGTTTGCGCGCGTCTGCAATCGCGATTTTGGGGTACTTTTCCGTTCCGGTAACCCACACAATATTTCACGGAATTTGTTATATGAATATTAATCAAATTACCGCTACCAACAAAAAAAAATTTGTCGCGGAACAATGCCTTTCCGCAACAACTTAAAACTTATAATAACTTATCAATGTGGAAGTACACAATATAAGCCACTCAACAAGACCTTCCGTTTGAGGCACTGTGATTCTTTTGTGTCCGCTTCACGTACAAAAATTAAATGACCGATCAAAATTTGTTATTGATTACATTCCGAAAAATTTGTTCTTCTTTTTTTCCTTTTTTTTCGTTGTTGGTAATACGAAAAGAGATTACAAAAAAAAACAATGCTAACCAGATGATCATCACCATTTTATCAAATTTTAGGATTAATTATACGTTATCAACAATCAAACAGTCATGGGCACATCTTTAACGACGCGCCAACACAATGCGGCAGCATTTAATATCTGACAAACCGTATTATACTAACAACTAGCAAATTCAACCATCTGGCCCTCCTGGAACATTACCCAAATGTTACACGAGCACCTGTCATATGTCCTTGGATTCGTTTAAGTGTCCACTATAACTTCAATGAATATCAAGAAAATTCTATGACCCTGAAAGGAAATATGGTGATTTGAGTACTACCGTAGAAGCTTTTCAAGTGTGTCTATTGTGTAACGAAAAATAATTCAAAATTTAAAAAAAATAAAATTATAATAATAATTAATAAATTTTTTTTGGTTGAAAAAGGGATATGTACAAAAAATAAAAAAAATTATTAAATTAAATAAAAAATAAAAAAAATATATTTCTAAAACAAAAAAAAATAAAAAAAATTCGACCCTTCAACCCATTCGGCCCTTCGTCATTCGGCCCTTCGACACATTCGGCCCTTCGACACATTCGGCCCTTCGACATTCGGCCCTTCGGCATTCGGCCTTCGACACATTCGGCCCTTTGCATTCGGCCCTTCGACATTCGGCCCTTCGTCATTCGGCCCTTTGTACCCATTCCGATTTGAGTACTACCGTATAAGCATAAGGTAGTACTCAAATCATCATATTTCCTTTCAGGGTCATAGAATTTTCTTGATATTCATTGAAGTTGTAGTGGACACTTAAACGAATCCAACGACATATGACAAGTGCTCGTTAATCGCCTTTAACATTGAAATTTTGAATTACTTTTTCGTTACACAAGGGCGTGATACTTGGCATCTTAGCAAAATTCTTTTACGATTTTAAACAATAATCTATAAGTAAATCACTTAAAATAGACCTTGTTAAAGTTAGCCGAAAGATTCCAGCCGAAAGATAATGCAGATAGTGTCTTGACTATTTTTAAACTCTCTTTATACTCTCGCTCCTATCGATTTTTAAATTCCTATAAACTGAAATAATTTCTCCTTCACCCGAATTATGTAACCCGATCCTAAATTCTCCTAAATTCGAGTTCATGACTGATTTTTGCTGTATTCAAGACACTATCTGCATTATCTTTCGGCTGGAAACTTTCGGCTAACTTTAACAGTATTTAAAATAGGACCTTTAAAAATTTATTATACGGAAGACCAATATGATACAAAACATATGGGTATTAACCCTCATGATAGCTTAAAATAAATCATTTGTTGTCAGAAGCAGTTTTAAGAAATAAATTTCACATTCATTAAATAACATCAATCATTTAATCTGAACATTGAAAATATTTACATAAATATATATCAAAATTCATTATAAATAGTAAATAATTTACCTTTATTGGTTTATCCGAAAAAAGTATATAATATTCACTTATACATATACAGTCTTTTAGGATTTAGGACAAACTTCACGAATTTGTAGAGAAGCGCGAAGTTTGTCCTAAATTTGTCCTAAAATTGTTTTTGTAAGTTTAGGACAAAGTTAGGACATACTTCACGGGAATCCCTGATGGTTAGCCTTACTTATTTTGAACGGATAAAATTTATTGTCACGGATTCCGCAAGTTTCGTTTATTTTCGGTTATTCATATATTTATGAGTAGAGCATCGTTTAATTTGCTGCAATATGTCGCAAAAGGAGCCGCTGTCCCAGTTGAACCGCATTTATATGGCGATTTCGCAACGAAGTTGTTACAATAAAGCGGTCATAACGCTGGGCTGCGTAGCACGAGGTCGGCCACACCCTTGTCGCCGTCTGAAGCCAACAGTTTCCTGATATCTCTGCCACACTTGACGAACGGAGAATCGGCTCAAATTTAGTTGCAGAACCACTTCACTTTGGTGCTGCCCGCATAAACTAGTGCAACCACTTTTGCGGCTACTTCTGCTGTGGTATCCATTTCTTTGCTTCGGTTGAAGAGGTAATCAATGGAGGATCGTTCATGCTAAGCGTCGATATGCAAATGATCACAATTTCGAGCGAGATATTTCATGGCATGCTAACAAGATCAATGTTGAATTATTTTTAGAATTTAATCCGAAAGCCTGCTATATGCATTTGACACTTTTTGTCACTTTGTTGGCACGGCACAAGCACAAAAATGGTACCACTGGATAGGTACTGAAATAGACTTTGAACCTGCATTAAAAAAATTAAACAAATATTGGATTTTTTTGATATTTTTGAAGTTTTGTGGAAAATTGAGCAATGGGCGATTTTTTGTACCCAAGTGTATTTTGTTGCGTACAAAACTGATTTATTTTAGTTATTAAATAAACATCTGTGAGTGAATATTAAATTATTCATTTAAATTAAATTTACTATTTTTTAAAAATTGATTCTGGTATTAATTTTTAATGCCGCCGCGGTGGCAAAGTGGTTAGCATGCTTGCTCCAGCGATCGGAGGTCCGTGGTTCGATTTCCGGTGGTGATAAGGAAAAAAGTTCACGGCTGGTTTAGGATCAATGAATTAATCACTCATTATCCGAAATGAAAATATGATTATGAAACCTCATTTGAGGCGGCCAAATCCCTTGATGGGATATAGTGCCAGAGAGAGAGAGAGAGAGAATTAATTTTTAATAATTTTATTATTATGTTGATTTAATAAAAAAAACTTTCAAAAGTATAAAAAAATGGGCAGAAAGTGCGAACTAGCGATTGAGTTAAACGCAGCCGTTGTCATTCTACATAGAGATTGGCATTTTCATACTGAAAATGGCAAAAAACTTGGGATTCCAAAGTCTACCGTGTAATACACACTAAAGCAATTTCAAGAAACTGGCCAGAACTCTTCGTAATATCGGCAAGGGCGAACCACCGCGTTGGTATGTGAAGATACATATAGGAATGTTACCCAAGCGTAATAGAAAGTTGACCACACCCCAAATATTAGCTCAAGTAAACAACGCTCGACAAAATAACTTGTCGTTAACTACGATAAAAATGCCCCTAACAGATCAGGTGTTTAATGGCATAATTGCTGTAAAAAAACACTTCTTTCGATTAGAACCCATATAAAAAGACTTATTTGATCAAAGCATGGACTGGACAGACGAATCAAAATTCGAAATTTTTGGATCGAAAAGTAAAGTTTACGTTCAACGTCGTCCTGGTGAAAAAATGCTCCCAGACTGTGTATTCCCTACAATAAAACACGAGGGTGGGTCTTTAATGATATGGAATTGGTTTGGTAAGCACACATTGGAGATTTGGTCGAAATTACGGGTCGAACGAATCGCTTCGGCTATCTTTTAATCTTGGAAAAAGGTGCTATTATACGATCTGGACATAAACTAATGGGACAACGGTTTACGTATCAGCACGACAATGATCCCAAGCACACATCTAATGTGTGTAAGGAGTATCCACAGTAACAATTTTGACACCGAAAGCTAAATTAAATGAATTGGCCCCGGCAATCGCCCGATCTTAATCCGATAGAGCTTTTGTGGGATCGCCGTTAGATCGGTAGCTTTGATAAACATGCCCAACAACGGTGAGGGGTTTGTTACAACAATTGCAAGATGCCTAAACCAAGATTTCATATGAACAATTAAATAAATTAACCATTTTTTTTGTTTTCTGTAATAAGTTAGCTTTATGAACTGGTAAATTAAATTATTCGAAATAAATTAATATATAAGTTAAAACTACATATATAAAAAATTGTTTAGTTATAAAAACCATATCGACCAAATACTTTTGGCCTGTAGTGCACTTTAATTAAATCGGTGTCCACAAACGACTAGAGAGTAATGGCAGAAAACAATAATGTTTGGAAGATCAATACTAAATATCCCGATGCGTAAAGAGCTTTAGTCACAAATCTTACTGCAAAAAGTAATGAGTGGAATACCTGTAAAGATAAAAATATTTCAGCAATTAAGGTTTTTGGTGAGAAGGGAGACCACCTGCCAGAAGGACGATAGCAACTCAAGATGAAAGCATTGCCTAAGAGTATTACCCAATGTGAGGGTTGAAATAGAACCACTGAAAAAAACACGCGATTAATACCTCAATGCAAGAAATGCTATGGCTAAATTTTGTGGGTGATATATTCGTTGCGTAAAATACAACAAAACAGACAGATACAACGTGAAAGACTACCCAGTTAGCGAAAACGAACTAGCAAGGTATATAAACTGTAAACGGTAACACCTGGTCAACTATAGAAGATGCGAAGTAGCGGCACAACTGCAAAGAATAAAAAATAAAACGCACCAATCGAATTAAAATTTTAACGGTACAAGAGAGAAAATTCCAACTGCAACTAGTGGAGCCACCACAACCACAGTTTATAGCAGCCGAGGGGAGATCTTGCTCACAAATAGCACAGCAATTAACTAATGCCGCACTAACGAAAATCCACTCAAAATAGTATTTCGAAGTATAAAGACGATAAATGCACGCCTAACAAAACCAGAATGTGGTGTAGAAGCAATTTATAAGCGTCTAGAAAGGCAAGAAGCGTCTGGCAACCGTTAAAATAACACTTATGATAGAGAACTTTGTGCGACTTATTCCCAATCATGAACACTGTTCTAAGCGTTTCACCAAAACAAGCATCGTCACTAGTACTGCAGGTTTTCGCAAAACATATTGGGAAGATTTTGAAACTCCATCCGCGAAACTCGGTTTTCTACTTGATAAAACAAAAGTGGACTCAAACCAGAATTCGTGGCAACAACTTAAAAATAACATCAAATAGACATCGGCCGGATAGAATATTTGTCTCTGCGAATCTAAACACACGTTCACATGTATGTGTTGAGAGATCACTGCGGCCAACATACGAAGGCCACATTTAGTCACCAATCGACTCGAAAATAACTTCACGTTAGAAATCCGGGGTAAACACCTCAAAATTTCCATAGATAAATCCTTTAGGTTAATAAACACATTACCATGAACCATTGGAGACGGTCACCTAAATTCGACGAGAACACAATGTTGTTTCACGAACTGAGATTTGATATAGCTATTCAAAATCAGCCAAAGGAATCAAACATCCCAAATTGTTTCACGACCAATTCGTGATCTCCGAATCACTAGGGAAGGGTAATGTGGCTGACACGACGAGAAAAAATGACCTCTAGTTGTCAGCACTTTTTTAGAAGTTTTTTTTTTTTTTTTTTTAAATTTCAGTCGTCCACATTCTCGTCTCACGCGCTGTCCTTTGTCAGTAGAATTTATGACAATTTCAATCAAAAGCCTTATGTATTGATTGTATAAAATCAAAACATAGTTCAACGAGTCATTCAACCCTGTGTGGGTGTACACACAGAGTAATAATAAATTATAATGACAATGATTATTATTAGTGCTTTGTCGAAAGGTAAATATGCTACAAAGTTTAAAAATCATTTGTTCAAGTCAAACGTTACAAAGTTTCTTTGATAGCTTCTCAACACATAATATCAATAAAAACTGACATAGAATTAAAGAAAAAAACTTTCACATTAACTTGAAGAAATAAACAAAAGAAAAATTGATTATTTTAAAGCGTATATGAAAGCTTTTGCATGTAGCATGAAAAAAGGTATAATGATTTTATGCAAATGTTGAATTGTTTATTAAAATAAACAAAAGCTTTAGGGCACTCAAAATAGTTTGTTAAATTTTTTTTAATGCTTTGACCATTTGCTTGTGATTAACAAATAATTTTTGTTCTAAATAAATAACGGGTTTCGTGACAAAAACTAATAATATTAAAAGTTTACTGTGCTCTTGTAGCTTGTAAGGTGAAATGTTTTATGATTTGGTATAAAATTTACATATCGTTTGATATAACAGTGATGTAAGTTCTTATCGAGCTTAAAATTATTAGAATTAGTGATACCATTTGCCAGTCATATATTTAATGTAAGCTAAGTAATATTTGTCGAGTATGAACTAAACAGATTCCAAGACGTTGAACTTGACTTTGTAATTACAATTAAACTAAACAACCAATCCACCATATTGGTGGGACCATAACAAACAGGGCGAGTTTTAAAATATTGATGTTAGGGAATTAAGATTTTTAATTTATCGATTAATGGTATGGGATTGGTCCTATTGATAATTTTGTAAGTACTTTTGGGACTTGGATATATTCGTTGTCGTATACTATTTCTAAACTGACTTTGGACCATGTATTCAGACCAGGTACTATGGCGCTCTGGAATATGACAATGCTGATCGAACAATCAAAATTTTGAAATAAAAATTCCAGTTTTATTATTAAGTAATAGAGATACGAATCTTATGAATCTTGTTATACTAATTAGGTGATTTTTCTTTTGGTTTAGCTCTCTCTCTCTCTCTGGCTTTCACATCCCATGAAGGGATTTCGCCGCCTGCACAATGGCCCTCCATCCATCCCGATCCATTGCTCTCGTCCTCCAGTTTCGACATCCTAATGCTTGCAGATCTTGTTCAATGTCGTCACGCCAGCGTAGTCGGGGTCTTCCTCTACGACGTACTCCGGCTGGTTGTTGGTGAAACACTTTATATATCATCCGTTGTTGTTGGGACCTTGTAACGTGGCCGAGCCATCTCACTCGATTGGATTTAATGAATCCGATGATATCGCTGCCTCCGAGGAGTTGCTTTATTTCGTGATTCATACGAATCCGATATTCGTTGTTCGCAACTTTAATTGGACCAAAAATTGAACGGATGACCTTCCTTTCGAATGTAGATAACAATCTACAATCATTAGAGGTCATGGTCCAGCTCTCGCTTCCGAAAGTCAGCACAGGTCTTATTAGTGCTTTATAAAGTGCGAGCTTGCACGACTGCGATAGATGTTTCGAACGCAATAATCTTGATTGGGCGTAGAAAACTCGTTGTCCGGCAGCGATTCGGGCTTTTATTTCTGCCTGCATTTCATTCAGTGATGTTATAACTGACCCGAGGTATTTAAAGTTTTCGACACCATCAAAATTGTGGTCGCCAATTCCGAGATTTGCACTAGAGATGTTCCTGGGTGTTGTTAGATATTTGGTTTTACTGCTGTTCACCTCCAAGTCTTCTTGCGCAGCGATCGAGCGGTATGAAACTGTCTTTGATATCGCTAGGTCTTCGGCCAAGAAGCACGATATCATTTGCATATCCAAGAATTTGGCCGGATTTATTAAATATACAGCGCGAAGTTTCGATGTTGCTTTTTCTCACTACGTACTCAAGCGCCAAATTGAACAGCAAAGGCGCGAGTGCATCACCTTGTCGAACGCCAGATGTTATTTCAAAGGAGTCTGACACAGTTCCTTCAATTACGATTCTACATACAGACCCATACGTTGTTAATTTACACAGCGAAACGAGTTTCTCTGGGATACCTAGGCATATGAGCGCGGCCCATAAGTTGTCGCGGTTTATACTGTCATATGCCTGCCGGAAGTCTATATATAGTTGATGTATGGTTATGTTGTACTCCCAACATTTTTCCAAGATCATCCTCATGGTAAAACACTGGTCCGTGGTTGATCGGTTGTGTCGAAAACCACATTGATAGTCGCCAATGATGTTTTCGGCGAAAGGGATGAGTCTGGCAAGTACAACATTAGCCAACACTTTGTAAGCAGCGTTCAATAGGGCTATGCCACGATAGTTTTCACATTTAAGACGGTCGCCTTTTTTATGCAGCGGACATATGAGCGCGGTCTTCCAATTCTCAGGCAGCTCTTCTTGGTCCCAAATACAGACGACGAGATCGTATAGACTTGTTGCAAGAGTAGCGCCTCCGAGTTTAAACAATTCTGCGGGGATTCCATCGAGACCGGGTGCCTTTCCGTTTTTCAATCGACTAATAGCTGCGTCTACTTCCTCCACTGTGGGATATTCGACAAAGACCTCGTCACCTGGAGGAGCTATTGCTCTAATGGGGGTCACGTCGTCATTCCGATTTAGCAGATTTTGAAAGTAGGTTTGCCATACTGAGAGAACATCAGCCACGTTTGTTCTCAACTCTCCATTCCCGTCTTTGATGGCTGTACTTCTTGGGTGGAAGTCTTTTGTGAGATTCCTGGCGTTGGCAAAACAGTCCCTTGAGTTTCCCAGTTCCGCTTGGAAGCTGATGTTTTCGATGCATAATCTCATATGTTCGCGCTTTTTTTGTCGAAGGTATTTAGTCGTGGCTTTCCTAGCGCGGAGATATTCTGCTAGAGTGCTTCTAGTGTTGTGAGCCAACCATTTTTCACGAAGCGTTCGTTTATTTTCGACGACCCTACGGCATTGGTCATCGAACCAATCATTGCGGGGCCTCGGAGGTCTTCTTCCGATAGTATTTTGCGCCGCGGTGGTTATGGCTGACTGTATAGCGTGCCACTTCTCCTCGATGTTAGAGGGAGCTTCTTCGTTGTTGCTGGGCCGCTCTAAATAGTTAGTGACAGCTGATTGGTAACTCTGCAATGACGCTTGGTCTTTTAGAGCATTGATATTCCATCGAACGGTCTTTTGTGCTTGTCTGTTAAACGTAGATGACAGTTTGCACTTATATTTAAATATGACAAGCATATGATTGCTGTCCATGTCTGCACCTCTGTAAGATCTAACGTCAGATATGCTGGTGGAGTGCCTCTTAGACACCATGACGTGATCGATTTGATTTTCCGTTCTCCCATCATTCGATCTCCACGTTACTTTGTGGATTCTCTTATGTGGGAAAAACGTACTTGATACAACTAAGTTGTACGTTATTGCCAGGTCGGTGACTCGTTGGCCGTTGTTATTACTAGTTAGGTGCAGGCTGTTAGGACCGATGTGCGATGTATTTTCTGCACTCCTACCGATTTTTGCATTAAAGTCGCCCACGATGATTTTAATGTCGTGGTGCGGTATGTTATTGATGACTTCCTCCAGTTCGACAAAGAAAAGATCTTTGATGTCATCTGATTTATCTTCGGTGGGTGCATGCACATTGACGATCGTGATGTTAAATTTCCTAGTGCGAAGTCTGACCGTGCATATCCGCATGTTGATAGGGCGGAAATCGATGATATGATGCTTCACGCGCCGATGGATGAGGAAGCCAACTCCAAATTCTCCTCCGTTCTGATGGCCGCTGTAATGAAGAGTGTAACCATTGGTGGTGTCATGGATCCCACTCCCAGACCATCTAAGCTCTTGTAGTGCAAGTACGTCTAATGTGTAACTCTTTGCTTGGTTCGATAAGTTCTGGAGATCTCCAGGTCTTAAGAGGCTAAGCACGTTCCATGTTCCCATTTTTAAAGCGTTGTCCGTGTACAATTTCCGGGGTCGAGTTTGTAATGAATCCGATATGGTTATCCGAGGCCTTTGTTTAGGGTTCATAACTTGGTGAGTTTTTATGAGGGGAGGTTGTTGGCCTTCCGCTCAACCCGCTTGTTACGTGTGTGGGTCACGTACTGGTGAACATCTTGAGGCATCCAGTCCTACCTTGAACACATTTATATAGCGAGCCGCTTGATACAAGACAGACGCCCGCTTCAGCCGCTCCTAACCTGGAAAACAGACGCTGGTTTGGCATTGGTTTTGAGGCGCCAATGGCTCGCCCTGACATGTAGTGTCCATGACTATAAACAGGATTTAGCTGCTCGTCTCCACTACACCGCCTGATTCATTTAGAGTTACCCAGAGAGCACCGTGAGGAGGTATGAATCTCGGACTTCGCCCTCCAACCTCCTTCGCCTGGTTTAGCTGGTTGTTATTATATGATGTTGACCTAATTTCTAGATATCTCTTTTAAAGTTTTCTTAATTCTTCTGTCTTTTATTCCGGTTCAATATCCAATTTGATTCTCTTTCTAATCCTTCTTCATTCGCATGGAATGGATTAATGTGTCGTAAATAAATATAAACATACTTATTTAATTCTAAATCACCTTGTGGTAACTGTTCATCTTTGTCACTAAGGTTATCAGTTAGGCCTGCGTTATTTACATTTTCTAAAGTCATTTCCTCCCACCTTTTCAGCTTGCATGGTATCAAAATAACAGAAAATGTAATCTACGCATCATATGTAAGAAATTTGAAAGGTTTGGTTAATAGTAAACTACTCTGGGCTAACTGTTCATCATTGTCTCAATGATTTTTAGTTAGACCCATGAGGCTCTATAGTATTGTTCTGGCCATAAAAGGTTCTGTGGGATGCAGTTCTAAATGCATGAACCCGTCTTAACTACGAGGTATGGAGGCAACCTAAAATTGTCTAAATAATCTCTAAGCTGAGCGAGAAGGCGCTTCAGAGAATAGGTAATTGATTGATTTTTACTGGCAATCAGTTTGAATTGATTTTTTGACCACCAGCTTGCTAAGCTGTTTAAGTCGGTTATTCGCGGTCTGCGTCATTTATGGGCAGAATGATTAACAAAAATATTATGATCTAATTGATACTTGATATCTACCATAGCATAAGCTGAAGCTGTACTGGAAGGTCGATGGTTTTAAGATTGAGCATAATGATGCCGTGGGAAACCCTAGCGAAGGCTTTACCAAAATTTGTTGTGACGAAATCGACCTCCTTTCCCGCCTTCATGATGTTAAGATCGAATGATAAGCATTGAACTAGGCTTGTTATGGTGGATCGACCTCATATGTTCTGGAAAATTCCAGAAAAGAGTTAATGCGGATTCAGTGTTGCGTTGTTTCGTTCTTTCCTTCTGAATTGTTTTTTATATCAATCCAAGATGCTGAAAAAAACTCACAAGTAAAAAAAACGTCATTTTTATATATACAACGAAATTGGTTTAAAAAATTTAAGGAAAAAACGCAACATTGAATCCGCCTTTAGTTTTAGAAAAGTGTTTTAAGCAGTTCATTTTCGTAATAACTGTGCTAGAATCGTCGTTCAATAGATAATTCACTTCAGGCTCAAAATCACTATCAGATAAAGCAAATTTAAAATCATTTTTATGCCGTAAGAACGACGATCCTCATATTTTAAACTCGACGGACACCCATCTGATTTCTTCTTTAGATTAACAAAATGCCAAAGTTGTTTTGGGTTTCCGATTAGATCTACTTGCCTTACGAAAAGTGAAACGATACAATATTTCTGATTTCAAGCAAGCATGATCATTCTGGTAGTAAAAAATTATTAACATCGATGGATGGTAAGAGTCAATATTTGCAAGGATAAATTAGTTTCTGTGGCAGTGCAATTATTAACATCAGAACAAAATACCAGATCGAATTGCCTGTTCAAGCTGTTCTTGATATTACTAATTTGGAATGAACCGGACTTCAACATATTATCCGCAAATAAACTTCCTTGGGTGTAGTTGAGTTAGACGCCTTTTCTCGTGTCTTTTTTACTGTCGATTTTCACACATTTAGCAGCTCGAAGCTTTTAGTTCTATGAATGAAAAGTTCAAAATAGTGAAAGTTAGAACGAACTGTAGTCCTCGTCCGTTTGGCTCAGAAACGGCTGTATTAACACTACCATCTTTACGAAAAACATCGTTGCATCATGGTTTAAGAAAGGTTGACGATACGCAGCTTCGGATAATTGCTGAGATGGACTTCAATATATAGTTCTTCAGACTCAGCAACTATTCGTTCGCCGGACTAAGTAATTTCTGTGAACTTTTCAGAATTTTTCACGTTAGAGAGAGTTGAGATACAGTTCTTTAAACTCAGCAATTGTTCGTAGGCTATCTGCCCATGACCTCTAGCGCATGAGCAGATAGTCCGGTCAACGAATAATTACTGAAATTAATTTCTGTAGTTTTGTCAAAATGTTTTTATGGGATGGGGTTTGATTATCTGGTGGTAGATGAAGATTATAACTAATTTCTGATTTTTTCAGGATTTTTCAATGGGGGAAACTGAAATATTGTTCCTCAAATTCAGCAACTATTCATTAGTCGGAGCTCATGTCTGGTGGTAGAAGAATATTAAGTATATTTTTCTGTGATTTTTTCAGTATTTTTCTAGAAGGTGAAGTTAAGATAGAGTTCTTCAAACAGATAAAGATTAGTTAACGAAAAGCTGCTGAATTTGAGGGTCTATATATATCAACGCCACCCAATACAAATATCCTTAAGAGTCTAGGAATTTTTTGTAATATTCCTCTATCTTTAGACATCAGCCAATAGTCTGTCGAAAGAAAATTGTTGAGCCGAGGAACTATATCTCAACTTCACCCCATATAAAAATCCTGAAAAATAACAGCAAAATATGGCTAATGAATAGTTGCTGAAATTATGGAAGTATATCTCAGTTTCACCCCAAAAAAAAATGTTGAAGAAATCACATAAATTTCTTTTAATAACATACTCCAGACATGAGCCGATAGTCTGGCCAACGAATAGTTGCTGCGTCTGACGAACTATATCTCAACTCGAAAAATAGTTTTAACCTTCCTATACCACAAGACATAGTAGCTGAATTTGAGGAACTACACTGTGCCAAAAAAAAGAACAGAAGATTGTTTCGTAAAAATACCAATATTTGAACGCTTGTATTTTAGCGAAATGTCACCTTTAAAAAATAATTTTGATTTTAATTTAAGAAAATGTTGTCTTCTTTTCGATACTGGAATTCGTTTGATTTTATTTTATTTTTTATGACGTTTTTGAGTAAAACAAAAACTGTCTAAAAGAAAAAAAATGCTGCTGTTTGAGACTGTGACTGAGAGTTCATACGACGGATAAAAATCTCGGATTTTTCTATCCCAGATTTTTTTTTCAATATTTTCAACTTTTTTTATATGAAAAGAGGCGTGCCCGTTGTATAATTTACGTGATGTAATTGGTTAAAACGATGGGATAGTAAAATCCGAGATTTTTATCCGTCGTATGAACTCGCAGTGAACGACGAACCTGCTCGAGGTTTCATTCCCAAATCCAAATTAGCCATTTTATAGAGAATTTAGAAACCTTGAAAACGATGCTGGGGCAATGTCGTTACGACGACTCCTTGTCAATTTATTGAAGTTTTAGCGAGAAGCGTAACCAAAATATGAGTATCACACGTATGTGAAGCTGGCTCGAAAACCATCCCGAAAAACGCCTTTTTCAAGTTAGGTGTGTTTCTCTACTAAATTCAGTAAAAGACTCTTAAGGCCGAAAAATTAAAAAATATATGAAGAAAAACAAATTCCATCCCGAAAAAAATAAAAACAGTCTCACGTACACAAAACAAAATTTAAGTTGAAAAACTATTACAAGCAGGGATTTATCACACTGAAAATTAATAAGAAATTTAAAAACAAAATCCTTCAAAGAAAATAGTTTGAAAATTTTTCAACGAACTTAATGTTTCGGTTCACAGAGGTTGGCAGATATAGCGGTATACGACTAATTATTGCACTAACTATCAGCATTAATCACAAAAATGTTCATTACGTTACAGCGGGGATGTAGGGTTTCTCCATCTGATTTAATATTCGCATCTCATAGTTATCGGAATTATGCTCATATATCACCAAAAATTTCTCAGTTCACAGAGTTTGGCAGATATGACGGTATGTTCCCAATTTATGCACTGACCACACAAATGCTTAATACCTTACAGCGGGAATGAGGGAGCTCACCAGCTGATTTAATATTCGTTGTATACTGTGTATTCGTACCGGCATTGAAAATTAAAACTAAAATCTAAGAACAAAATGGAATTTTCAATATCGCGTGTTACCTCCTCTAGACCCCTCACATTTAAAACATTGTGCATTTGTTGCATGGTGATTTGTTGACATTCTTCTTGTAAAGCATCACGGAGTTCCTGCAAATTTGTTGGTTGCTTTGTCCGTTTTCCGTCGCGCCATTGTAACATATCCCAGGCATGTTCTAGGGGGTTTAAATCTGGACTTCGCGGAGGAGGGTATATTAAATTAATGCGGTTCGCTTGCATAAGTAGCGTGTGATTAGATGTGTGTGCGGCCGGGCATTAGCATGTAAATCTACTCCCAATTTGCGTCTATAATATTGACACACTAATATTATAGATTTGCCCAATTTCACGATAAGTTACGCCTACGCCACAATTTTTGTAGCGTGCACGAGTAATAATTGTTCTTTTCGATTCGTCTCGCTTGAATCTTTAAATAACCATAAATTTAAAGAAACTCAAAATTTTATAGTAAGGTAGTGGCTTAGTTTGCAAGATAAAAAATGTAATGGTTAACTTGCTAAAACTTTAATAAATCGACAAGGAGTAGGTAGTCATATAGAAATTTCCACAGCATCATTGTCAAGGTTTCTTTCTTTTAGTCAATTTTTATGTTACTCAAAATGGTCATAAAAAAATAAAATAAAATAAAACGGATTCCAGTATCGAAATTAATATCAAATTTCCTCCAATTAGGATCAAAATTAATTTTTTTGAAAGGATTTATTTCACTACGATACCAGAGTTTAAATCTGGAGGCCTACTATGGAAATCGACCGCCGTCGATTTTTGTTTGTTGTTTATATTCAGAAATAGCAATTAGTATTTTTTCGGAACAATTTATTTTTTTACTTTAGGTTTCGATAGTAATGGTGTTTGTGATTGTTCCGTATATTGGTCTATTTTTAGTATTCTCGAATTAAATACACAACCGTAGGAAATTCTTTCATTTGCGTTAATCTGTATGACAACGACTATGACAATCGACACTTACTTATACACAATCAACTTCCCAACCACTCCATACTTTTCTTTCCATTAACGCTGGATCGCGAATAAATTTGAATTTTGATTTATAGATGGAAAATGTGTAGTGGTGGTTTCAGTGGTTTACACTTAGGCCATTTTTGGCCCATTGTGATACCACGCATTCATCCTACATCATTAACCACACAACTACAGTATACCACCTGCACATTGCAAGCTCCATGTCAACCTGTACATTGACATGGACGGTGGGTCGGCGTTGAATTCTGCACTCCACCAAGGGGTCTTATTTGTGTTTATTACAGGCGCGTACACAGGATGAAGCCGTGGGGGGGGGGGGGGGGATTTGCAGAAAACATGTTTTATATATATTTTTTTTCACTTAGTAGCATTAGCTAATATATATTATATTTTATTTTATTTCACATATAAAAACATAAACTATACAAGAAAGAACTTAACTATTAAAAAAAATAATATATTAAAAATTATATAACAAAAATTAATAAAAAATTCATCAAGAAAAGTTAATAAAAAATTATAATATGATGTATGTACAAGAAAAATGAATACATAATAAAAATTATATATTTTTTCTTATAAAATAGAAAAAAATGGCAGATTCAGCAAAATACAATTTTCTGAAACAATTAAAGAGCGATAGAAGTAAATACTGAAGTTCAAAGATTTTTTCTTTTCATAATTACCTACTACAAGCGAATTTCTAATTTACGTGAACTTTTTGCTAGTTCATCTAGAACTGCATCAACAGAAACCGCGATATTACGATGAATATTAAGTAACGCTAATCCATTTAGCCTATCTTCATTCGTTGTATTGTGTAAATACGTTTTGAGTCGTCTCAATGTTGAAAAAGATCGTTCACTGCTTGATGTTGTAACCGGTAGTGTTACAAATATTTGAAGTAATTTTCGAACAGTTGGGAAAATTGATTCGTCGCATGATAAAAATGCAATATGAGCATTTTTTGGTGTATTCGAAGAATTTATAGCATGACGCCACCATAGCTTCAGTTCACCAATGCCCCCAACTATGCTGCAGTTCGTAATACTTTTATATTTTTCCAAAAGGATTTTTGCAGATTTTTCGTGCTCCGTTGAAAAATTTTGTTCATTTGGCAAAAGACACATAAAACTTTGCAATATATTTTTATGTTGCAGAAACCGATCGTGAATTTGCATCTTTGTAGAATCTAGAAAAGGTATAAAGATGGCAATACGATAATACTCTTCACGATTTTCAACTGCAATGTTGCAGCGATGAATTTGTCTTCCGGCTAGACGAGGAATTCGTATTTCTACATTAAGCTGGTCACATATTTTATTCACGTCACTGAAAATTGCACTAAATTGCATTTCTGTTTCGCGTCGTATTTCATCTAGCACATCTTCAACATCTTTTGCCAGTTCGATTGCAGCGGCCAGATCCAGATTTATTGTTTGTAGTGAACGACTTAGTGGCAGGGTTATACCAAAAACCTTGGCAAGCGCATGAAGAGTAATTTGAAATTCAGTACTCCTAATATCAGATAGAAGCTGAATCGCAGAAGAAGAAGTTGTTTTGTCATCCCAATCAGAAATAATTGCCATCGCAAAGACTGCAGATTTTTGAAGCTCCAGAAATACTAGGACAGACTCGTGACATTGAATCCGTCGTGTGGGACATATTTGTTTGAGTCGCGTTGCTGTTGATTCAGGTGCCATTTCGTCTATACAATTTTTTAGCACGGCTTGGCGCTTTGGGGTGTTAAAGAAATTGTATACACTTCCACGCATAGTTTGCATTAAAACATTTGCTAGACCCTTACCAGTCACATCAGTAACGGGTACAATCTGTAAAAAATCTTCTCTGATGTTATTCGAATTGGCATCTATATATCGAAAGCATAATGAAAATTGTTCAATACCAGCTATATCAGTAGTCTTGTCAGCCAAAATCGAAAACGATTTCGCACTATTTATTTTGGCAACAATTGAACGAACAACGATTATGTTGCATGCACTTATAATTTCGTTTTGAATTCTTGGACTCAAATAAGTTGCATTTTTTCCTGAAACTTCTAGATGATTTTTAAGTATTTCATCTCCACATTGGACTCTAAAACGTAAAAGTGCTCGAAAATTTCCATCATTTTCCTCTGGATTATCTAATGTTAAAGTACCAGAGTCTCTATGTCCTCTTAAAGGCAAACCCTGACAACCGCAAAAAAGTATAGTCTCTATGATTGGAGATAATCTACTCCTATTTTCTAGTATTTGTTTTTTTAGAGCGGAGTCCAATGCCAACACTACAGGTTCCATTCTATGCTCGGAAATTGCTTCACGATTTTGTGCGTGAAGAACGGCTGTTTTATGATACTCAGTTTCCTGATGTTTTTTGAAATTTTCTATGGCATCTTTCCAGTTTGAGAAAGCAGTTTTGACAAGTTTTTGTAACGGCTGATATCCAACACAAACACCATAATTCGCAGAAAATAATACACAAAACTTACAAAAAGCGCCATCAAAACGTTTTGAGTATACTAACCATTTCCACCTGCCAAACCAGCTGTATTGAAACTTCAAATTACGTTTTCCACTAAGTGGGAATATAAATTTGTCGTCCGTCGGGATACCAAAAGTTTTTTAACAAAAACAATCTTTTTTCGTCGTTGTATTGCTCTCCTCCAATAAAATTACTAATGTCATTAATATTTACATCTGAGTCTGATGGAGACTCACAACCACTTACCAAAGGTGCAGCAATATTACTTGTACCAGGAACAGGAGCAACCTGATCAACACAGTCTGTTCTTTTTAAATCACTTTTTTTAGATTTTTTAACAAAGTAATTTGTTAAAATAGAATCTCATTTTTATACATGAACAATTATAACTTTTTCTTTTCATATTTGGATCAAAGCAAATAATTATGTTGTCCTACTCTAATTCTATTACCTGCGTATTTTATGAGTGATACTTTATTGAAAAACAAAAAAGAGATAAATAAATAATTTGTTTTAGTAGCGTGTGATCGCAATATAGAAAGCAAATTGAAAAGCGAAATGTCAAGCAATTTTATTTTAGGAAAGAGAGATATAGAGGTATATCCTCTATCCGGTCGCAAATAATTATATTTGCGACCAGAAATATTTTTACTAGATTTATTTGCCATGCCAATTCTTACATATTTTTTAAATTTAAATTTATTTTGCGATTGTTAAGTAGAAATACATAAAAAGACTGCAACCTCGGAAAATGCGTAGCAGTCTTTTCGTGAATTTCTACTTTACAATCGCAAAACAAATTTAAATTTAAAAAATATATATGAATTTGCATGGCAAAATCATTCTAGTAACCATATTTCATCACAAAAATTTGTAATTATTTTGTAATAAATTCTAGTACTATTTTCATTATGGATTGTGCTACGAGTGCTGATGCAACATTACTGTCATTCTTTACTCTTTTTTTTTAATTGGAAATTCTTCTTTCAACTTAGCTGTTTATTTATTTATTTATTTATTTATTTACCAACTCTATACTTATATACAATCTGGTTACAATTTTAAAAATACATTAATATAGTATACTAAAAATTTAATTAAAAAAAAATAAAAAAAAAAAGAAAATTAAACAAACATGAAAAATTACCAATAATTTAAAAGAACATTAGACATTAAATTCTTAAATGCATCCCTGGATAGATTAAAGTCGAAAGCCGATCGAACTTTATTAAAAGAAACACTAGATTGATAAACAGGTTCATATTTACCGTAGTTATGCCTAATATAAGGCAGCTTAATTTGGAAATCTCTAACGCGAAGGGTCCGTAACGGAGTATATATATCGTACAACACCAAAATCTCAGGACAGTCAATTTTAGACACCAACAAGTCTCTAACCAATAACGCGCCAATTTCGATTCTGCGGATAAAGAGCGGCTCAATATTTATTAATTTACATCTACCTCGATACGGTGGGAGTATAAAAGCGGGTAGGTTCCGATCTCTGGGCAACATTCGCAGAGAAAACCTTAAAAAGCGCTTTTGAACACTTTCTATTCGGTCTGAACAGTTACCATAAAACGGATTCCAAATTACTGCACCATATTTCAACAACGAACGCACAAACGAAATATATAATATTTTAATAGAATAAGGATCTTGAAAATCCCTCGAAAACCTTTTAATAAACCCAAGCATGGAATTCGCTTTAGAAATGCAAATATCTATGTGCTTATTGAACGATAAGTTCGACGTAAATGTTATACCTAGATCCATAAACGTATCAACATTATCAATAGTATGGCCATCCAGGAAAAAATCAAAACTAGCGGGCGTGATCGTACGGGTAAAACGGATTGTTTTACATTTGGAAATATTAAGGGTCAAATTCTGAGCTGTGCACCACATACTGAAATTATTTAAGTCAGATTGCAAGTCCCTTGCGTCATTGGTGCATGAAATGGTTTTAAAAATTTTAATGTCGTCCGCATAGATGAGGATGTCGGAATAACTCAAACAATCCACTACGTCATTGATGAATAATATGAAAAGCATAGGACCCAAATGACTACCTTGAGGCACACCCGAAGTGACATCAATAATTCTGGACGTGAAACCACCAATCTTTACTATCTGAGTTCTGGAATCAAGATAAGATCTGATCCAGTCCAGTGGGAGAAAGCTACAATTCAAGGAATCAAGTTTCTTCAACAACATGTCATGATCAATCTTATCAAAGGCCTTACAGAAATCAGTGTACACAACCTGGACAATTTTACCCCTATGTAAGGCATTAGAAACACCATTTGTAAGCAAGAGTAAGTTAGTAACAGTTGATCTGCCTGGAAAAAAACCATGCTGTTTTGGAGTGATAACAGTTTTCAGGTGAAAGAATAATTGATCTTTAACAAGTTTCTCAAACAACTTAGGTAAGACTGAAATTATACAAATACCCCTATAGTTCTCAATATTACCACGAATCCCGGATTTGAAAATAGGTTTAATAAGCGATCGCTTCCAAAGAGTAGGGAAATATCCATCTCTTAGACTTCTATTGAATAGAAAGCACACCGGGGCGGCAATTGCGTTACCGATCAATTTTAAAAATAAAGGCGGTATCGAATCAAAGCCGGCACTATGGTTAATGTCAAGATTTGACAATTCCGATAAGATTGTATCAATTTCCAAACGAAACATTGAAAATTTCTTATTACTCGTGACATTATTCAAGCTGCAGAAATTTGAACCTGAATTTGGATTATAAACGCTCTCAAAGAAATCAGCAAACAAATTAACCTTATCTAGATTGTTATCACAGAACCTGCCTTTCAAATACATTGTGGAAGGAAAACCATCAGATTTTCTTTTATAGTTAACAAAATGCCAAAAGTGATTGGGTTTCGATTTAATTTGTGATTCCACCTCCAAAACATAATTACTGTAAAGAAATCGGTTAAGAAATATATACTTTTTACGTAAGACCTTAAATGAGTTGTAATTTGCTGTATTCGGAGATAGTTTATAAAGTTTATGAGCCTTATCCTTTCTTTTTTTTAAATTTATCAATTCATTCTTGCGCCTGAAACAACCAATCTAGGAATGAATGTTTCAATGCCCATTTGAACAATTTTATAAAATTCGTTCAACATATCGTCTATATTATTACAATTATAAAATGAAGACCAATTATACCCATCAAGAAATGCATTTAAAGAAACATAGTCGCCCCTTTTAAAGTTATAGATGACAGAGTCGGTATTATTTTCGATTAGTTCACTGTATTCAAACAAGACTGAAATATTCAGCGGCAAAAGATAAATACTTGAAGATCCAGCTAAATCATCGCATGTTGTGACGGTCATCTCATGATCAATTGGCACAAAGGCTAGGTCTAACACGTTGTTACTGCAATTCTTGACATTGATACATTGTTTCAGTCCCAACGAAAATATTTCAGATATGAACTTTTCCACATCATCGTTCATGTTTATGGGAGTTAAATTGTTATCCATGTACTCCCATACAATACCTGGCAAGTTAAAATCACCGAAGATAAATAAGCGGCCCTCAGGTTGAAGGAGTGCACTAATATTAAGTTTCACGGTGTCCAAAAACATATTATAAACCGCAACGTTAGAATGACATGGTATATATGTGACACAGATGATCAGCGAATATGAATAAAACCGTAAGCGCACAGCAACAATTTCAGTACCACAGTTGGTTAATGTTATCGGCATAGATGAGTATTTGTTAGAGACGGCTATTATAATACCACCCCCCACGGCATAAGTGTCCTGCTGTAGATGTCTGTCTCTCCGATAAACTGCATAAGTTGGTGGAAAATACTCCTCGGTTCTGTAGTGGGCAGTCAACCACGTTTCCGTGATGCAAATAACGTCGTAATTCTCCTCCAAGATTGACAGATATAGAGACTTAGATTTAGTTCGAATGCCGCTCGAATTATGGTAATATATATTTAAGAATGAATGAGGCTGCGGATTTGTTTCGCAGTTGAAAGGCTTAAAAGATGGTTTGATGGCAGGCGCAGATGTTATTGTTTGGTTGGGAATGTTACCCCAGTCCGGTTTTTTGCTACGCGTGGATAGCTGGTAAATGGCCGGATTATTACCCCAAGTGGCCAAGCCTCAGAATTATTGAGCATATTGTAATGGGTTTCCTTCAATCCGATTTTAAATGAAATGAATGTTAGTGAGTTATCGATAACACGATCCTTGGATAGTAATAATTTACATTCAACGTCCTCTGGTGAACAGTTCTGCAGTTTGTCACAAATGTACTCCACAATTCGATCAGTAGTGACAGATGGATCAAAGCGACTAATATATAAAAATTTTTTGCTCGGCAAAGGTACAGTTCTAATCGAGTTGATCTGTGTGCCAGTACCCATGACTTCTTGTGTTAGTCCTGGCGAAGTATATCTAATGGGATTGGACACTGGCTCCGCTACTACTGCAGATAATCGTTTATTAGCAATATCAACAGTATTTTTATCCAGCAAGACATTGATCAATTTGCGGTTTTCAGCTACCTCCGTTTCAATTTTATTTAAGTTTTTTATTAAGTCCAATTTTTCAGCAGCTCTGTCAACAATCACGTCAATTTTTTTTAAGAGCTTTGTCATATCCTTATTTACGAACCAGATTTTACAGCTATTGCAGAAGTAACATAAATTGGCAAACTTTTTCATAGAGTGAGCTGTTGGAAGGAAAAGGAATTTATTTCTCTCAATTGGTCACGGAGTTCAGCGTTTTCTTTCTTGTATTGAAAGATATTTTCAGTTAAAAGTTTTGATGGTCTTAATAATTTGGAGCCTCGGCCAAATGGTTTAAGCCCAGAATTGTATTCTTAGATTTCGATAAATGCAAAATGAAAACAAGTGGACCTATCTAGTCGGTATATGTTGTTTTTTTATTCAGCTGGACAAAGGTTAATTACTCGTCGCATAATATGTCTAAATATTTACACTGTAATATAATCCTTTGTACCTGGCAAAAGTCGTCCGTTCGATAATCGGATAGAGTAAATATGATTACATTAAATATTTTATTAATTAGTGATTGAATTCACCCTTTTATATACTAGATAATTTATTACATAAAAGGTTTATCAATATAATTGGTATAAAGTGATGATAATTTGATCCTTTTTTATATACAGGTTGCATGATTTATGATAATATACATAATATGACATCCCATCTCGAGTAGATTTAGTGTATTTGGTTATGGTTTCTGTTTTCATCACTTTTCCGATAAAAAGTTATTGGTTTTTTGGGGGGGTATGTATTTGGACCAGCTATATACTACGTCCCCCTAATTTTATCGATTGATATAAATTAATTGTGGCTTATTAATATTTCAATGAATTTATTTGTTGCCGTTTTTATTTCATTTGGCAAATTACATCCTTCCTTCCTGATTAAAAGAGATTTACGGATATTTATGTTGACGGCGGAAGAGAGAAACCAATAATTAGGTTATAAAAATAAAATTGGATTTGTTAGTAGCCGTTGAAAACACTTACAAGTAGCAATAATAATTTGCGTCTGTTTCGTTTTCGGGATTTTTTTTCTCCATAAAATCGACATACCACAAAACGGCACAGCTCCAAAATTCTAATAAATGTTAGTGTTTTGAAGAAAACAGCATAAAAATTATGATGAATGGCTACATAAATTTGGTGTATTTTCATTAATTTCCCATTTGTATACACTCGACACAAAAAAAAAATGTTCTATGGTAATGTACGAGAGTATATGTATCTAGAAAAGTATACGACAGTACAAGAAAATCGATAATGATGATATTGATATTAGATATTTTGGACTAAGGAGGGTTTTACAATGCTTCGGAGACACTTTATTTGTATATAAAAAAAAGTTTGCCCATATTTTGATAAAAACACCAACAACATTTTTTTTTATTTTGCCCCAATCAATATATTTATTTATTTTTGGTACTGAAGCGTAATTTATTATAGAAAATGAGATTCTTTACAAAATTAAAAAGAAGTTGGTAAGATGAAACAACAAAAATTTAAATTAATAAATTTTTTTACGGATTTAATATGAAACCACATATTGTTTATCAGGCTGGGTGGCAAGAAAATTTGAGTGGGAACAATATATTTTACAAAGTAAAAGGAAGTAAATAACCAAGGAATGTATCGATCTATTACTCGTTATACCCTGGAAAATGAAGTAAAAAACTAAATTATTTCTGTGCGGTGTCTACTTCTGTATTGCTGTCGGTGGCCTCTTTGTCTACAATTCAAGTACAACTAAAAATAGGATTAGTTTTATTGTGTATTTATAATAAGTTAAACTTGTTGTAATTTTGACATAGTCACTTAAAATCACTTAAGTGATTTTGTCAAGTTTTGTTTATTATTAAAACTGCATTGAACCTCATTATGATTTGGGAAAAATCACTTATATCACATTTTCAGTCCAGCTATAATGATACAATTTATTTAAATGCATATAAAAAAACGAGTCAGAAAAATAACTTATTATTACTTAAGCAACAGGTATTTTTGAATTTAATATTAAAATTTGTATTTTAGCACTTAAGTTGTTTTTTCATAAGCAACTATCCATAAAAATCAGTGGTAAAAGTTTTAGCGTTTCGATCAGATCCAACCGTGTTCGAATACCGATAGGGGCAGGATGCAAAAGCGATTTTTCATCATATGATTACGATCGGAGATGAAAATGAACACAAATATGACACCCTGGATTTACTTTAATAAGTACTTTGTGGTAGGTCATTAAAAGACAACCACGAAGATGTAACATTGGTAATGTTCCAGCAGCCTAAAAATATAAGTTTACTCGAATTTCCATGATAAAATAGCCTAACTATATTTCGTGGGGGTGCTTCGGCCCCCTTGCATGTTAATAAACAGAAAACAATATGAGTAAATAAATAAAGTGTTTACTTATAGTTTGTTAAGTGATTATGATAAAAGTAATATTTAAAATAAGTCACTATGTCCAGTCAAGGGGAAAAATGATGCTGTTTGCTAAAAAAAGACTCGGCCTAGTCAAATTAAATTAAAAATATCAGACTTAGATCAACGTGACGTAAACATAAAAGTGCCAGACTTAGATGAATGTTCTTTGAATTACAACAAAGAAATGCGAGAATATTTAAAATTAAACATAGCAAGTACGGTATTAAATAAAACATTATTAAAATATTTTTTTTTTCTTAAACATGTTCAAATACCTATTCACGCTACTTGGTTTAAACCTTTACAACTAGGTAAAGTTTCAAGTTGTGTTAATGAAGAGTGTGTGACTGAAACTCAATTCGAACGCTTAAAAAAATTATACTTGCCAAGCGATGCACCTGACCAAGTGATGCACATGAAAATTGAAGGAAACCTTGAACCATTGAATAGACCAACGTGTTCAAAGTATTTTAAAATCTGTATTTCATCAAAACTGAAGTGACTGCGGTATGAATATTGTGAACTTACAAGTCAATACAACAAAAATGGCTGATAGCACAGGAGAGATTGATTCAAATAGCTAAAGTTTGGATAATAACATTCAAAACACCTCGAAATCTATCATGCATCAGAGAGAACATGTCAAATTTCTGATATGAGGTGTAAAACCAGTTCAAAAAAATATTTAAAGAGTGCAAGAAATGAAAGCTTGTCGCTTTAGTTGTAAACATAAGGTTTCTTTTGACTTGATTTTGAAGAGATTTTCAAAAAATACTGGTTCTTTAGGAAATTTTAAACAACGTAAATACAATGTTGCGTAATTAATAAAATTAAGCGCTGTCAAAAGAACCACTGTTAGCAAAACACCAAAATCGACGGACTGCATAATTATACCTAATTGAAAATAATGGAATCCGTTTAAAATTATGTCAAAAGCGTTGTAAAAAAGATTTGCTGAAACGAATAATTTCATTAAATCAGAGGAAAAACACTGCCTTGGAACAAATTGGAAGTTCAAAAAATTCCAGAATTTAAGGTACACATAAACTTATTTCCTACTTACGAGAACCATTACACACCAGCGCATCACATTATATCTGGAATCAGATTTAACATTGACAAAAATTCACCAGCTTTATTCTGTAAGCCATTCTTAACCAGTTTAAATTTCAAAATGTTCTGAAATTTTCTGAAAAAGCTAGACGGATTAACTAATCGGTGTGAAACTGCATAAATAAGCTTTTTCCACAAGTTGGTAGCCAGTGGTTTTGACAAAAAAAAACAATTATTAACTAATAATTAAATTTGCAATGTTTTGGCATATACCATTTTTCCAAAGTTGAAGCGGAAAAGACGATTTTTGACAAAAACCTTTTTCAAAAAATTTGGTTCCTGTAAAGCCCAGGTGAACTGATTGATCGGAATGAAACTTCATACTTAAGCTATCCCACAAATTGAGAGATCCAATGAACTTCGGCTGAAATCCGGTCACACGAACTGATAGCTTCCATAGGAGCTTTATCGTTTTCATTCAGAAGTCGTAGCTTCAAAAGGAGTTTTTTTTTTAAATATCAACTCAACCCATAAGGTCCCGCACTTAATGCTTTACGGTGCTCATGACCCAAACCGAAGAAGCATACCTTTATAAAGCTAGCCTAGTACCATATTCCAGAAAAAAAATCACCAGGTAACACTAAAATCTCAAAGTCATCCCAGCCCAGAATTCAATTAGAAAACACAGAAAATTTTAAAATCGAAGTATTTTCTTGCAGGTTTGCATGTTGTGAGCGGCACTACTAATCTTATTGATATTTTTATCAGAGTTTTAACTACCTGTCGAATGGCACACAGGCCATATTGAGCCTGGGCATTTTTAGATTTTCCAAGAGAGGATTTCGAGATATGTAACTCGTCATTTTGCACTAATCGTTTTTTCTTTTTTTTTTTCACTTAACAAGGTTGGTAGAAAGTTGCTCAGAGGTAGCCGAACTGATTATTTTTAAAATATAACAAATGTGATGACGTGCGGTAACACAACTACATACAAGTGATTTTTAAATGCAATACGCATACATCGACAGATTCAATAAATGGAATAATATCGAAAAGCGATGGGCAAATATATAAGCGCGAGCTAATTGCCTTGCTGAGACAGTTGGTGAGCGAGTGAGTGAAAATAGTAAATAAGTTCGCCCGACCCCGAATTTTTTGGTGGATTTCTTGGATAAGTGTAGCCATCCCAAAAAAGTGTAAATACATTAAAAAATGAAGCACCATCCCGAAAAACAGTTTATACGTGAGAAAAACAAAGAATATAGAAAAATAATATTTTTGTAAAAAAAATTACTGGTAAACAATTTTTTTAAATTTATTTATTTAACCCAAATAATTTGTGTAGTTACTATGGGTCCACATTAAATTCTATACAACAATACTTGGAAATAAAGCCACCAAGCGGCATATATGGCCAGACAGGCCACGATACTAACTACTATATAGAATTGGCCCCAAGTCCATATCAGGTGGAAATAACATTTTTTTAATTATAATTTTTCTATATTCTTTGTTTTTCTCACGTATAAATTGTTTTTCGGGATGGTGTTACATTTTTTAACGTATTTACACTTTTTCGGGATGGCTACACTTATCCAAGAAATTCACCAAAAAATTCGGGCTCGGGCTAACTTCATCTACTTGATAAGTAAATAGTTAAGGAAGTCATAGCTGTTGCGGTGTAAATAAAATTTGTACTTTCCGTACTGAGTGTTTTTGCACGGTATGGGAATTTGCAATTACCAGCAATGGTTAAAACGAAAAACAATTAAACATACTTACGAATGAGGAATAAGCTCCAGAGTCTCGGGTTCATACCAAAGACAATAAAACCAAGCTTTTAACGAGATTGCAGAGCAATGAAGAGGCTGACACAGAAGGGGGTAGATCGATGAGAATGACGCTGATTACCTCAAAATGACTGAAACTAAGTCGAGCCTTCTGAAAAACAAGTAAAAATTGAGGGAACTGTAGCAGTGAAGAAAAGAATTGTGACATCAGAAAACTTCCATTAACCTGGAAAATATAATAAAGGCCCGCTTGCTTCAGCTGACGAACATGAACGCTAAATTCAATGCCAAATTGGACAGCATGGTGCGAAAATAGACCAGCATTAATGCCTTGCTGGATTAGACAAACAAGCCGCAAAATTAGATGAACAATTTGCTGATCTACGTAAATAATAAAGTGACCATTTGGCAGAACTACGAGCGGAGCAAGGTGAAAAATTTACTGAGCTACGTAAAAAGCAAGGGAAGAAGGCAAAAATATTAAAAAGTATAAAATTACTCACTAGGATTCGACGAACCCAAAATATGAATGAGATGTAAGTTTGTAAGAATAGATTTAGTGAGTTATCATATAATTCACAAGTGTCAACGATACACGGGTGTTCTGTGTATATAGAACACAAAGTGTGATCATTGTGTAGTAGTATTCAGTCGCCATGGCCTGATGAGATGATTGAATTATTTCATCATGATATTATCAGATCGAAACTGGATATTACTTCTGTTACAAAACTTCATCGGAGAAAATGTAGCTTCAACTTGATCATAAAAAGCAAAACGTGAAATTCTATCAACACGAACTGAAACTCGATCAAATTAAATAAGCCAGCTCAAATGCAAGAGCTTTAATGACAGATGAAGAATCTTGAGGAAGAAGATGACGGTCTATTACACGAGCTTGAAAAACAGATTACGGAATCTAAGGTACTCGAAAATGCTGATTCCTCACAAACAATTGGGGTTGGTTATCTAAAAAAATATTTTCAATAGAACCAGTTGCCAGAAGCTCAAACAGAATTTTGAAGTCTTCGATATTCGATAGCGAGATTCTATTCGGAATTTAAAGTGCAGTTCCAAGCGGCAGTACAGCACAATCATTTTGTCTCATCGAAGCTGAAGATTTCTTGCAAACTGTATCCGCAACAGAAAAGAGAGCGAGTCATGACTGAGTTGGAACTGGTGAATAACACGTCAGCGAAATACGCATGAAACAACTCCAGAACAAGTGACAACTACGTGGAGTAAAACTTACAGTCGTGCACTTGTACTGAAACTATGATTGAGAACCAATACTAAAGGTAGAACTATGAATAAAATATTGGAGTTGGCTTTGGAATATTAGGAGACCACAGCAAATCTAGCAACTGATCCACGTGAGTTGCGCAAAGCTAAATTTTGAAAATATTAGGCAAATAGAGGCACTTATAAAAGGGGAGATGATGAAACCACGGCAAGGTTTTCGAGCCAACAACTCTGCCAACACTGTCTCGGTGGCAAAGTAGTCAGCATGCTTGCTCCAGTGACCGGGTGTCCCGGGTTCGATTCCCGGTGGTGACAACGAAAAAAATTCACGGCTGGTTTTAGGATCAATGAATTAATCAATCATTACCCGAAATGAAAATATGATTATGAAACCTCATTTGAGGCGGCCAAATCCCTTGATGAGATATAGTGCCAGAGAAAGAGAGAGAGAGAGAGAAAATTTGCCATTACAAGAGGAACTGTAATCAGCCAAGTAACATACATAGCATAACATACAAACTGTATCACGAGGCCAGAAATAAGAAGCAATGTGGCTGGCAGGCTTTGAGCGAGACGAGGAGCCAAAACTGTTGTTACATTTAATGAGCATGGGTCCGGAAAAATAAGTTACACCAGTGTAACGATGACGTTAAATTGGGTTTTAGTTTTTTTGACTTACCATAGTAATTTTCATATACCTACCGTACAACTGCTTATCGGGTTCCAAAACATAGAAAATTAAATCAGCTAACTTCGTTTAATCGAATACAAATGTGTATTGGTGTCGATCGTGTGAAAGAAAAAAGAAAACAAAAACGCGGGAATAGAATGACAGACGAGGTATAGAAAAAGAAAGAATTTTTTTTGGGGAAAGCAATTCAAGCCTAGATTTTAAACGAGAAAGGTCGAGAACCAAACAAATAAAAAAAGTAATAAAAAGTAAATTATTAAATCCACGACAAATTTTATATATAGAATGTTAAATAAAAATACAAAATTACGTTAACCAAACTCTTGATTGTAAATTAATACGAAAACCTAAATAAAGACGCAAATTGTGTTCCTGTATAATATATCTCAATAAAATTGTGTGTTTCGTGTATTATTTGAACGAATGAACGAGTTGCGTATGAGTTGTATATTGTATGTCTACAATAATTACTAAGAGTTTTTGGAGTCGCAACCCAGCAATTAATAACACTTCGGTTCTTCGGCTACCAGTGTTTAATATTTTGGATATATCCGCAAGTTATCTACATCACCACCTGATATAGATATAGAAGCAGAATACTGTACCGTTGATTTGAACGTGGATCGCAGACGAATGGTTTATCTCACAGTGATAGTGTTGAACACCTATATCAAGGCTGCTTAATAGTTTTTTATACTGGAAACACAATTCTCATCAGCCAGTAACGCAATATAACGGAATATTCGAGCCCATCGTCATCAGGTCATCATCAGCCAGTCCCGTTACTATATCGGGATATTCGAACTCATCGTCATCGGGTCATCATCAGCCAGTACCGTTACTAAATCGGGATATTCGACCTCGTCGTCAGGTTTTCATCAATCAGTAACGTATTTGCATGCATTTTTTTTTTGATTTTGATTTTTATTATAAATTTTTTTTCTTTATATGTATTTCGTATATTTTCTTAACTATTTTCTCATTTAATGATACGTTTTTTTTCTGTAGTTCTCTTTTTAAATATTTAATTTGTAAACCCTTTGTTTTTTTGGGATCTTTACGATTTTTCTCGTTCTGTGGCATCTGATTTATTTTTTTTTTGTGTGTGCATTATTCGCCTAACCTTTCGCCTGAGTTATAATTATTTCTTTTTCTTCGATCTGTGAAGTGTAAGTCAGATTATGTGTATGTAATATAAAGGTAGTGGTGGACGGTGATCACAGTGTGGTGCAGCAAGACTTTTTTTTACTAATGTACCCGTAGAGTATAATTTTTTTTTGTAGCATGGCGGCTTGTACCGACCAGTAGCGGAACCCACCCTAGCCGACAACGAGCTTCAGCCTAATATGCGATGGTGGTACCGGCCTTGCGACCAAGCCATGAGGTTACACCAGCTTTGGAGGGCGTGGTCTGGTGAAATAGAGAAAATACTCTAAGAACACCGTTAAGATCACACAATTTTTTTGTGGATTACGTACGTGTTAGACGAGAGTCGAGATACGACCGATGTGCAAAAAAGTCATCTACGCCAAAATAGAAGTTGACCTTGGGGATATCAAGAATGGAATTGTGGAGCCCGCGAATGTCAAAAATAAGTAGTTGTTGCGTGCGGGAACATTGGTGAAATTCTAGCAGAAAGTACCAGTTCGTGTTTTGAACATGAGCTTGTCAAAATAGGTAATCTATAACGGGATGATCATTCAGCTGCGGAAATTTACTCTTTTGGATTACTCTAAAAACTACTATTCTTCAACATTAAATCGACATAGAGAATACCGCTCGCGAAATAAACGGAATTGATCAAAATAACTAAGAAAGTGGAAAGAAATGGATTGAAAGAGTCGCCACTGGTTCTTGCCAAGAAAAAGACGATATAACAAAATTTTATGTTGATTACCGGAAAGTGGCCATAAAGCGGATACTGGCAAGTAGCAATCCATCCTGATGATATAGAGAGGATACGCCATTTTCAGCAGGAAATGATTTTTACCAATTTATAGTATTGTCGTTTGGATTATGCAATGATTAAAATATAGAGTGTCAACTAAGAAGTTTGCTAGGAGTATGCTTCTACTACTGACGAGTTGTGCCCAACTTCCCGGATGTTGCACGAAATCTTCATCGCCTCACCAAAAAAGTCAACCATTTGAGTGGGACAAAGACCATCAAAAAGTATTTGAAGAGTTGAAGAAGAAATTGTAAAGCGCTCCTCTTTTTGGCATATCCGCAGGTAGGTATGGGATATACATCTTGGAATTAGGGACACCGTTATCACAGAATCAAGAACGTAAAGAGCCCGTAACGATATATAATAGTCTTTCCCTCTCTAATGCAGAGAAAAACTATTGTGTAACTAGTAGAAAACTGTTGGCTGTGGTTTGGGTAGTGTTAAACATCAGATATCTGTAATTTCCCATAATCCAGTACGAATCTGCATCGAACAGTGATCGTAATGTGTATTATGAACTGTACACAAACATTCCAAAAACTAAATTATATGTGTAAAAATTTGGAATATGGAATATAACGCCGTTCAAATATCTGCCGTGGCTTTGCTTGGTAGCACGTATTCGGGAAGCCCAATTGTCCAAGGTTTTGTCGTATAAATCTGGCTGAATGTCCTGGATGGCGTTTTTTATGTTGATTTTAACGGCATCAATTGCTAGCGATTTATTCGCATAGACCTGCGATTTAAGGTACCTCCAAAGGATGAAGTTTAAAGATAGAATCTACATCGTGACGTACGCTGTATGTCACGTAGCGCCGTCCTGTTGGAAACACGTGCCGTCGGTATTCATATCATCCAGTTTAGGCTGCAATAAGTTGCTTATCATCGATCTGTAGCGCTCGCCGTTAACAGTTATACATAGTAGTTTTACGCGAGTTTCGTTTTGGAAGAAATACCGACCGATGATTTCAAGACACCAAAATCCGCACTAAACAGTTATTTTCTTAGGCATGTATTTGATGTTGGTATATCTTGTGGTTGTTGTTTTCGCCCCAAATTGTGCCAACAAACGTCGAAGGATCGACTCAGCAGAACGGTTGTAGCGAAGATACAAATCACGTAATTGCGGAACGTTTCTTGCACGGAACACTGATTTTAAAAATAAAATTTGATGATTTGCTCACGTTGTTTAACGCTATAACCTTCAATGATGATTTGTCATACAATACTGAACATTTCACAATAAATTTGACAGATGTTGCTCTAACAACATGTTTTGTCGTTCGATAAGAGATAGCGCTATTAGGTTCGTTGTTTTATTTTTCTAAAAATGGAACTATTTTTTCATGGACATGTGTAAGGTTTCATGTAGATCTGTCAACTCATTCGTATATTAACAGTTGTTCAAAGTTGACGTGTCACAGTATTTTTTTACAATGGAAAAAATTGAATAATATCGTGTAGTGATAAAATTCTAATTTTTGGAAGGTGTAGCACCAAAACAAATTCATGAACGATTGTTACAAGTGTGTACGGACTCTTCACCTTCAATTATTACAGTACACAAAGATGGGTTGCTGAATTTAAACGTGGTCGTACGTTGGTCATAAATCTTGAAGATCATTCACTTGAAGGCCGTCCATAAATGCATCGCACCAGAAATCGTAGCAAAAATACAGCATATGGTTTTTGAAGATCGTCGATTAACCGAGAGAGATTTAGTAGAAGACCTATGGATCTCAATAGATTGTGTGAGCAATATTTTGACTAAAGTTTTGGGTTTGAGAACGCTGTGTGCATAATGGGTGCCGTATTTGCTAAACAATGGAACAAAAACACATTTGAATATGACTTTCTCAACAAGGGGCTAAGGAGCAGTGTGAACCCGGTACTTCGGCTCTGAAGCGAGTTAAGGTCCAGAAATCGGCCAAGAGAGATCAGTTTTTTGGGATGTAAATGGAATTGTTTTCGTGGATTACCTCCAAACTAAGATTATTATTGTAAACTTTTGGACCGATGTAAAAAATCGTGAGAAAATAATCGATTTTGTCTCGTGAGTTACTCATTTAAAATGAGTGAGGCAAAAAAAATCGAATACGTACACAGTGTAGAATACACAATTATATCTTCGTATTTGTATTTTTCTTTTGTTCGTATTTGTGTCATTTGTATGATGAACAGTAACAAAATACCGCGATCCGGGCGAATCGGTTTAATTTTTATGGTACTTATTTCCTTCTCTCAGCACATTACGTCTGCTCTCGAGCTGTGAAGTATGATTATTTAACATGCTAATATATTTTATATTTAATTTTTTTTATCATAAATTAGTTTTATATATTTTAATAAAATTTTATAAATTAATTTATTTTAAATTTTATAAATTTTAAAAATAAAATGTTAATTATAAAAAAAATTGAAAATACATAAACGACACAAAAATATAGCGTTTACAATGGTTAACTCTTTGAGTGCCAAAAAGCGCGATCGTGCTCCTCAATACACTAGGCGAAATCACGTTGGCACTCAAAGGGTTAATATGGATAAACAAAAAAAGAATGACACGTGGTTTGCATATGCAGTAAAACAATCATACGCATGAAACTAACACAAACACAAATGCTACTACTATATCTTTCCGGTTACACTCATTTCGTTTCACACATTTGAGACAAAATCCATATACTGGTTCACAAAAGAAAATGAGGATTTTTCATCAAGACAACGCACAGATTTAGCACCATCTGACTTTTGGCTGTTCTCACATCTAAAAAAAATATTTCGTATTTCGCGTTTTTCGACAGTCTTCCGGATTCTCACTTCAAGCATTTAATCCATAAATTAAAAGATCACTGCAACAAGCGTATTGAAGTCCAGAGATTATATTGAGTAGTAAAATGTATTTCAAATCATAAAATCGTGTTTTTTTATCGAATGATAAAACTTACTGAGCCACTTAGTATATTCAGTTAGGCAAGCTCAGACAGATTTTAGTAACATAAATATCTTTAAAGTTGTTCATTCTGCTATCTGTTTCTAATGCGGTGTGGTAAAATGAAAAATTTTAAATACTCAGCCAGCATGCAAATACGAGGAAAATGAAAATTAGTTTAATGAATTGCTAATATTCGTAGCATAGTAAAGTTTACAGGAACACCAACGAAACTGTATGTAATTCCCATTAAAATTCATAATTTACGTAAATAAGATTTTTATCTTTTCTACCAACATTTTGTGGATTAAAATACAGTAGGCTTCACAGAACGACGTCAATTTACAATTTCAGATGAGTAAAATGATGGGTGTGGGAAAGGCGGTGTGGGATGCAAAACTTTCAATTAGGTATGCCGAAGAGCTTTTTTGTTGGTATACGAAAATTGTTGGTAATAAAAGTTTAGGATAATTTTACGAATCCTTTTCATCTTTCTTTTATAATTCTACTTGTCCTCATCGTGTGGCGTCTTTCCTTATATTTTTTTTTTATATAAATATGAGTATTATTTATGCAAATAATCTTTTATGTGCGTTACCTTTTTTATGCCACCCGCAATCTCATTCCTTTTTTTATTTTTTTTGTCCCGTCGTTCGCTATATACGAAAATGTTTATTTATTCAGAAGGTCATGGTGTCGTGTGACTTATAACTTATTTAGAAAATATAACACATTTATATTTTTTTCGTCGGGGTTTGTTTATTAAAACCATTACGTTACATTATTGATAAACGTAATCTCATCAAAAGTGTCAATGTCATTCATTAATTTTTTGAGTTTAAAACATTCGAGCCGAAAGATAGATGAGAGCTTTCCATTTTGGTACCAAAAACATGTATTTACTTTAATTACTCGTATATCACACTCGTGTTGACGAGAATCTGGGTACATATACAGGTACATAAGATAATTTTGCTTATATGAAAAACAAGACCAAATCGACCTTGTGTACTGTACCTAAATAAATACCCGTATAAATAAATTTCCCAGAAGTGCCTAAAAATACTATACTCAGTCATCACATTTTGCGTATAGAAAAAATTACTATTGAATTACTCATCCCATAGGCAGATGCTTCATAGTACCCTAGCAAAATTGGTTGGAATTGTTGAAAACGTAGCATATCAACATAAAATATCAATCTATTTATGTTCAATGAGCCAAAAGACTGAACACGTTTATAAATTATTGATTCAATGATTGATGTGCTTTTTTACTATACTCTCGTATAATAATGCCGTAAATTCATTTTTCACACCCCTATTATTACCGAGTAAAATGAGAGGCCTATTAAATAGGAATATATAACAGGAATTATCATTACCACGTACATAAACTCGGACATACTTCCAAATATAAAAATAAAATTTTTTTTAATAATTTTTCGTTTCAGTTAATTGTCGAAATAAACAGTCAAGTAGCATTATTCCGGGATTTATTAATACATGTCGGACAATCGAGGGACTGCCCGGAGCTGAGGGAGAAAATAAGGAAAATACGACGGTCGTGTGTTGAAGCATGTAAACACACGTCACAATTAATATTACCACAAATAAGAACGTAAGTACAAAATATGTATATATTAATGTTTTAATACACGAGAATTATTTCAACTTCACGCGTATCTGGAGGAACGTGAAATATTTCCAATTCCTAGATAAATATGAAAGTGTTAGTGTAAATAACATATAAAATCCATTATTAAACAGAAATTTATATTTTTTTATTTCTTTATGCTCGTAAAAACAATATTACTTATAAGACGTTACTGTTTGTAAAAATTTCTTTTGTAATTTTCAAAATCATATTTTTCACATCAAACCATAGCTCATCTTAAATTGAGCTCATAATTCACAGGATATTCATCCAGGCAAAACCAACAACAATTAAAAGCCCTGAACAAAGTCTGAAACGCATATACCAATATACAACAAACTACAGAAGATTGTGTTGGTTACACTAACAATCCCATGTTAATTTTTTTCTTTCGCACCACTACTTATTAAACTAGTGCGCACACACAATGTACACATATGTTCTAATACAACTATCTATAGTGTAGTTTTTTCTGTATTTGTTGCATTAGCATGGCTTTATATTGTTGTTGGTTTTGATCCAGGTTACAAGTATTCTAGATTGCTTTATAGAATATTTTTATCAACAGAGAGTGTAGGCGAGTGCTTTTAACTAGGCACTGCTCAAATTAGCCCGCCTTAATAAAACCCATACCTACACTAATTTGTTACACATTTCGGTTTAGCTGACAATTAAACACCGCCAAAGCACCGCCAAAATTCTAACTTTTTATGTAGCTATGAATTCGGAAATATTCTTGGATTAGAACTTATTACAAATTAATTACATTGAATAAGTTAAATTCAAGACCACCCCTGTAACATCCCTAAGGTTAAATTTCACCCCAAAACGATTATTTATTTCAATAACGTCAATTTAACTAACTTAAATAATTTTTTTTACACTGCCACCAGAGTTAGAGCCAAATGTTGATCTAGAAGTGTTGTCGGGGTAGGCTAACCTTATCCAATCGTGTAATAAATTATTTTTGTTTTATATTTATTGTTACGGAATAGGCATCAGAAGATGTAGGGTTCAAATTGCGAATTTTACACCAGACCGCCACTAGATCGATTGTTACTCGATGAACCTTGTGAAAAGTAAGCCAACCTTAGACAGGCACGTAAACAATAATGTTTTGCCTGGTTACACGGATCTGGTTCCAAACGTTAAGGCCTCAAAAAGGCAATCTAAATGATGCTGTATAAGATAGCGGAATTTTGACAGCGGAAAATAAAAGATTACGCTACTCACCGCAAGTGGCAGCACTATCATTAAAGAGAATTAATTTCGTAATGTAACTAATTACCAGCGGAAATTTTTTATTCATTATGTATATATTTTTTCACTAAATAAAACATCATCAGCGGAATAAAATATTAGAAGTGATCCTTAAAATCTCCGAAGTAAAGGAACTCGGTATATGAAATGTTGAAATTTAACAATATTCCGTCTTTCCGGCATTTCTTCAACTAGTAACCAATAATTTCCAATAAGAATGATTGTTTGGTTTGGATTTTGAAGTGGTAGCGCAATTAGCCCATTTTTCTTCGAAAACGCTGCTGTAAACGCCGATATCGTTAATGGCGACTGCTACAGATCCATGCTGAACAAATTTTCATGACCACAAACCGACGCTATTAATGTGCCTAAAGTGGTTTTAAGATGCGATCACATGGCACACAAACCGACCGATAATTGATCGCTTGTGCGCCAAATTTGACAACCGAATAATTAGCCGTTTTGAAAATGTCAATTGACCTGCGTGGAGCTGCAGTTTGACATCTTTGGGACTTTTTTCTATGGAGTTTTGTTATGAGATATAGATGTTATGCAGTTAAACCAGAGATAATTCCAGCTTTAAAAAAGGACGGCTTACTCGTAAACCAGCGAGAGAGCCACCTGAACGAAATTGTTTTTCATTCTTAAATCGGAGGCGCCAACCTACACAATAAAGTAAAGGTTTCCACAAAATCAAATTCTATCCTCATTTTATAGCTTTTAGTTAATTTTTAAATGGCCCACTTTATATATTTGAAATTTTTTAATTTTTTCAAGTCCGTCGTAGCGAAAAACTGTTTTGTTTTGTTCAAATAAGTCATGAGAAACTTTTAAAATGTTTGTAAACAAAATTTCGTATAGGAAATATAATATTCTTAATGAGGGACTAACTCGAATTCCTTCAACAGTTCGGTTTATTCGGTTTATTCGAATTATATCAGAATAATAACTCAAAAAGCATAAATAGAGATTTATGGCGTCGAATTAGAGAAACTAGCCATGGTGCAAATATTCTATTAGAGAAAATTATTATATTTTTTATTTTATAAAAATGTAAAAATGTTTTAGCACCTCGATGCTCAACGAATGATGCCAGAGCCTCCTAAATATAAGAGCAGCAAGATTCCGCCATTTTTTTCAAGAGATTTCTATAGATGGGAAACTTTTGGTCCTTTATCATACCAATCAGTGTATTTTAATATTTTTTTGGAAGCTTTTTTGTATATAAAAACGTAAATGGTTCGTTTGAATTTTCAATTTGAATGGTTAGTTCAATATTCAGGGAAAGCATATTTTAACTTGAGTCATGTTATGTTGAGTTAACACAAAAACATTTAAATTAGTCTAACACAATTTTTTTTTTGCAGAAACAAGAATTTGTTTATATGGGTATCTTCATAAAATAAAACTTTGATATTTTAAAGGGTTTTCCAATAATGCTTGGATTCCACAGTGAAACAATTTTTTTCGGTAAAAAATATTGGGAAACCGAAAAGAAGAGAGTATACATATTAAAATTACGTTAGAGTGATAAAGACAAACAAATGTTGCCATAAAATGTATTGAGTTTCATACTTTTTATGGCAAAATTTTCCCCGCTTACTGCCAGTAAATTTTACTGAATTTTTTTTTTGTTCTCTCTAACAAGTAAAGGATATGTATTTTCATCTCGAATTACTTTTACTGAAAATGTTATTTCACTGTGGAATTCACGCATAAGAGGTTTCATTTTGAATAGCCTGCTATTTGGGTAGTTGTCAATTTTGACGCTGTTATCTTTTGACATTTGGCAAGTAAAAACTACGCCATTACTAAATGTGGTACGATACACGCTTTAACAATGCACTGAATTTATTAAAATTCACTACAAATATGGTGAAAATTTTGCAGTCATAGTTCGCACAACTAGAGCAATTTTGGGTCGTCGTAAAACACCTTCTCGGCCGGCAAGTTAGTGATGTGAAGAATCAAAACCGTGTGCGTTGCTCAGGAACAACTGAGAATATTGCGGCGGTAGCCCGTAGTGTTGAAAAAACCCAGGTTTGTCGATTTCTCGTCGATCTTTGGAATTAGACATTTCCCAAACGACATTACACCGTATTTTGCATAAAGACTTAGGTCTTAAGGCTTTTACAGTTCAGTTAACACAAGAACTCAAGCCGGTCGATCACCATAAACGTCGTATCTTCGCTGATTGGGTGCTTCAAATGCATCAAAATGCTCCGGATTTTCATCGAAAAATCATTTTCAGTGATGAGGCTAATTTTAATAAGCAGAATTGTCACATTTGGGGCTCAGAAAATCCAAGAATGATTGTTGAAAAGCCTCTTCATCCTTAACGCTTCTCCATCCTTAACGTGTCGCTGATTGGTGCTGTTTTTGGGCTGGCGGTGTGATTTGACAGTATTTATTCGAAAATGAGGCTGGTACAAATGTTACGGTGAATGGATTTGCGAAGCAAATAAAACAGCGAGAGCAACGTTCTCACCCGGTTGCGTGGACCAACACCGTAATTGGGTGGGGCTCGATTGCAAATATTTTAGAATAAAAAAAATCAAAATTTAAATCAAAGAAAAAATTTAAACAAAACAAAAAAAAAATCGTACCTTAATTTTGTACCGTTAGGAACCGTTGTGGCCTTAAGAGGCCGTCATGCCACAGGTGCCACGCCCGGACCGTTGGGCGTTGACCGCTTTTATTGGGCGTCGTCTCGCCTAAACCCGGATTCCCATTGGGCGACCCTTCGCCTTATCCAAAAAATTTTGTTTTGCCTGGTTCGGCACTTCGTTGAGCGTTTTCCCGCCTTCGTTGTAATTTTGCCTGGTTTGGGAATAATAATACAAAAAAAAAATGCTAGGCGTTGTCCTACTTTACCCGTAGACTGCTGACATGGGCACAACTGCCACCTTCTGCTTAACATGGGATGTACCGTTTACATAATACGGCACTCGAAATAATACACCCGTGGATAAAAGGTGAACACTCCCGTTGAATGCGGCGAGCCTCAATTGGCCGTCCTTAAAAATTTGCAGCACTCGTTGAATACGGGATACCCGTAGATGAGGCGGTTCCCGTTCATCAATTTTGGTACCCGTAGAAAATTACTTATGGCGGCAATCTGAAACTTTTGTGTTGCAGTCTGATTTTCCAAGGTTAATGGTAACCGAAAACAAAATTATCTTTGATTTATGGGCACTCAACATAAATTGGGATAGTTCGATTCACATAAAAAAAAATTATACTTCCCAGTATTTTTAATTAAATTGGTATTGCCAACAAATTTGGAACGTCCTCCACACTTCCGTGCACACAAAACATATAACTACCAAAAAATATTTATTTTCTGTTTTATTTACAAAGTTTTTCTTCCATTTCACGTTTTTGTTTTTTTTTATACACAAGAATCTTTTAATTATTACTATTTTATATTATGGTAACAAAGTTAATTATCCTAGTATACAGCGTAATTATTTAATTTTGATACCCAATAAATTGAAATTCCCTTTTCTTTTTCTTTTTTTTGTCAACCAATATTCTAAAACAGACTTTCTTTTCACAATTCTAGCCAAGACTGACTTTTTTTCCAACCAAAAACAAATACTCGCCCCAACCAACGCCAAAACGTTCTAGAAGAATCTTTTTTCTTCTCTGTCTTTCGTTTGCATCAATGTAAAGAAACATATAACAAAAAATATTCTTCTAGAGCGCATTGCTTCGCACACACCGGATGCACATTGGTCTTGCCCTCTCTTTTAATCGACGATCGCACGGCGTTATGGTAGGGAGAAACTCGAGAATTAAAAAAACCAGAAATATTTTAGTACAGCAAATGTCACGTGTTCATACACAGGTGGCATTGCTATCAGACACAACACGAGATTCCCCATAGAAATAAATACCAAGAATGTCGTAACAAGGGGTGATCACAATTGGCCGCCGAGATCTTGTGATTTAACACATTTACACTTTTCTTCTTTGGGGCCACGTGAAAGATAAGGTATATGCCAATGCTTCACAATCGATTCAAGACCTTAAAGGTGCGAATTGGGCATGGACAATTTCATAAAAAGGATATGGTGATGCAAGCGTAGCCGTGGTAGCCATTTGGCTGATATCTTTTCAAATGTTAATGGCATACCTTTCTCTTTACAATGAAATAAACATTCATTAATTTCTCTTAAAAAATACTCGTAATATCAAAATGAAACCTCTTGAACCTCATGAAAATAATAGTGACAAATAATTGAATATTTTAAACCCCAAATGATTGTTTAGAAAATTTAACAATTTATTATGTCTGGTCCAATAGATTACGGAGATCTCCTGGAACTGCGAATAACGCAACACGAGCGAATTTCATTGAAATAAAAAAAATTAGAAAAATTGTGACTTTTTTCTATTATTGTTTAACAGCGCGCAGCAACTATGATGGTGAATATTTTACGACGGAAAGTTTTATTTACGCCACCCATATTATAAAAAAAAATATAATTGTTTTGAGTTTTATTAATTATGTTAAGTTATTGTATTAAAAATTTCGCGCTTAACTTAATAACGGTTTACTTTCGTAAATAGTTATTTAATTATTTTATTCATGTCTGAAATTTCAAGTAAATTTATTATAGAGACATCTGTAAACGGATTTTGCAATTACAGAAAGCTCGGTTTTGTAATCGCATAAAATTGAAGTTTTCTACGTTTGGGTGTTTTTTCTAATAATATTTAATTAAGCAAATCAACGATGTCAACGATGTTGTAAACATTTCCAGTAAATAAAATTTGATGAAAAAATTTTATTATGTAAATAATCACGTCGATTAAAAATGATTTGTTTTGAAATTGATACGTATTTTCTAGGCTACTTTGAATTATAGCAATTATTTTTAATTTTTTTTATATGCAGTGAAATTGGATGTTTCAGAAATCTGCAGCATCACCCTTTATTAATTTACTTTACTAACCTACACAGCTAAACGGAATGCTCATTTTTATAGAAAATTAATAAATTTATGCTCCGCTCTAGTTTAAATTTAATAATTAAATGATGGCTGATTTTCAAATATGTGTTTGTTGAATATTTTATTAAAAAAATAAAATTAAAATTTAGAAGATTTGTTTTGTTTTGTTCATAAATTTATGTTCAAAAATTTCCCAATTACCACGGTTTCTATACTCAATAAAAGCTTCCACTCTATTTAAAGCTCTCATTCTAATATTACGGCTCTTTAAAATCATATATGGCTCTGATGATACACGCTAGTATTTAACTTTTTATTTGGCTAAAATAGAGAAACCGATTTTTGAATCGGTCAATGTCGATTCAGACAATCCAAAAATGCATAGGCATTCGAAACGGTTGCAACTCCGCGGTTTGTAATCGGAATTGCCAAGAAATCTTGATTAAATCATGCTGCATAGTAAATTTATAGTAAGTTGCTGACCTTTTTATAATTCTTCACATCTTTTGGTGGCCTTAAGCGGTCTTTTCACTCATGTTTAGGGTTTTGCAATTATGAAGTTTTTTCCCGCGTTTCAGCGCTGCAACTTTTTTTTGTCCGATGGTCTTCTGTGTTTTAGTCTTGTACAACCCAATGACAGAAATTGTCTTACAAAATTTTTGTCGTATTCAACTTAATATTTAAGTTTTCCACTAAAAGATACAGCGTCGACTGCAAATGTTTAATTATACGAAATTTTGTTTTGGAGAGCATTGCTTATTTTCCGCATATTAAAAATTTTGCGATTACACTTAGATAAGCAAACCAATATTATTCTTTTGTTGTAGGTATGGTTATGTACCACTTGTAATTTAGCTGCAAACAAATTTTCCGTATATATTTGCTTTAGCCGCGTAACACAAATAATAAAAAAACAATTTCCAGCAGAGAAAGCACAAAACTTATTCTCCCCAAAAAGCATAAAATACGGTAAAATTTCTAACTTCTCTTTTACGTTTCAGTTGTTTTTTATTGTATTTTGTTTAAATAGAAACATTTACTTAAACTTAAAAAAATGTTAGAATTAAGTATAGAAAATAACTGTTACGTTCTATTTTACTTTAATCCTTGGATTACAGTAGTTATATTTTGTTATGCTGTAAGGATATCCTACAACTGCTGTGTATATATATTTTTATACACAAAACTGACCTCGCACAGCATTTTTCTACAACACTGTTTCTTTTGCTTATGTATGTGTGTGTGACTTTTCCCGCACTCGAAACATTTCGGAACAATAAGTTTTGTAGTTTTTATTTTATCTTTTTTCGTGTTTGGAATAAACCAACAACACAACATACGTGCGGTATTATGTATACCACGAAGCTTCTAAATAAAAAATTTTGAACTTTTTTTGTAGCTTATGTTCATATTTCTTAAATTTTCGTTTGTTTGTTTTTCAATGGTAGATTTTTATTTAACCGTATAAACGTATACAACAGACAAAAAGAGTAACGCAAATCCATCAAAATCTACCTTCACTCAACCAAGGAAAAAAAGCTCATCCGTTCGATTCGCATGCGAGACAAGAGATACAATATTTATTTAGATAACGTGACAGGGTTATGAAAGCACATCAAATCTAACATATATGTAGTGTGACCATATGGAGTGTTTATTAATATTTTTTTTTTGGTTTATTTTCTTGAGTTAACACGAAGGTTATACCAACGACAATAAAATTATTTAATTAAATTTAAAAATTAAAAGTAGTTGTAAAAAAAGCTTTTTATAGATTTGCAACCCTTATTTCACATCACCGCAGAGAATAATATGCTTGATAATGCCAAATATGAAAAACACATTTAACTGTAATGGAATGGTGAATGTTTTTTGTTGTTGTTGTTTACGTAGAGTTTTTCTCTTGTGTGACATTTCCCATACCAAAAACATAAAAAATAATAAAATTATCCTGAATTTTTGTTCACAATTCTAATATCCTTCAGTGCTATCTATGTTGGTGCTGTCTTGTTGATGGAGACGTGATCTACTCGCGTGCTTATTTATGAACACACAAAGATGTATTTTTAGATTGAAATAGACATTGTTATTCTCGAACCAAATCCTTTACATTTTTTATGATTTAAAAAGCTGTATACATAAAAGATTCTGAATAATGATGTACCAACTCAATTCTTATAGGATAAATTATGGATGTGTATGTAAGCTGCTGTTTGATATGTACAAAATTCATGAAGCATTATTTTACTTTTAGTCTAAGTTTTTCTATGTTGATATTGGTGAAGAGATTTATTTATAAAAGCATTAATGGTAAAAGTTTTAATAATTTCCAAGAAAGCTTAATATAGGAAATACATTTGCTGACGACTTAAGCGATTGCCTGCGCCAAATCATAAGAGGAAAATAAGTTTTTATTTTTGTAGTATACGTAAAGATCACCGTACTCTAAGCATGTAGTTACACAATTGCATAGAAATGTAATAAGAAAATGTTTAAAATAAGCGGTAGCTACATTAATTTTCTGCAAGTGTAAATATTTTAAAAGTATGAGTAAAATTATGCAGTTTCGCAAATTTAATTTGTGATATGTAAAAAATTTCTAAAGGTATAACTGCATGTTGCTATTGACATTTCCGGCTCAATTTTGTATGGCCGAATGAAAAACCAAAATAAATTCGAAATTCAGGAGTGACGATTAATTCAAAAAATCCCGGATGAGTTATTTGTCGGATGTGGAATTTAGAATGCTAACATGAGGATTTTTTTTTAATTTGTTTATTTATCTTAATATATAAAAACGTTGGTGCGTGTGTATGACTAACAATCACGCCTGAACCGCTGATGCTATCTAACTTATATTCATACCATATGTTCGTGTTGTGCTCCGGATGGTTTTTGTTTGTGTTAGAGGGGGTCACTTTTATTCGCAATTCTTATTTATGGACCGATTTGGCTTAAATTCACACAATATAATATTTAAATAAAATCAAAGTCTTTGGCAAAATGGCAGACCACCTCTTTTCCCCGTTATTTAATAAAACACCACAATAAGTTTTATATTAATGTATTTATTAATTACGCATAAATTTCAACCTTCCTTCTGTCTTTTTCATCTACGACTAAATTACATTTTTTTACATTTATTCTTTTGTCATTTTTTATCTACGCCTACTATACTATGATAATTCACTCTTTCCGTTCCACCACTTACAGCTCGTCCAACCTGACAATCTGTAGCGCCCTTGCTACTCTCCTAATTACATTATATTACTAAAAATTCAATTTATTGAATAAAATACTATAAAATAAAACTCTTATAACTAATACTTAAAATTACATTAAAAAAAAATCATTTTGAAACTAAGGATATATAGCCCTCAGTCAGAATTCACGTATTCAATTTCGTATTCCGCATCCGAGTATTCGATATCTTCAATAAGAGAATCATCCGTTTCCTCCTCTGATGAAATTTTTGAGTCTCTTTCCTTCCTTTCATATAACCTCATGTTTCGCGCATCAAATATTCCTTCAAAAGGTTTATTAGTAACCTGATATCCTCTTTGACTTCATATCTGTCCCTATCCAAAGCTTTATCTATTCTATATGGGCCTTTAAACTTCCTTTGTAACTTGCTATTTACCCCAATTTGAGGATGGTTCCTAACTACTACCAATTCACCTTTCTTGTATTGAACTTCTTTCTTAACTCCTTTATCGTAATATCTCTTATTATAATCCTGTTGCTTTTTATAGCCAATTTAGCCTGTTATCTAAGCTTTCCTAAATCCCTAACGTCCTCTTGTCTGTTCCAATCAATCTCTACAGTTTTATAATTCATCCCTTTTTGAACCACGACGAACAACTATTTCGCCAGTATTTGATTAACTGATATATTTATTGTGTTATTCATCAAATAGTCCACGTCTGGTGTATATCTATCCCATTCTTTTTTCCTTTCATCTACCATCTTGGCGATTATTGGTACTAATACCCTGTTATATCGCTCTACTTGCCCGTTGGAATTCAGTGAACTCGTAGCTACCTTCACATGCGTGATATTACGTTCGTGCAAAAACTTCTCAAACCGTCGGGAAGTAAACGAGGATCCTCTATCAAATTCTGTCTGGTATGCTATAGTTCTCAAAATAACTTTTTAAGAGTTTACACACCTCCACACCGTTCGTTGTTTTCGTTGGATACATTCTTAAAGCGTTGCCACATACACATCTTATTAGACGATTCTTATTGGACAGACGATTCGTGCGTAAATTTATTTTGCCTCGCCACATACCAAAAGAAATACAGGCGATTTTTACAACAACAATTCTTTATAAAATTTTCATAATACATAAGCAGCTAATTCATTTTATAATTAAATAAGTTTACCATACCATATTCATGATGAGCCTTATAAAAATATTAAATTAATGAAAAATATATATTTTGTTTTGGAATTTTTTGACATTTGTTGAAGTTCACAGACAACAGAGAAAAAAATCGTTTAAAATTTTTTGATGAGTTCGGAAATCGTTTTAGATTTTTGTGCGTTCGTTCACGTGTAAAATTATACCATTCAGAGAAAAAATCGTTTCTAGAAACGGCTAAATAGAAAATTGATAATTTTTCAATTAAAATTATTAAATAATTCCAAATTTATTATTTTAGCTACTAACTTGAGAAATTTTGCATATTATCTCATTGATTTGAGTCAAAAATATGCTCTAATTAATTCGTAAATGCTAAATCTGTTTTTAGATGTCGTCCATAGAAATGTCCCAAGTAACAATTTGGAGTTGTCAAAACGTTGTACCATCTAAAATTTACTGCACTTTAGTTATAATAACTTCTTAAAATAATAACAAAAAACATGAATTTGGTGATTTGCCAACGTAATGCCAGCAAAAATGGTAATTGTCATTTGCCTGCCGATATGTTATAGCAACGTCAAACAGTAAACTCGTTATAAATGGTAAATTACTATCAAGGCATCATTTTGGTTAATTTAATGACTTAGGTTCCCAAATAGCAAAAACGTTATATTTGCCATTTTGCTGTACTTAACACAAAATGGTTACATAAGAAAAAGTAATGCCATAACAGCAAACATGTTGTAGATGCAATTTCTCTGGTTAGAAAGCAATATATAGTTGGCTAAGGGAATTAGTTTCAAATTATCAAAAAAAATCAGAAATAACTAACGAGCTATTGTTTTGAACATTATTGTAACAATAATAATTTGTGTGAAAATTATAGCAAAAATCATTTTTTTATAATTGTCATTTTATTTATGTTTTCTTTATTCATACTTCAATAATAAATGTCACTAATATTTTATGAAATGTTGACAGGGAGAAATATGATTTTTCTTACGATTTGCTATCGTAAAAATATGTGGGAAACAAATTTTATCGACCAGTTTGTAAAAATAACTCAGAAAAGAAAAACGCGACCTAAAAATATTTGATATTAAAAATAAAATCAAAATCAAAAATTAATTTGAAAAATTTATTTTTGCTGAAAATAAGTTTGAATCTGTTAAAAAGCATCTGGTAACTACCCAAAAGCATGAAATTGGTGTTTTTCCAATAATTTCATGTGATAAACTGGGTTTTGTGGAAGTTTTTTAACTAGCTAAATGATGCAGCCATTTTTATGCACAGAAATACAAAATTAAAAAATGGCTTTACTATAATTACATCTAAATATCTTTTCACATAACGATTTTAGTTATTTATTGTAAATTTAATATTATTACAGCTAAAGTGTATTAAGGATTTACAAAAAAGTCGCCCAAATATAGTAAACGTATTAAATAACTAATCAGCTCCTAGACGAGGAAATCGGTAATCATACCGCATTTGCTTTGTGCTAAGCGCTTTATAGCTGTCGGACCTCGCATAGAATAATTATTTACCTTAACCCTATATCAGCCATTTGTTATGACTGTAAAGAGAAATTTCAATGTAGGAAAATAGAAAATTAGGTCTAAAATTGTCGTAGGTATTATGTACTAATACTATGGGTACGAAAATATCACAAATTGTGTGATTTAATAATTATGAACTTAATAATAACAATAATAATAAAAAATCATGATGACATTTTCAATTAATTTAATTAAACTTATATACTACTTATTAATTAAATTAAATTTACAATTAATGACTTTAATTAAACAACAACTAAACAACACGGCATTTTGCAGCTAAGTTTAAATTTTATTTGTATATAATTTACAATTTAAACATTATGAATAATGTAAAATTTTACATTCAGAGGATTATTTGAGTCAATATTAAAAGTGAAACAACAAAAGCGACCTGATCCTCAGAAAAAGGATTAAATATTGCAATCTAGTTCCATTAAAATGGTTATTTATAAATTATACATATAATATATAAATATGTAACCTCAAAAATTCAAATTTCGTCTCTATTTTCCGCCAAATTTATTTATATTTTATTTATGCGCGTGAGCTGTCAAGTTTTCATTAACATTTTGAAACAACTGTACCTCCTGGAGGGTTAACAACATTGTTGTAGTTATAGAATTTGCTGTGTATTAAACAGTTTAGTTGTTTGTTAAACCATTTTGCTTTGAGTTAAGCAGTTTTCCTTTATTAACCGTATGTTTTGCTGTTTGGTAAGTAATTTTGCTTTAAGTTAAACAATTTTGCTTGGAGCTAAGCAGTTTCTCTCTTACCACATCTAGCTTACTCCTATATATTTCGCGGTGTGTTAAGCAATTTCGCTGTTTGGTAAATAATTTTACTTTGAGCTAAGCAATTTTGTTTTTTATCCATATTTCGTTAACTAATGCAAATTTCATTGCGTGTTAGCAGTTTCGCTATTTGGCAAGTAATTTTGATTTGAGATAAGCAGTTTTTCTTTTATAAATTTGGCATACCACTGTACAATACAACTGCATTTCTGAAAGTTTTTACTCGAAATTATTTTCAGATTGACGCAATAATTACAAACTCAGTACATTTTATCTTTGATAATGATAAGTATTTACTATGAAATCGTATTTTATACATTATAGGAATACTATTTAATGGTTTTGTTATGATTTTTAGGTTTTCTGGGTTCTCGAAACAATATACATTTTATCTTTGATAATGATAAGTATTTACTATGAAATCGTATTTTATACATTATAGGAATACTATTTAATGGTTTTGTTATGATTTTTAGGTTTTCTGGGTTCTCGAAACAATATACATTTTATCTTTGATAATGATAAGTATTTACTATGAAATCGTATTTTATACATTATAGGAATACTATTTAATGGTTTTGTTATGATTTTTAGGTTTTCTGGGTTCTCGAAACAATATGCAAAAAGCAATTGTTTGTGTGAGAGCAAGATAATGGTATTGTTCATTATCCACCGGACACCCACAGAATTCCTACCCTTGAGGGTTGTAGGACAAATAACCCGATAGTTCATGGTGCTCAGAACCAGCACGCTTCCTCACCAAATATTCCGAGTATCAGCTGTACAGGGAGGAGGAGGAGCTACTGGAGCTACCGTTTGGAGCTATTTTCAAAGAGGGCCGCTTCCGAAATATTTTCTTTTTCCAAAAGTGGTTGTAATCCCTCTACAAAACGTTTCAAATAATTTTAAACCATTAGTACTAAATTATCAATTTCATGTATTGGGATTCCATCAATATTTATATTTAAACAGATTGACATTGGGCGGTCTAAGGATTTAAAATATAATTCTAAACAATTAGACGCTAATAAGATCCGCCATCCAAAGAAAAAATATTGTCGATTTTCTGTGGTGTGCTTAAGTTAAGCAGCTTAACTAGTTAAGCACTGTTTAGTTGGCAATTGTTTATTTTGTTAAAGAGTAGTTATAACTAGATAAAAGATCTTTTAATTCGGTTTGTGCTATATTAAAATGTATCGCTCATCTCCTTATTTTTTGCACAAAATCTTCTTCTTCGTCCTCTTCGTCTTCGCTGTCATTTAAATAATATGTATTCTCATTTAATTTCATCATTATTATAACATTTAGAATCTGACATAGTTTGTGATTGAGATAATGTACGCTGAGATGGTTCAAATGAAATACGATGCTCTGCAGCCGCAGTTAAATTGTCATATTCTACTTGATCTGAAAATATGTTTATTACAGACATGTAAGAGTCCAGTATCAATTTAAATTAATTGCAAGGTTTATTTCGATTAGTAACTTATGTGGTGGCGTATGTCGTAATGTTATTGCTGTTGGTTCTCTGAAGCTACATTAACAGGAACCAAAACATCAGATGTAAAAGAAACAACTTTAATATTACATTAGCGGAAAAAATAGTATATTTTAGTGGTTTTGTATTGCACGCCTTTAATGCTATAGTAGCTAAAAATAAAATGCAAGTTTAATGTTACACTGGCAAAGAAAAAATTAAGAAGACCGACATACTAGTTACTTTTTTCATTTGGTTGTTTGTGGTTTTTACTTTTCTATAAACTGTGGTGTTGGCTTTACATTTTTTTAATGTTCTAAAATAAGTATGCAAATCTTTATATTCGATTATATTCGCCATTATATTCGCCAATTATAACACACTCACAACACCTTATTTGATTGTATACCATAAATGTCAAACCTAGATTATTATAGAGGTCGTATTTTGTTTGGTTGACTAGCGCAGCAACAATGCTTTCCTCCCGACATTTTTCCTTGCGGCATATAACAATAACTCTTCTACAATGCATTTATACCTACTTATCTCACCGCTGCAAAATTGCTTTCGTCCCGATTTTTTTGCTTTATGGTGTGTAACAAAATCGCTGCTGCAATATCTTATAAACCTATTTAAGCTAATTAGCTATTTTTTTACTGCAACATCGTTCTCAAAAGTTATTAAATATCTAGGACAATTTACCTAAGCAAATTTTACTTGGGGTGTATGTGGCATCGCCTTTATATATTTCGTAAAAGCATCTACTACTATAAGCAAATAAATATTTTTCTGTTTAGTTGCCTGTAAAGGTCCTAAATGATCCACATGAATCGTTTGAAATGGTTCATTGCCTTTTTCGATACTGTTCAATAATGCTTCCTTTCTAACTGGTTTAGGATTGTAAACTATAGATACCATACATTCCTCCCTGTGTGTCTTAAGCCTCCCCTTCATTCTAGCGAAATAAAATTGTCGTTTAACCAGCTCAGAAACCTTTTCTTCCCCTAAATGATCCATGTTATCATGATACTTCCTAATAACTGACTTAATCATTCTTTCAGGTACCACTAATTGCAATTTACTGGTATATGGCGACTCGCTTGGCCTAATTACTTCCGTCCTTAGTAGCTCATCCGTTAACTTTTTTAACTCCACCCGCTCATAGTGACTAAACATTTTCGGATTTGCTCTTACTACCTTGTTTTCTTTTAATTTAATTTCAGCTTCGAATCTAATTATTTCTGATTTAATTTTTTTCTCGCAATAATACCTTTCGTATAAATCTAAAACATTGTCTTTATATCACAACGTTTCTTCCGAATCACCTATGCTAAGCTCTACACGATTTTCCGTCAACGTTAACATATCCCCACATGAAGAACTTGGTGCATCAGGTCGAGACTGAAGGTACTCGCCTGAGTAAACTTTACCGTCGATATGTGATTTCTGTTCAAAAAGTTTCTTCCTAAGATGACATCTATATCCATAATTTCACTAGCCACTATCAATAAATCTACTCTATAAATATTTTCTTCGATTACAATATTTGTTGCGAATTTACCCAACACTTTTAAATTACTCTCGTTTATCCCGGTTATTTTTATCAAATAATTTTGAACAATATTATAATTACCCGGTTTTACAAAATTTTCTTTCGCAATGCTCACAACATTTCCTGAATCTACAAGCATCTTTGTTGCCGTCAATTTACCGTCGACTTCCACTTTCGCCTGTATTTGAACCAGTTGATCCACCCACCTATCTATCGGCATTGTGATCTCATATATCTTTTGTTTTCCGTCCGTTGAATTTACTTTCACTTTGCACTGTTCCTTGCTATGACCAATTTTATTACATTGACCACAAAATGGCTTTCTTAACGGTTTTGGACATTTACTCGCAATTACTCCCATTTCCGTAACAATTGTAACACTGTTGACGTCTTACATCCATTGAATCTTCCGTATTAGTGCTCCTAATCCCTCTTTCCACATTTTTATATCTATTAAATTTTACTGGTTTACGTTCCCGTTCATCATTTCTATTCATTCGTATATACCATTTGATTCCTTGTTTTAGCTGCTCTAAACTTTCTATTTGCACCGTTTTCAAAGCGGTACTCAATTTATATTCATGTATTTCTGCCTGACTTCTCCGCGACTTAAAATTCTTTCTCAATTCGTCTGCGAACGTACTCCATTTAACATCTTTCTCGATAATTTCGTACCACTTTCCCGCGTACGCCTTCAATTTATTGCTTGATGCCAAAATAACCATGCGCTCATCTATTCCGTGAATTCTTATCAATTCCTCTACTTGTTGAGTACATTGTTTCGATGATAAACCACTTTCATCTGTAGGATAGAATGTAGGCAATATTCCAATCACATCTCTAATCGAAAACCGCATGTTTCCATATTCAGTCTTATCTTGTTTTTTCGGCGCCTCACTAATTATGGAATCTTTATCCTCCGATTCGTCACCTGGTTTATTCATTAAATCCTGTAATAATCTTTCCAATAGTTCCTCTTTCTTTCCAGCCGTGCTAAGCCCACGTGTTGCTAATTCTTTCTTTAACTCGCGTACATTAAAATTCGACGCCATCGTGATTTTTTTTTTAAATCTTTTTATTATCCTTCAATATCACTTTAACATATCCCACTTCTGAAACTATAAGCTTTCTTCCTTTTTGATTGTTATTTAATAAAATACCACAATAAGTTTTATATTAATGTATTTATTAATTACGTATAAATTTCAACCTTCCTTCTGTGTTTTCCTTCTACAAATAAATTACATTTTTTTTACATTTATTCTTTTGTCATTTTTTATCTGCGCCTACTATACTATTATAATTCACTCTTTCTGTTCCGCCGCTTACATCGGCAAAATTTGGACCCGATAGGTGGCGCCGAGGTAGAAGTATTTATGAAAATGTAGTTTCTCGGTTTATAATTTTCATTTCAACAATATTAAATTTAAATGTAATCACAAAAATAACCACAAAGATCTGATAGGTGGCGTTGGTTGTCTTTAATGCATTTTTAAGATTTTTTTTGTTTTTCCAATTTAACATATGATATATACATACATATTCAGTATTTTCAAGGTTACAATCATCTTACAATAACTAAAACTATGTTCTTTGTTTAAAAAAAAACAAAAATGTTAAACAAATGTGTTTATTAATTGTAAGTGTATTTCGCCAAGTGCCTGCTGCAAATAATGTTAAAAGTAAAACTATAGATCGTAGTAACCTTAAATATATTGCTAAATAGTGTTTATTGAAAAAACAAAATCAAAATGGTTTTTCATTTGCCATTTCAGTATTAGATATTTCATAGTGCTGTTCAATTTGTTTAGAAATAAGTTTGACGAAAATTTCAATCATTTGGAATTTTCTATTCAATTAACTTTCATCATATACTTTCAATCAATTTTAAATAGGTGAATTTGTGATACGAAATTTATCTACAATTATCTACAATACAAATACAAATATTTTTAAAGTGATCGTGAAGTGGTAACTAAGTACATAACCAACGAAAATTTTCATTTTTACCATACATAGACCCGAAAAGCATACATTTTAGCATACATAGATCCTACCCCACAAATTGTAGTGAAATAATACCGCGAAAAATGCCTGGACGACGACGTTCAAACATTGGTCATAGTGACCGACGAATTCACAATAGGTACGAATAAGAACGAACTTAACACCACAACAACAAGAAGTGACAAGAGAGGATGCACGATTGCTCATTTCAACCACCCGCCCATTAGAAAGTGATGCACACAGAATAAGACGTCTTGCACAAATGAGAATTACAACTCAAAGATCACGCAATCATGTGATGATTTTAAACAGAAGTGTGGTGTAATTGAATAATCGGGTAGGCATGCAAGCAACAAGAGCACTAACACTGTCATCATTCAGTCGCATCGCATTTGAATATAATCCAGACATCGAATATTACACACATTCGGAAATTTGGATATATTGGATATTTGGATATTTGGATAAATTTGGATAGAGAATGGATAGAGAATGCACTCATTGCCACGCTGTGAAATTTAAAAATGAAACCGCACGGATGTATTGTAAAGTGTAAGAACAGCAGTTTAAAATCCATTGCGAGTACAATCACATTCAAGTAATACAGGAACGAGCTATCGTAGCCAATTAAGAAACATTTTTAGCAGAAAAAAAAACTCATCCTATTGTTTAAGTAAGTTTCTAATCAATTACAAAACGATAATTATATGGTCGTTATTAAAGCCGATAAAGTGACTGTTGGCGAACATGCACGGCGTTTTAATGCTCCAACAGTGACTTAAGTAGGAATAGTAATGGTTGGCGGTATATAGGGGGCATAATGTTTAAAGGATTTTATTTTAACTAGACTCAGTGTCAATTTGTTGTGGTTCGTTTGAAAGCTGTTGAATAGTTAATATAACTCAGTAAGTTAAGGGCTACCAGCTACAAAGCTTGTGCCATGGTTATACACTGCTCGAAACAAGCAAAACTTTACGCTGATTTTAGATCTGCAACAAGCTTTAAGTGTAACGATTTAGTTACCACGCACACAATCTCCACCTCTTAACACATTTAATTTGATCAACAAATCAGAATATTGGAGCACAATGCCTATTTGAAAAATATTTTGATCTGCTTCTCTATCTATCAACAATTAGCATTAAAATCCAACAATACTATTTTTATTTATACCCGGCAGTGTTATTTAAAAATAATTAATACATGCCGTTTTTGGGGAGTTGCCTCCCGGAAACTTAATGTTATTTTTGTGAAATGTGTGTGCGCCCACAAAATTTAATTTTCCTTAAAAAACAGTAAAAAGTTGTTCTCGTGTATATGTAGGTGTACGAGCATGCTAATAATATTATTTTTAATTGTTGCGAAAAAGAAAACAAAATAAAACCAAAAGTTTTTGAGATTAAAATCTTAAAATGTATATATTTCAACCTAAAAAACTTTGTAGTTTGGTTCAAAATACTATAAACTGTATTTTAATAATATGTTTGTTAACTATTTTAATATTCATAAAAGTATAATACTCCCATAGGCTGAAAAATATTTTCAGTTTTTAAATAATTAGTGAGCTTTGGATTTTCTATTCTACTTAAATATTATAATTTAATATAGGGTGTAGTGGGGTCAATTCATCAGTAAGTTTTAAGGATTCTGTACAAAATCGATAAGTAATACTACAATTTTTATATTACCCATATTTTATGACACAAATTTTATGATTTTCTGGAGGTACGATGGAAATACTAAGTATATTCGCCATTTAACGGTTAATTTAATATTCCGCGATTAGAATAATTAAACTGCAACTGCCAGCATACAGAAAATTATCATAAAATGAATTTCATAAGAGTATTTTTTCTAAATTTGTAGGCGTCACAGGCACACAGTTCACTATTGATACTAAAAAATTACGTCCTTAAAGCTAACAGAACGAATCCAGCAGAACATTAAAAGATACTATGTACAATTGTAGCCTCTAATCTGGGTATCACGATAATAACCTTGACCAAAACGCACCTTCATTACTGTATGACTCATCGGGAAGGTAATATGGCGACCAAAATACATATTTTTGACTCAACATGGCACAACTGTCACCACCCGATTGCTTTACCACTTGTAACTGATAAAGGCTGAATTCCATTACTACGGTTTTTTTGTGCAGAAACCCAGAAAGAGATAAATTCAAAAATCCGTATGTATGTGAACGGCGCAACAGTAAAATGTTTTATACTTAAATTTTTGTTGTTGTTGCGATTTGGTTGCCATAAATATAAATAAAAAATACAAAACGAAGTATTTTTTATGGCAACCAAAATTAACAATACCCCCTACTCTCAGCAAATTTTAGTTTAGTAATATTTTTATGGTGAGCATTTGGTTTATACATTTTATATGTTTGGTGGAGTGTGATATAAATCGCGTTTTCATTATAAATTTATATTAATGTTCAAATTAAAATATTTTACCAATTTTAATTTTTATTATTTACTCTGTTTACACAATTTTAATGCATGTGATATTTTTTAGGTTATGTTACAAACGCGGTCAAATATTCCCTAAACTTTTTTATAGGAAAGGGTTTTCTTAGATTTAATTATTGAAAGGGAAAGATTTTAGAAACATAATAAAATGACGGCTATAAATAATGTTTAGATTTTTTAGTAATTTAGAGATAGGAATAAAATTAATTTAACAATAATTTTCATTTTTAACTAAATTTATTGGTTATAAGTTCGTGGTTGTCTAATATTTCCCTCAAAATTTCGCTATAAAATCAAAATAGTCCGACTTTGTCAGATTTTTGATTTTATCTCTTTCTGATTTTCTGCACAAAAAAAAACCGCAGTAATGGAATTCCGCCTTAAACAACATCAAACGTGGCTCGTTTTCAAATCGTAATCTATGTTATTTGCCACAATTCTTGATGAACAAAATGTTTACAAAAATGAACAAACAAAAATACAACGACTAGTGTTTCAAAACGAAAATAAAAAAGACAACACAAGACACAACAAATAAAAACAAAAGAAGAGATTAATGCCTCAACCAGTCAGACTTAAGAACTTAAGTTACGCACCGATTGCACCACTTCGGTTAGTGCTATAATCACCAAAATTTTATAGGCTTCTCGTCACAAATAAACAACTGACCTCTAAAATTTTGGTGGTCGTACTGCTCTCCTAAGTGGTACAAAACGGAGCACAACTTAAGCTCTTAAGTTTGGCTGGTTGAGGTTTAAATCATATTTAACAAAATTAAAATAAACAGTTCGTCTCAACTAGTCGCGCAAGGAAGATGCTGCATATAAGCACCGCCGCAAACCTCAATTCTACCGCGCCACACCGCCATTACACATAGCGGATAAATATTTAAATTCAATTTAGTTAAGACAACAAATTAATTATTTTTCTAAATAAATAAATATTAGACTTAATAATAACAATAAAATAAAAACTTTTTTATCGTTGTAAAACAATCCAGACATATAACGTATAAGAAAAGGAAATTTGCAAGCGGAAAATAAGAGATTACGTTATGCGCAAGTGGAAGCACTATCACAAGAAGGAATTTATATAGTTATTTTATAAATTGTAGGGTTTGTTCATGCTGGACTAAACTTTGGAATGAACATTTGGTTTCTAGATTGACTGAAACATAAATTTTAGAGAAGTTCTGGGGGTTGATTTAGAACCGCAAGTATATAGTAGTAGTATGTGTGTTTGTATTACTGCGAATGTGTGCTATTTAATTTTTTTCGATATGACATTTCTAGATAACATTTCCACTTATAATTTAAAATTTGTAAATGCAATGCAATTATTTAATTTTAGTTTTAAAATAATTTCTAATTCTGTGTTTCTGCGAGAACAAAACATTTATTCGATATAACATGAAAAAAAAATTAAAATGTGTGTGGTTAAAATTTTTTTTTCTTAACGCATTGACGGACACTTTCTAAATATGCTACTCAGGAACACATTTGAGAACTTTCTTAATTGTAATGATATTTTGTCGCGGAAAGAAATCTGTTGTTGAGAATTGAAAAATATGTCGAGTTAGTCCTTAAAAAAATAAAGTTGTTTGCGTGAACGTGTTAAAAACCGAAAAAGTTGTATGAGTTGTAGCAGTCATATGTATGTGCGTACGTGTTAACTCGCCACTCAAAACACGGGGTCGATTTTGTTCAAAATCCGATAAACGAAACATGACGTTTTCGTATACGTATAAGACGTATACTATACAATTTTATATTAGTGTGTGTAATTTTTCTGTGGTTATATTTGTTTGTTTTATGCGAATCTAAGCATCAAAAATTATGAATCGGTACAAATCGGTTCAGTTTTGTAGTGCTTACGTCCTTCCGTCGTCCCACAGATTAAATAAATTTAATTGTATTTAAAGCATATTTGCATTTACACGTTTTGAATTATAAATGGAAATGTTATCTAGAAATGTCACATCCAAAAAAATTAAATGGTGCACATTCGCACTAACACAAACACACATACCACTCCTATATACCTGCGGTTATTTCGTTAACTCCTCGAATTTTGAACAAAATCGCCCCTCACCCCCACCCCCACCCGAACTCGGCTTTCTTAATCTTCAATTGTGAAATTTGCAGCGCAGGTCTTTATTTTAATTTTGTTTTTATTTGGGCTCAGGTCATACAGAAAGTATTTGAAAAATTTGGAGAAAATTTGATGATCAGAATTTTCATTATAACTTTTTGAAATTCTTCGGCAATATTACTTCTTTTAAGTTTCTGGCCAATATCTCAAACTACCGCAAACTACCTGCATACTCAAACCGATACTTTCGGTTGCTTTTCTAATTCTAAGGTTTCACTAAAACTACTTGGAAAATTTAAGAAATGTACCATTGAGAATTTTCGCTATATCTTTTTGATTTTCTACGGAAGTATAAGATCATTTCAGTTGCTGGATAATATTTGAAGAGCCTTCACAAGTAACGAATACTTTCGGTTGTTTTTCCAATAGCTTAGGTGATACGTGGGGAGCGCGTGGCAGACATAGATAAGGCGACAACAACAATTACCACCAACGTCAAACCACCGTTGCTGAGTTAATAAAAGTTTGGGTGACCGTATGAGAACAGCAGAAAACAAAATTGTGAACTGTTAGGGAAACGAGATCAGTGTCCCCTTCTACCTTCGACAAGGTAGTATGCCTCATCCAACAGCAGTATACTCCTTCCAGCAACGCTGGGAACTGACTTTAATTTCTATTTTAATCGTGTAGAATGGATCTATCCATCCAGAATTTCATCTAAAATTTAGGCTACCCGAATTAAGAAAAGTTGAATTAAGAAAAGTGAATTAAAAAAGTGGTATTTTTATGAAAAATTTCCACTTATTTTAATTCGTATTTTGAACAAATTTCCTGGATTTAAAAAAGTAATTACAACAAAAAAAATCTCAATTGAAAATGAATTAAAAAATGCACATCTTATTTCATTTTTTAGAAAATTTATCTTAATTCATTTTCAAATTGATTTAAAACACGTTTATTTTATTTCATGTTTTGCCCACTTTTCTTAATTCATTTTCAAAATGAATGGAAGATTATTAGGCTAAAGTTTACTTTATGTATACATCGATAAAATCAGGTAAGGAGTACACATTTTTAAAATTTTTAAATGCAGGATTGATTATTAATAGTTATTATTGATAATAGTTATTGATTTTCCGGGAAATTTTTATTTTTTCATATTCTTTTTTAGTTTTATTTATTTTTATTAATAATAATGGTTTCGTCATGCTCCCTCCCTAAATTAAGAAAAGATGAATTAAGAAAAGAGAATTAAAAAAAAGTGGTGTTTCTATGAACGTTGATTTTTTTTACACAGTTGGCACGTATCGCCGTGTAAAAAAAAAATTTGGGTGTATTTTATTTCACATTATAAACATAAAATTTACATTTGCTTTTAATAACAAACAAATGCATGCCAAATTTAATGTTTTTAAGAAAATGTTTCTTCTTACAGTTTTTTTGTTGCATTGTAGAGAAAGATAAAAAACATAAAAAATTAAATAAATAAATTTCATTTGTGAATTATTATTTGTGTATTAAAATATACATTTTTGAATTCATTTAGAAATTTACGTTTTTGCACATTTTATTAATGAAAGGATTAGTTGACAATTTTGAATGGCTTTAATTTCATATTACAGTAAAAGCCCGATTATCCGGCATATAATTCGGAACAGTCAGTTATAACTGGAGTTTTAATTTTTAGGAATTTTTTTGCTTTTCTCCCTTTCTTTTGTCTTTCATATGCATTTTTTAATTCATTTTCAAATGTGCAATTGTTTTTTGCACATTTTCATTAATGAAAGGATTAGTTGAAAATTTTGAATGGCTTTAATTTCATATTAGGACATTTGAAAATGAATTAAAAAATGCATATGAAAGACAAAAGAAAGGGAGAAAAGCAAAAAAATTCCTAAAAATTAGAACTCCAGTTATAACTGAGTGTTTCGATTAATTATATGCCGGATAATCGGGCTTTTACTGTAATATGAAATTAAAGCCATTCAAAATTTTCAACTAATCCTTTCTTTAATGAAAATGTGCAAAAAACAATAGCACATTTGAAAATGAATTAAAAAATGCATATGAAAGACAAAAGAAAGGGAGAAAAGCAAAAAAATTCCTAAAAATTAAAACTCCAGTTATAACTGAGTGTTCCGATTAATTGTATTCCGCATAATCGGGCTTTTACTGTAATATGAAATTAAAGTCATTCAAAATTTTCAACTAATAATTTCATTAATGAAAATGTGCAAAAAAAATTACACATTTGAAAATGAATTAATGTGGAATTCTATTTACTTTTCCAAATCAATGTGAAATTTATGGTTCAAATAGAACAAAAAAACAAATTGATTTGCTTTTATGTTGGTAGTGGTAATTTTTATTGTTTGTTTGACGTTTAGAATTGTCATTTCTCATAACATTTGTAGTTTCGTATTAGACGTAGTAGGCTTAGTAGTTTCAATCAAAACACAACCAGAATCAAAACATAACCAGTTTTAAATCGTATATGGTAGTAAACATTTGATACATATTTTATTATAATATAATGGAATTTTTTGCGTCGTCTTCCTCGTCATCGTCAGATGATTATTTGAATTATTATTCTTCATCGGATGATGAAGAATTTATGAAAATGCAGTGGACATTATTTAAAAGAGCAAAAAAAAATCGAGTTAAAAATTTTGTGATATATGTAGTGGCGAAATATACAGACGAAGAAGTGAGTTGTGGACAAATTTGTATTTATTTTTTAACTAAATTAATTAAACCACCTATTTCGTGTTTATAGTTTCGTCGTAATTTTCGAGTTTCGAGAATTGTAGCAAACAAGCTTACGGAAAAGTATGGAAATTCATCGTTTTATAAATATTATAAAGCTGGAAGAGAGAGTTTATCCGCTGAGTCGCAATGTTTAGCGTTCTTGTGGTAAAAATACATTTCAAAAATAATTAAATTTTAAAAAATAATACCTAAAAATTGGTTATAGGTTTGCTGGAAACAAGGAAACGTACAGAGAAGTTGCAAATCTTTTTGGCGTCTCAGAGTCAGCAGCTCACAGACATTTAACAAACTTTTTAGAATTTTTGTTTGATATTTCAGATCAATTTATTCACTTTCCAACTACAGATGCTGAGAAACTTGAAAAGTCGAGAGCATTTGAGGAGGTAATAAACAAAATTTATTAAAATTTAAATGAATTATTATAATTTTTATTTTTTATTTCAGACTGCCGGATTTCCAAACGTAATAGGTTGTATCGATGGCTGTTACATATATATACGTAAACCAGTCAACAAAATACGTTCAACATATGTGAACAGACATAATTTGATATCAATCACGTTACAAGGAATATGTGACGCAAACAAAAAGTTCCTCGATGTGTTTGTTGGATCACCAAGCAAAATTCATGATTCACGGATATATAATTTATCTTATATATCAAAAGAAATTCCAACGATTTGCGGTGAACAATATCACATTCTTGGAGATGCAGCATATCCTTTGCGTGAGTTTTTATTAACACCATATAAGGATTATGGTAATTTGTCAACTACACGGTCAAATTACAATAAAAGACATTGTCAGACGAGGGTAAAAATTGAAAACACGTTTGGGTTACTTAAACAACGGTTTAGGCAGCTCATTCGTTTAGATTTTTTTGCAGTAGAGCGAATGTGCAAATTTGGTTTGGGTTGTTGCGTACTACACAATTTGTGTATAGAGGATGATGATATATGGGACGAAAACAACACGAATACTGAAGAAGGGCCTGTTCAAACTACAGAAACTACACCAAACACGAGCGAAGATATATCAGAAGCAGTGCTAAAACACTCAGGTGAAATAAAGCGAACCACCATTGCAGAGACGTTTTAAAAACATTTTAATTTAATTCATTTAATTTAAACATTAAAATTAAATATAAATCTATTTCAATTAATTAATTTACATTAAACAAAATCAAATTATTTTAAATTATTTTTTGCAATAATTTCATTTAATAGTTTCATCCGTTCTGCGTGGCGCAACGCACGACTCTCCTCTTTTTTTCTATTATTATCTTGTATAAATTCAAGAAATTTTTGAAAACGCTGTTCCTTTACTTCAAAGTATCTTTCACATATTATCTCCTGAGTCGTCTTCCTCACTCTCTTTTGTGGGATTGGTGATGTTGGTTTCGAATTCACCGTTGTATTTGTATTTGCGATCGACTCTGTCGAGCATGACGAAATTGTTATTTTTTTTTAATAAACTTTTGGGCCAACCGTGTAGTCCGGGACCAATGAATCATCCATATTAACGATGCGGTTTACCTCTTCCTCGTAACCAGATTGAGAGTAAACCGCACCGCTACTATTATTGTTATCGTAGGATTTTTTTGTCCTTTTCATTACACATCTATATCGTGTTTCAACTTGAAGTCCGGTCAACTTTACGTTAAATTCATTTTCTAAAGCAGTTGCTAAAAAACTCCACAACATTTTCTTGTTGCGGAATTTCTTTAATAGCCCTACATTTGAAAAGTGCTCTCCATATAAACCTAAAATAAATTTAGTTTGTCCGTCTGTCCATTTATGTTGTGCGACACTCGGATCTGATAGCGGAATTTGGATCACATTAGAGATTTTATTATGCTCATTAGCTAGATTTTCATTATGCTCATTAGCCGTTTGTTGGCATTGTGGTTGTACGGTGGCGGAGTAATATTCCAACACCTCATTATAATTGGCTTGCACCAATTCAAGACCTATTAAAAATAAACACATTAAACAACAATTACAATATATAATTATCGCACTTACTTTTTTTATTTTCCAGAAAAGCTCGGCCATTTTTTTCGAAAACAAAACCGTTTTCATCTAACAAAATGGTATATTGAGATATATCTATGTCTTTCATTTTCATAAATTTATAAAATTTCTGTAAAATTTTCTTTTTATATTTTTATTAATTATATTTTTATTAATTATTATATTATTTTATTATATTATTATATTATAATCACTCTCAAATCAAAAAAATTTTCCTTATTTCACAAAATCAAAACAAAAGAATGACCTTTCCACAAAAGCAGACGTGTTTGAAATTTTTCTTTTTGTGTTTGTATTAGTCACATCAAAATAAAATTTACGAAAAAATGTAAATTTTTTAAAATTGATGTACATCAAAAAAAAATTGATGTTTTCTGTCAAATAAAACAAATTTTTTGATGTACATCAATTTTTTTTGCCGAATTTTGGTAAATAGAATTCCACATAAAAAATGCATATGAAAGACAAAAGCAAGGGAGAAAAGCAAAAAAATTCCTAAAAATTAAAACTCCAGTTATAACTGAGTGTTCTGCTTTTACTGTAATATGAAATTAAAGCCATTCAAAATTTTCAACTAATCCTTTCATTAATGAAAATGTGCAAAAAACAATTGCACATTTGGAAATGAATCAAAAAATGCATATAAAAGACAAAAGAAAGGGAGAAAAGCAAAAAAAAATCCTAAAAATTAAAACTCCAGTTATAAATGAGTGTTCCGATTAATTGTATGCCGGATAATCGGGCTTTTACTGTAATATGAAATTAAAACGATTCAAAATTTTCAAATAATGCTTTCGTTAATAAAAATGTGCAAAAGACAATTGCAACTTTCAAACTTGAATATGATGGTGAGTTCACGGAACGGGATTATTTTTTATCCAACTCTTCAGCCAATCAAATCTTTCATATTCAACTAAACCCCACCCAATTTAATCCAGCTTTAGTTAAAATATTTCCATCTTTTGAGCAATAATCTTAGTCGTACCAAAATAGTAACAAAAAATAACCGGAAGTATGAGCAATAATTTTGCTCAAATATTTGTTGTTATTGTTTATTTTTGACATTTTTTGAATGAATTTGTTAGGTTATCGCCTTAGATAATGTTATGTAAAGTTATTATATAAAATAAATGAAATAAATATGCGAGATGCATTTAAGTGAAACAATTAGGATGAGAACCAAAAATTTTATTTTGTTACAAACTGTTGGGCTATAAATTATTTGATAATTTATAAATTGTGATGTGTGTATAAAACCGAATATTGTGTATTTGTAATGCCCAGACATACGTTTATTCGATTACATTAAAATAAAGCCCCATCTAATCATAAACAAAGCAGAAATTGCAAACAAAAAATACAAAACAACAGTAAACATATCGCACATCCTCTTAAATACTGTCAACACAAAAAAACAGGTTTGAGATAAATGCATATTATTTTTTTTTAATTGCTAACGTTACTGTGATGATGCTGAGATTATTCATTATTAGCTTTATAAAATAAATAATCAAGTATAGCAATTTAAAATGCATTTATCACAAAATTGTTTTTTGTGTTATGACATTTTTTTAAAGGATGTGCGATAGACAACCGTGGACAAATTTTTTGAGCAAAAGTTGGTAAAAAAAGCCAGCTTTTTTTTTATCTCATTCCGTGAACCCACACTGAAAGAGAAGAGAAAAAAGCAAAAAAAAACTTCCTCAAAATTAAAATTCCGGTTAACTAAGTGTTTCGGTTAATTGTATGCCGGATAATCGGGTTTTTACTGTAGTACATTTTTACGTTTTATTTCGATTTTATATACGCATTTTATTTCATTTTCAAAATGACTTATTTATAATTGTAAACTAAGTAACAAAAAAAAAAAATGAAAAAATTTCAAAATTTTCCGGGAAAAATTTAATTACATATTTTTTGAATACTTTTCTAAAATCATTTCCTAAATAATTTAAAAAAAAAACATATTTTATTTCAGTTTTTTTACTTTTCTTATAATATTTTGAAAATGAATTAAGAAGTGCACATATTAAGTCAACTTTTATTATGTCATTTCTATCAACTTTCCTTAAATCATTTTCACAATGAATTAAAAACACTTATTTAAATTCAGAAAAAACACTTTTCTTAATTCAACTTTTCTTAATTCGGGTAGCCTAAAATTTATGTTTCAATCCAAAATCAATCTAAAAAATCAAATTTCATAAAAATTGGTTATGAAATGGCCAAGTATATATAGTCCAGCATAAAGAGATCCTAGAATTTTGTCCAAAGCTTAGGATTGAGATTTTATTCCAATGGAAAGTTTTATTTTATGGAAATAGATACAAAATTAATAAAAAAACAAATCCGCTGGTTATAAAAAAACAAGTGAAATTGGCTTTTGTGATAGTACTGCCACATGTGGCGGGTACCTTAATCTCTTATTTTCGGCTGCCAATTTTCCTCTCCCTTAAAAAGTGCAACCCGATAAAATTTTATGAGCCAGGACTAAAATTCTGTATGTCCAGGATTACTAGACACGTTAAACGTACACAAAGTTAAACAATATTTGACTTTTATTGATAGCATATGAAATTGAATTCCTAGATATCCAGATCACGAGTGTTTCGATAATAACAGATCATACGTATATAAGTCGTTCCAGAAATTCTTATCTAATGCTGAAAAAAAATTAGTGTTCTAGATTATTTCGATCGAATTTGTCTCATGGTGTCGTTTAAGAGCACGAATTTACCACAAGATTGTCCATATACAAAAAATCTGTTTTTATGTTAAGTATTTCACATCCTTGTTTATCGATCCTCCCACATATGGGCATATTGTGTCAATGAAGTGAAACAATCCCAATATAAGTACAGGTAACCCGCCAAGAATACGGTACTTGAATAACACGTGTTTCGAAGCACGCGGAACCTTCCCTCGAATTACACGGTTTCAAACTACACGATTTTCTAGGAAATCTCTTTTACACGTCCATTTTTTGTAGTCTCGAACAGCACGATTTCAAAGAATACGGAACCAATTAATCGTGTTGTTGGAGAGTCCACCTGTAATTAATTTATAAAGGTCACAAGTGGTAGTTTAACGCCAAGAGGTACTTCGACTTATATAGAGTGACCCATATCTCTTGATTGACTATTAAATGTTTGTTATTAACATTTTGTTTATAAATTCTGTGTAAGCGATTTTTTTTGCTGTTTTATAGTTTCTGTAAATATTTCAAATTCTCCGTGCTACCGCCCTGGAATTTACTGAACATTTCATCTCAACACATTCAACAGTTTGATTATGAAATTTTCGAAACATTTTCTACAACAAACATTTTCGCTTTTATTAACCAACTATAATAAAATTATAAATAACTTGGTATTTTACATAAAAAACTTTTTTTGTGGTTTTGTCTCTGTTAAATTAAAATCTCCGCAGAACCAAAACAAAAGAATTTTGAAACCGCATAGATGCAATAAAAATAGTTTTTAAAACCAAAGTTTTTTGTTTTGTAAAAAGTAAAATGTAACAGAATTCGATCGATAGCCTTAGTTTTTGCTGTTGCTTTTATTTACTAAGTTTTCTGGTTCGTTAGGAATCTTTTGGAATACAGAAAACTTTTTTTTGTTTGTTGTCTTCGTTTTCAGGGAAAATTTGGTGATTCATCTTCGTATGTGTTGTACATTGTACATACATATTTATTTAATAGATCTAACGTAATTTTCGATTTATTGTGGTGAACTTTATGTGTTTGTTTAGTTTGATTTTCATCATTGAAATTGAATTTAATGAAGAGCTTTTACTTTACCATATTGTGTTTGTAAGCTTTATAACTTTTTCTCTGTACTCGTTTGTTAATTGGAGTTGAATGATGTTTGGGCGTTTTTTTTAGAAATATGTATGTATACGAGTATATCTAATCAGCGATGTACAAACTCAAAAACATATTTTGGAGAACTTTTTACCACCCAATATGCTTATGTAGTATTTATGTTTTATAAATTTAATGGCCTTAAAATAAATAAAACTGGGAATATAAATAAAGACGATAACAAATGTCTTCATCGGCGAGAGGAAAACGTCAAACTAAAATTTCACTTGACATGCGGCATATAGCGATGTACACGTAAATCATAAAAACGCTATTATAAAATTTTAATATTCCAATTTTCATGTTATATTCATTAGAAGCCTGAGGCATGTTATATTATTATGTAGGGCGACACACGTAAAAAATATGAAATAATCTGTTTTTAAGGAGATTTGATGATTCAGCACGTGATGAGGGTGACTGTTATTACGGTTTCCGCTAAAACTTCAATAAATCGGCAAGGAGTCTCAAACAGTAACATCTTTTTTTCCCTTTTAGACAATTTTCATTTTACTCAAAAAGTCATAATAAACAAAATAAAATAAAACGGATTCCAGTATCGAAAATAAGACAAAATTTCTTTAATTAGAATTAAAATTATTAAAAGGTGTTATTTCACAAAGATACAAGCGTTCTGGGAATTTTTTCGAAAAAAAATTTTGTTCCGATTTTTTTTTTGTTTTGCCCAGTGTAATAGTTTTATAAATTGTTGGCATTTCTTTAACGTTCACTGGCAGCTCCCGTAACTTTCATACTTGGCATGGACTCGATCCTGTAGTAAATCCTTCGAAAAATGGGAGAATCTTCTAAGATTTTTTCCTGTATCAAGAAATCTAGAAATTAATAATTCTCATTCAGGTTGAAATCGAATTAGTTTTGTAACCAGAACAAATAAAATGTCAGCGTCCAATGTACTTTCATGAACTTAATCGATTATCGAGGAACCTTAATTGATTATCGCTGTACGAGGCTAAATTCGGGTTAAAAGAAATTCGATGTGCCAAATCCGCCTTATGTCACGAATACTTGTTTACTGATTATAACGTCCGTTTCTTGGTTGTGTTTTGGGTGACTGCTTGGGAACTTCATAGAAGAAAGCCTATAATATAATGGAACGAAACTGACCACCCCCTCCCCTGCATGCCATTATATCTTAATCAAAAGCCCTGGGAGCTGGCTAGGATTATATGGGCCAATCATTCATTAAGCCAAAAACAAAATGATTATACAGAAACGAATACTGAAATAAAACAAGCCGGCAAATATCGACCCTCGCAGAAAGCCTCAAAGCCAGTACATTAGAGAAAGAAATAAAATGTTACAAAATCGAAACTATCGGCCTCAGTGAAGTAAATATAGTGGTAAAATAAACACAATCGAAGGAAATTCCTGCGTATATTCTCTAGAGGCGATGAATAAGGTGTCGGCTCTATTAACAATAGCTAGTGGAGTAGAAACCAGGCAGCAGAAGGCATTAGTGGAGTAGAAACCTCTTAATATCAGAAAAGATTACATTCAAAGGTAGGCAACACAACCAAAACTAGCATTCAGTGATTTGCTCCAACAAAAAACGCAGCTGAAATAACCAAGGATTAGTTTTATGACCATAAATAGACCGTGTAAAAACAGGTTTGGGTGTATATATTACGGTAAAAGCCAGAAATCGGTAAATGCCCGAATAAAAATTGGAAGCAAATATTTGGGACGTAGGGAGAAGGTCAATAAACATTTCGTAGCTATCGGACCTCTGGACAACCGATTGTTGCTTATGTAAACGAATTAAAAAATTTAAATTTCGGACATTTACCGCTTTCGGACTTTAACCGTGACATATATACAAATGCACTAGGGCAACAGCTGATCAACAAGAAACATTTGACGTCATTATAAGAAGTCAAGGCAATGAGTGGCGCAGCCAATCACAGCGACCACCAACTGGTAATATCACAATTCAAAATTGTAAAAAACTGTTGCAAAATGCATCAAGACAAATCGGAAAAAATTTAACACCGACAAATGGCATCCAACCGGGTTAGTGTACCAAGAACACAGACGCAAACCCTGGATCAGTGATAAAAAGTGGTCAACATCACCAACGATACACAAATCTTTGAATTAATAACTAGCGCTAACAACGAATATGTTACATAATAACTATCAAGGTCATGCGGAAAGTTGTTGCACCTCCTTTCGACCAAGGGAAGGGATCAGCAAGGGAGGACTTTTAAAGGGATCAGGCAATATGTCGATAGCATGCCCTATTTACAACCGTTTTTTAACCGCGTAAACGATTTTAAAAACTTTTAATTTCGCACATTTAACGATTTCGTACTTTAACCGTAACATATACATACATAAATATGTTTCATTACCAGATAAAAACTTGGCATGCTGGAGTGCTACCATTTTGATGATTGTTAACAGAAAATAATAATTTTCGACATTGACTACATTGGCGACGCCAGTTTTTTTAATTTTCGAATATTAATTATGTACGTGATGAAGAGTCTACTGTTCTTAAATATAAATGCCATTGGTTCGCAAAGTGTGGGTCGCGACCCACTGGTGGGTCATATATTTTAATTCATTAAAGGTCTATTATTATAACAAGTTCGAAAATCTTCATATTCTAATTATTTTTTTAAAGAAATATTGCTACGATGGATAAGTGGTTGCAAAAAACTTCCGTGCAAAAACAAACAATAGAAAAGGAAAAGCAAACGGAAAAGTAGAAAGAAAGTTATGTAGCAACAAAAATCGTTAACAAAAGAAAAATTGATGAGAATACTTTTACAAATATCCAATCTTCAAAACGAGGGAAAAGAAAATATGATTGTGAAAATTTAAAATTTGGATTTACATGGAATAGGAAGGAAGATGATCCACGTCCACTGTGTGTTATTTGCCAAGAAATGCTAGCTAATGAGAGTATGCTACCACCGGAGTGAAGTATTTAACATTTATCAAAAGTGTAGCTACACAAATTAACAAAAAATAAAAATGTAGTTACACAATTTAACAAAAAATGTAGTTGTACACAGAAAAAAATGTAGTAGGGTTGCAATTATAATTTTTTTATTTTATATCCCACTTTTTAAACTTAAAAACAAAAAAATAGAGTTAAAAAAATTACGAAGAGTTAAAATATCAATACGAGTAAGTACCTTGAATAAATAATTTAGAGTGAATTTTATTAATTAATTTTTCCAATTTAAATCTATGTGAGTATTTTAAATAAAATATTGAATGAATATGAATATTTTTGAATAAAATAAATCTTTATGGTTTTGAATTAATAAGGATTTTAAAATATAACTCGTATAGTTAAAAAAATACACTTTGATAACCATTAACACATATGTAATTCTAGAGATGGCTACAAAAGTATGAGTATTCTGGCATTTTATTCGTGCCTTCGTGATTTATTTGAGATATACGGCACATCGATGCAACCCTCGGGGAATTTTCTATCGATATTCACAAATATTTTAAAATTGATAGAAAATTCCCCGAGGGTTGCATCGATGTACCGTATATCTCAAATAAATCACGAAGGCACGGATAAAATGCCAGAATACTCATATTTTTCTAACCATCTCTAGAACTATGTGTTAATGGCTATCAAACCGCCACACGATTCAACGTACACTTTCAAATATTCACAAATATTGTAAAATTGATAGAAAATTCCCCGAGGGTTGCATCGATGTGCCGTATATCTCAAATAAATCACTACGGCACGGATAAAATGCCAGAATACTCATATTTTTCTAGCCATCTCTAGAACTATGTGTTAATGGCCATAAAACACCTACACGATTCAACGTACACTTTCAAATATTCACAAATATTGTAAAATTGATAGAAAATTCCCCGAGGGTTGCATCGATGTGCCGTATATCTCAAATAAATCACGAAGGCACGGATAAAATTCCAAAATACTCATATTTTTCTAGCCATCTCTAGAACTATGTGTTAATGGCCATCAAACACCTACACGATTCAACGTACACTTTCCGATATTCACAAATATTGTAAAATTGATAGAAAATTCCCCGAGGGTTGCATCGGTGTGCCGTATATCTCAAATAAATCACGAAGGCACGAATAAAATGCCAGAATACTCATACTTTTCTAGCCGTTAAGTTAATGGTTATCAAAGTGTATGTTTTTAACTATACGAGTTATATTTTAAAATCCTTATTAATTCAAAACCATAAAGATTTATTTTATTCAAAAATATTCATATTCATTCAATATTTTATTTAAAATACTCACATAGATTTAAATTGGAAAAATTAATTAATAAAATTCACTCTACATTATTTATTCAAGGTACTTACTCGTATTGATATTTTAACTCTTCGTAATTTTTTTAACTCTATTTTTTTGTTTTTAAGTTTTAAAAGTGGGATATAAAATAAAAAAATTATAATTGCAACCCTACTACATTTTTTTCTGTGTACAACTACATTTTTTGTTAAATTGTGTAACTACATTTTTATTTTTTGTTAATTTGTGTAGCTACACTTTTGATAAATGTTAAATACTTCACTCCGGTTATGATACCTAGTAAATTATTGCGGCTTTTTGATACGAAATTGTAACAATTAAATAATTCAAAAAGTCTTCTTTCCCACTTTACCAGCATTAAAAAAGATATGTTCGTATCATTAGTTTGCGTATTGCACAATCAGGTAACCCCCATACCATTGGAGTGTCCTTAGTACTTCCAGCGATTAAAGATTCTATTGGAGTTATGTTTGGAGAGAACAGCTTAAAGAAATTTGGATCAATTCCACTTTCCAATAACATTGTTGCTCGTATAATTGAAAAAATATCCAAATGGGTAGAAAACCAACTTATCACTAGAACTCAGGTTAGTGGACTTTTTGCGTTGGATGGAACAACAGATGGACAAGGGATAGAATAAATACCCAGCGAATAAATAGAATTAAAATTGTTTACACAATATGACCTTTTATGGTGTCATCCAAATAGCCGAATCATGCACTGATCCACGAAATCGGGCATTCGCATATAAAATCTTAATGTTGGCATCACAACAAACTAAAGCGTTGATGCTGTGATACCTCTTACGATTTCGAAATACGTTCTTATACTTAGCAAATAATCAACTTTTTTTCAGGCAAAACCACGCTTTTGAATTGAAACACTTTCGAGATGTGAGTAATCTCTGTGAATTCCCTTGCGCTAAATTTAAAAAACTATTCAGGTTGTCAAAATCCTGTGTGCAATTTATAATTGAAAAATTGGAAATAAAATCCCACCAGACAGCCCAGAATTTTATCCCAGAAAATAAAAAAAAATAATCAGGCAACACTATTAAATTAAAACCTCATTTACATTTATGTGAAGTTATCCCAGCCCAGGAATTTATAAAATTTACTTGTATTATAATTTGTTGGAATTTATTCCAGCCCAGAAAATAAAAAAAATCATTGTACTATGAAATTAGTCTTAGCCCAGAAATTTAAAAATATTACATTATTAATGAGAGAAGTTAGCCCCGCCCAGGAATATATCAAAACAAATGAGTAGTTTAAAATATTTAAATTTTAATTCATATCTAGGATTGACACTATACAGATTTAGAATGAGTATGCAAACAGCTTATTTGGGTACAATTTTCAAGATGATCGGTATGTTGCAACTTGCCGAAATACGGCTCTGGGCTGGGTACTCCTAAGCATTTTCGAGAAATAATTCAGTTTTCCTTCTCGTGCAACATACCGATCATTTTGAAATTTTTACTATTTTGATTTTTTTTACTAATTTTTACTAATTTTTACTTTTAATTTTTTTTATTTTTAGTAAATGAGGTTTTAATTTAATAGTGTTGCCTGATTTTTTTATTTTCTGGGATAAAATTCTGGGCTAACTTCTTATACGTTTATTTGCTTGTTTATTATGTATCTTGTAATTGCATACCTTTTGGGCATTTTCAGTTCAGTTTTAATGTTTAAGCGGAATAAAGAAAAAAATTTAAATGAGAGTTTTTAACACAAAATTTTTTTTTATTTATTTTCCAAACACAAAATATGATAAAATGGTCAATTTTCATAATTTTATTTTTGTTATAGATATAACATAAAAAATAAAATAACATACATTTTTTGTTGCTCGTCAGAATCGCAATTCAATATTTTATTACTTAAGCAAATTCTTTCGAAACAAAATTTTGATCTTAGATCAAAAAACTGACTGGTAATGCGATGTATTTCAATGACATTTCGATCAAATTTATTGTATTGCCAATCATTTTTTTGATCTAAGATCAAAATTTTGTTTCGAAAGAATTTGCTATTAAAATAACATAAAATGATGAAATGTGTATCCGAGAATCGGCCCCAATATTTTTGTTGAAAAATTATCCTTGATAATTTTCTCACTAGTTCTCTCTATTTAAGGTCAGTTTCGCATGGCATTTTTTTACCATCTGTAGTAGTTTCATTTTCTGTCAACTCCAAGCTTCCAAATTTGTTAGAATGTGATTAGGTGTTCTTGTGGAAGTTGCCTTCTAGATTATCAGCAACAGTTAGAACGTCATTCTCGGGTTTTCCTTCCATAGTATTCTTTAATAATCTTGATGTTCCTTGGCTCATTCAACTTATCGATATTATGTCGGCTCTATGAATAGTATCTTGCAAGTGTCAAATACAGCGCAAAATTTTGATTCCCTTGAATTTTCTTTAAAATTGCATTTGATGCGGTATGTAATATTGACCCAGTGCAATTGAATGTTGGTGTCTTATTTTTAAATCTTTTCTCAATTTACAAGAATCGTTAAATTAATTTAACTACCAAAACGAGTGAAGCTCTTGAGCTTGTGCTTATTCTTCCTATACACTGATGTTAACCATTAGAGACCTAATCCCAGCCAACCCAAACTTGTTTTTTGTTTTTATTTCGATTTCCTTCAATGATCTGTGTTTCTGCTCTTAACAAGATGTCTATGGGAGCCAGATTTTCATATTGTGGATCCGCTAAAATTATATTTGCCCACCGAGAGTCGTTGTTACGTTTTATTTTTTGCTCTCGCACATTTGATGATATTATCCGCACAACATATGCTCCTATTTGTAGCTTAAACACCGATGAAATATATAATTGAACTATAGAGCTACTACTTATGAATTCTAACTTTTGGCATACATTTTCTGTAATTATAAGGATACTTGAGATCCTAGATCAATTAATAATGCCCGTAACGTAAACTTATTGTTTGTTGATTTTTTTTTTATTTTAGCCATTGGGTACCCTCAAAATAACCCTTTTAATTTCCAATTTCTCCACTGTAACTTGCTTTTTGCTGGTTTCCTTGATTGGCCAATATTTTTCTATCCGAATCAACCTTGAACTGTTTATTTGAGATGGCATTTGCACTCTGCTTCAAGCACATTCATTATCTCCATTAACGGATATAAAAATAGTTTCATGGTGGGAGGATCACGACTACCATGAAGGTGCTCGCTCCTCGTAATTCTTTAGGCCGTTGTAATCCAATATTTTTTTTACATTTATTTGAATGAGGATGGTGCTCCATTTGTTGTATAACGTTGGAAGTTGTTTGTTTATTCGTACCACTCCTTAATGATGTCTTACGCAGTTTTATAGTTTTCCACTTGTAGTGAGGGATGTCCTATTAAGGTAACTGGTTATCCTTTTAAGCTTCCCTTAAAATAGTTTAGTTTAGTACGTGAATGACGTCCAGCTTTGGAAGGCCTCGTCGAGTGTTGAAATTTGTATCCGCGGTATTTTCGGCATCTTGTGAATTGCTAATATTTTGGCTGATGTTTAGTTATTTTGATTTCTTCGTATTCTTCCACCACTGTGCCAAAGTAGTCATCTACGTCAGAGTCGTTTCTTCGTCTCTAACTCTAATGATTTCCTTAGTATTTCTAACTCCTCTCTGTAGTTTTGCACCACAGGTACCACCGCTTCAAGATCTTTCCAATATTCATATGTTGGATACTCGTCTTTATACTGACAGTATACGTTCCTTCATCTGCTGTTCCTTGTATATGTTGTCCATTATAAACGCCTGGCTGGTTTAATTTTGTAGAATAGTTGATGGCATTTATATTCCACTTAGTGTGATCGCCACTATGACCTGACCTATTTCGTGGACTTTAATTTAATTTTTCGAACTTATAAATGTTGTTTTTGCTTGAAGAACAAATCAATGATCATTTATTCAATTATAGTGATTTTATTCAACTATCTCCGAATTTGCTTCGATGACCCAGTCCTACCTTCTTTTAAAGATCGCATGGAATTTCGGAAGATCCATTTTCGCGTCATTCATCTGTCGTCGATCATCTATCATCATGCTTTCTGTCTTCAAATTCCTTGTGTGTTCTCTCAAACGACAGGTATGCTTCCGGGAATAGACCCAATTTATCCTGGTCTTGTGAAATACATTTAATCCAATTTCTGTTGAAATTGTTCTATCCTTTCATTAGAAGTAAGGTAGTGGTTAAAAAGAGGTTTTCATAGAACTTTAGTATTATATATCTCGATCTCTGCTTTTGAAAAGTCATATATTGAGGCATTCGACACCAAGTAGGTCTATTCCGGGTTTTGTTTGAAGCTGCTCGAGTAGATCATCTGCCATCAGAATCAATGCTGCTGCTAAAAAATAAAACACCACAAATTACCATTAATTACCATAACGTCCATGAAAGGTCAATTCCATTTCGGCTGGCCTTTAGTATCGCATCGCAAATTGACTGTAGCGACATTTTCGTGAAAACGGACGTAATACTAACTAAAAACGTAAACATTATGAGCGGCCAACGTATAGATATTTCAATTTTTACAATTATGTATTTATAATTTTTTCCGCTTTTGGACTAAAATTTACTATAATTTTGTTTAAGGTGGTTATAATTTGAACTAAAAATTATTGACTTAATAAAGAATGCCATCTTAGAGATATTTTTATATAAATAAAATACAAAAATAAAAATATTTAGCGAAACATAAATAAATTAAAATGCTTAATTTAAAACAAAATAAAAAATGTTTATAAATTTCGTTTATAAATAAACATATTTTAATAGGTTACATGCGTTTGGTATTTGTGGTACAACTATCAGAAGAATACGAGCGATACTATCCATTTGATCCGTGTCTGCAAGATTGACGAAGCAACACAAAAACTCGCATAACAAAATGGTGCAATTATTTTTCTTTGTAGTAGGTGTCATTAATAGATTCTATATAATCCGCTCATACGTGCGGCACGCAGTGCGACATGTGTGCTTATCCCGGCTCCTACGCCCCTCGAAATTGAAATCTATAGACCCCCGGAGGGCTAAGCGGGCGAGAGCGCCCGTTAGCCTCTACAATTATATCATTTCAAAATGTTGCGTTGTAAAATATTGTTGTTTTTAATAATCTTGCAGCTACAAAATGTAGCAATTACAAAATGTTGTAAGTACCAAATCTTGCGGATATCCAATTGTATCACTATTTCCTTCACTTTCCACTTTTAATTTGATATATTGATAAAAAATATTAAATTTGATTTATTTCCAAATCAAATTTAATATTTTTTGAATAAAAATCATTTTACCACCGATTAGCGAATAACATTTTAAATTTTAGTTCATTTATAATTCAATAGATGGCACTAGTTTGATATACCAAAAATGCCTAGCAGAGACACTTTTGTTTTATTTCTAAAAATATCCGCTTTTGATCAAAGTGGTGTCACAATCGTTTTACTGTCAAAAATTTGCGATGCGATACTAAAGCTGTTCCTCCATTTCTTATCTAAATTTATGTAAATTAATTAATGTTAATTACCTGTAATCGTTCGGTATTTTGTTTGTGTGGTTGGCAATTTTGTCAAATGATTAAGTATGGTAAATTTCATTATGTGATTCAATATTTTTGTAATGAATGTTGCATGATGAGAAACAAAATATAAAAAACGGTCATCTTGCAAAATTCATTTCTTTTCATTATCATTATACTTTTGGAAGCCAAAGCAAGTTGTAAAAACAAAACTAAATTTATAAAATCTAAATAAAATTTGTGCATAAGAAAAAAAAACCATTCCATTTTAAGAAGTCGATCGATAATCATTGTAATAACAATTAAATTAACGAGTCCAGCGAATACCATCCAAGTTATAAAATTATAAATACAGGACAGGTAGACACTTGTATTCCATTTTGTAATTTGGACATCACATCACGCAAATTATTATTGAGGGTGTCATCCATAACCAGCAACGAAGATACAGTCCACTCATTAAGCTCGAAAGGGAACATGGTCCTTCGAGCCGGATGTCAGCAATAAAATTCTTTGATTATCATTCGCGTTGGAGATTTTCGTTCCATCTGGAGGAAATTAACACGTGGGACCATTACGAGGACAAATTGTCGACCGATACCAAACTGTAAGTTGAATTTACATATTATTACCGCCATTATACGATAGATGAGTATTAATTAACAAAACCCGAAAGAAAATTCGAGAGAAAACCGCGTGCTACCTATCCGAGGGTTATTTGTACAATTCCAAATTGGTTTAAACGTGTGAAGTGCATAAAGAATTTTAATACCGCGTGTTACCTATTCAAGTGAAAAATATTTTTTGTGAAAAATGCCGCAACTCGAAATATTGATCAAACGTAGATACAATATCAAGGGCTCACTAACGAAGATTTATAATTACGCGCAAACTAAAACTCAAATCGATGCACAACTTCTTGATATTGAAGAGTTGAAGGTGCGATTAGTTTCATATAATAGAGCAAGCTATTTCCTACCTAAATCCAGCCGACCTAAGTCATAAAGATGAATTCGAAGATAAGTATTATACTGCGGTCGCGGATTTAAACAAAACTATCAAACGAGTACGCTTAGCTGCCTGTAACATTTCAACCGACTTAAATACTTCACAAAGCAATAAAATTCGTGCGGCAACTATTGAAGTTAAACTACCGAAGATAAATATTGCACCATTCTTTGGGTCCTACACCGAATGGGAATCCTTCTACGTTTTATTTTCGTCCACAATTCACGAGAATCTGAACCTGAATTCGGCACAGAAATTCTAATATTTAAAGAGGTTTCTTAGAAGTGAAGCGGTCAACCTGTTGAAACATCTTCCGATCTCCGACGCGAACTACATCTAAGCGTTAACTAAGCTTAGAACCAGGTACGATAGAAAACGTTACACCGTCTAGTCGTTTATAAAAAAGGCATACCATCGTTTGGCAACGCTACATCACAACATATCCGTAAATTAATGGACACCGCTGATGAGGTTATACGTGGGTTAAAGGCTGTAGGACCTTAAGCAGAGACGGGAGATCCATGGCTGGTGTTTTTATTTATCCAGAAGTTAGACGAGGAAACCAGAGACAAATGGGCGAACGAGGCCGCGGACACCGAGTTTCCAACTGTCCAATCTTTAATCGATTTTTTAATGAAAAGAGCTGACGCATTGGATTCGGTGAAAAGTTATCCTCGAAAACCAGTTGCTCAAACCAGAAGTGTTATGAAAGCATTCCTCAATTCCGCTAGATCAAGCACTGTTTGTAAAAACAATTACCATCCTTTACACCAATGTCCTAAATTTGGGGAATGGACAGTTGAACAACGCAGAGAACTGATGAAGACAGAAAATCGCTGTTTCGACTGCTTTAACCAGCCACACACCGTATTCCAATGTAACTGCAAGAGTAGATGTCATTTCTGTAAACGAATTCACAATTCCCTATTACACATGGCATCCACTGCTATAATCACTCATCCAATGAGAACCCAACTAACTCTGACCAATCGTCTTCAATTAATTATTCAGCGGTAATAAAACCAATTCCAATGTCGAATCTTCAAGAGAGGAAGTCGTCATGCTTACACGCTACCCAGTTGATTCATCAGGCCATCTTACCAACGACTACCGTACGAGTTCGAGATAAGAACAGCCAGTATCAGTTATGCCAAATATTACTTGATTCCGGATCGGAGATGTCTTTAATCACGGACGCATTCGTTCAAAAACTAGGATTAGAACGTAAAAATGGAAGGATAAGCATCCAAGGTGTGGCCAAGCAGAAGTTTGTCACTACCAAGGAAATAGTTGACCTAAAAGTAGCACCACATTTCCGGTCAGACTACACATCCGACGTGTCAGCATATGTAGTTCCGTATATTACCGCGATTACTACAGTGCGAAAGGCTGAATTATCCAAAGACCAAGTTTTGTCATCACTGTTATTAGCAAGTTAAAACAAGTTTAAAATCAGCAGCCGAAATTGATTTACTACTTGGAGCCGATAAGTTCTCTGCCCTTAAACCAGAACAATTAAAATATTCCAACAACGTAATCTACGCACATAGTACGCATCTTGGCTGGTTATTAACCGGAAATGTACCTCGCACCCTATTAAAGTTAGCCGACTCCAGCCGAAAAATGTCGATAATGTAGATTCAAACTAATCAAACGAAAATGACAGCCGATTTTTTTCGGTAACATCCCAGCCGAAAATGTCGATAATGCAGATAAGAATTTAAAGCCGGAATGAATTAATTTACATTACAAATGTTTTATTTTGTTATTCATAAAAACCAACTAAAAAATGTAAAATAAATTTTCATTCGAAAAAATTAAAACTAATATACCTACCAACCCAAAATTTTCTAAGTGCCAAATTAGATGTTTGGGGAGGTAAGGCGTGAAATGCCTCTATAGTTACAAGTTTGGAGAATATTTTAAACGGCACTTTATCTAATAAATATCATTTAAAAACGACAGGTCAATTTTCATGTGGAGAGTTCGGGAAAACTTGATCGAATATATCGCACAAACAAAATTTAAAAATTTCTAAAAATTGACCGTTTAAAGTGTCATGGCTGGAAATAGATTCAAATAAAAGGTCTTATTGATGATCATACCTGGAAAAAATTTCAGGTCGATTTCTATGTTGGAAGTCCGGAAAAACTCGATCGAATATATCGCACATACAAAATTTGAAAATTTCTAAAAATTGACCGTTTAAAGTGTCATGGCTGGAAATAGATTCAAATAAAAGGTCTTATTGATGATCATACCTGGAAAAAATTTCAGGTCGATTTCTATGTTGGAAGTCCGGAAAAACTCGATCGAATATATCGCACATACAAAATTTGAAAATTTCTAAAAATCGACCGTTTAAAGTGTCATGGCTGGAAATAGATTCAAATGAAAGGTCTTATTGATGATCACCTCTGGAAAAAATTTCAGGTATATTTCCATGTGGGGTGTCCGGAAAACTTCGTTTTAATAAAATATATAAAGTGTTTATAAATCCACGGAAATACCCAGCCGAATAATGCCGATAATGCAGATTAAATATTAAAATGATTAAATGACAGCCGATTAATATCGAAGATGCAATTACAAATTCGATATATTCGATCGAGTTTTCCCGGACTCCCAACAAAGAAATCGACCTAAACTTTTCCAGGTGTGATCATCAATAAGACCTTTCATTTGAATCTATTTCCAGCCATGACACTTTAAACAGCCAATTTTTAGAAACTTTCAAATTTTGTGTGTGCGATATATTCAATCAAGTTTTCCCGGACTTCCAAAATAGAAATTGACCTGAAATTTTTTCCAGATGTGATCATCAATAAGACCTTTTATTTGAATCTATTTCCAGCCATGACACTTTAAACGGTCAATTTTTTAACATTTTCAAATTGTGTGTGTGCGATATGTTCAATCGAGTTTTCCCAGACCTCCAACATAGAAATTGTCCTGAAATTTTTTCCAGGTGTGAGCATTCATAAGACCTTTCTTTTGAATCTATTTCCAGCCATGATACTTTAAACGGTCAATTTTTAGAAATTTTCAAATTTTGTGTGTGCGAAATATTCGATCGAGTTTTCCCGGACTCTTCACGTGGAAATCGACCTGAAATTTTTGAAGGTTTTCTTGATTTGTGCCATCTAGTTTTGTCAGTAATAAAATAGTTTTTTACTGTAGTTTAAAAAAAAAATTAATTTTGAGTAATATACGTTAATGAATCGAAACAAATATTTTTGATTTTAAATGAAATTACTGTTTAAGTCCCAAATTATTTATCTGCTTTATCGATATTTTTCGGCTGACTATGTATATGAATCTGCCTTACCGACTTTGACAGACAGGTTGATTTACATCTGCATTATCGACATTTGCAGCTGATACAATTTTGTTATTATACCTAAATCTGCATTGTCGACATTTTTCGGCTGGCGCTTTAATCGTCACAGCCGAATCTACATTATCGACTTTTCCGGCTGATATTTTTTGATCGTTACAGCCGAATCTTCATTATCGACATTATTCGGCTGGAGCGAGTCGGCTTCACAAAATAATCGGACTACCACAAAATTATCGGACAATCATTATATTGTGAAATTACCCTTTAAAGAGGAACGAAATCAGAAGATCGGATCCCTAGGAATCGCCATTAAAAGAATGCACGGTATGGAGAGAAAGTTTAGAAAAGAATTTCACGAGCGATACGTTGAATTTATTGATTGATTGATTGATTGATTGGACTGTAGAACCAAATGCTAGCCAAGAGTCCCGGATAACGCCGGGCCTATTCCTACAGCCTGTTTACACATAACAATAGGAAGGATAGGAAAGGTTTTTTTTTTTTGGGACGGAACGATCCGGTTGCAGACACCTAGCGATCGTACGGCACAACACAATTCTAATCTACTTCTAATCTACTAGAGGAAGGATAAAGGCTTAAAAGGTTAAATGGATAACGATGGTATTGGTCTTCAACAATTGCTTCTCTAAGTCACCAACCTGAGAAAAAAAATATTATTATTTCATGTGCATCTGGGAATTTCCTGAAAAATAATTCTCCATTAACACTTTTCATCAGCTTCCAAAACAAAAATTGATTGATTGAATCAGCCCGTTACAGACACCTGAGTAAAGCCAATAGTTCGTACCACAATAACAACAAAATTCTGAACTACACAACCAGCAATTAAATCAGAAATAGTAAAATACTTTATATTCAAAAACAGATCTGTAAAATAATTCCAAATTAGTCTATACATTATAAGTTGCACACTTTTGAAATAAATTGTGATGATTAAGACCACCAATAATACTGATCCATATAATCTAACACTTTAATAATTTGATTCAGCTGCACCCCCCTAAATAAGGCAAATATAAATAATTAAATAATAATATAATTAAATTAACTAATTATAATTAAATAATAATTCATACAATATGAACATAATTATAAATAATTACACACAATATAACCCATTCATAAACATCTATATATAATACAAATATATAATTTATCCCACATACAAACATTCATATCGTCAGCGAGAAATGCAGAATGAGCAAGTCCAAAACAACAAACCCCCAACCCTAGACACAGCCAAAACACTTCCTCTTCCCCTTCTCGCAATCAAACAATCTAATCTTTTAATAGAAACCCTCCCAAAACAGGCAAAGTTTTAAGAAAATTTCTTACAAAAACACAAACCATCCAACCGCAAAGAGAAGAGCAAGAACGTTTCAACCGTGTCCCGCAAATCCACGACTCCGTACCCCCCCCCCCCCCCCCCCCTCCGCAACCCCGCCTATGACATACAATATTTACTTATTATAGAACTAATATAATTAATATAAATTAAGCTAATTAGAAGTAGAATCACCTGTTCCCATAGTCCAATATCTGATAATGTTCCTTACATTAATAAATTAAATATTTGATAACTAAATTAATATAAATTATACCTAGAAAATAAATTTTGAAATTAGAATAATGAATAAATGAAATTTAAAACGTCAATCCAAAATAAAATGTACTTGGTGAAAAAACGATCATTTAGACTACAATCCAGATGGTCTTTTAGAAGAGAAAATTTTAAAATCTGAGTGAAAAACTCAGATGAAACTGAGTGAAAATTGATTTTTTTTCTAGTGCATCAGTTGAGAACGGCTGAACCGATTTGACTCAATCTTTTTTTGATTTGTTCCCAATTCCCAGGAGATGGTTCTTACGAGAGAAAATGTTGAAATCCACCGGAAAATTCTAAAAATCGAAAAATGATGTTTTTTTTCGGGATTGCTCCCGTATTCGATCAAATGGTCTTTTAGAAGAGGAAAATTGGAAAATATTATTGGAAAACTCGGAAACTTTCTGAATAAAATTGAATTTTTTTTCTAGCGCATCATTTGAGAACGGCTGAACCAACTTGGCTTAATCTTTTTTTGCTGAGTTTCCAATTTCCGGGAGATGGTTCATACGAAATAAAATTGGAAAATTCCCCGGAAAAATCGGAAAATTCGGAAAATCGAAAAATTATGTTTTTGTACGGGATTTCACACGTATCCCGATCCAGATGGTTTTTTAGAAGAGAAAAATTGGAAAATCTCGGAAGCCGGAAACTTCCGGAAAACCCCGAAGAAGTGTTTTTCTCATGGTTAGTTGGACGTTGCGCGTTCGAGAGTTGGCAAACCATCATCGTTGTGCATTTACGCGCCGGACAAAAAACTGAAAATATTGTACAAATACCACTGATTTAATGCCACTCGAATAAAATACATTGAATTATTTTGAATTCCAACTGACTCCAATTCAATTCCACACTGAGAGAAAAATTCCAAAAAACAACTCAAACTTCGGTAGATGCCTGAGTTTAAATCGATATTTCATTCACTTATCAATACATTATATCGCGTTTATGGTTGCGTTCATTCTAACATTTTTTTCGACCAATCATATTGCTCAAAAATGACGATATTTTTCTTCTGGATTTTTCACAAGAAAAAAAAAAAAAAATTGGTCCGTGTGATTTTTTTTTCAAAATTTCGTCAACGAAATACACAAAATGCAACAACAATGCAATCGTAAAATCGAATGAGCGCACACACACACACACAAAATTATTATTCTTTAAACAAAAATCCAAAGTTGATTTTTTCGATTTCGTTCGAGTGAATTTTTTTCACTTGTCAACGAAGTACACAAAAAACAGCAACAATGCAATCGTAAAATCGAAAGTCTATGTATAATTTTCGAAGTAGAAAATTCTTATTAATATCTTACAATATCTGGATTTGACAAGTCGTGTTTTTAAATTGATATCAAAAGTTGAAATTCTAAAAAATGAGGCAATCAGGAAAATTTCATTAATAAGACAGACAAGAACACCCTAGTTATATATGCTTAGAAAGGGATACCACTTCTTATCTCTTTCTAATTTCATATATCTGTCTCATTAAAAAATATATTTTTACAGTGTAACACTAATTACACAAAAGAAGTTTGCAAGATAGTTTTATCAAATCTCAGGTATTTTTCGCTTGTAAAAACAAGTCGGGTACAACATATTCACCCGCGTTCGTCATGTTTTAAATTGTTTACACACAATATCTATACATTCCAACGTCAAATTGGAAATAATCATTTTCGAATTTAAAAATAAAAAACTCACAGTGTATTACAAAATTTATGATCAACACTTTATTAATATACACAGTAATTTAAAAAAATCATATCAATTAAATTTAAAACAGATAAATTCCATTCTATTCGAAATTTGGTTTATCTGTCATATGTTCCCTGTTGAAATCTGTGGCATTTCAGTTGCTAAGTCTCGTTAAAAAAAGCGTTAAGAGCCGACCACATACAATCCCAATTTTAATAACCGGTGATTGATACACTTTTAAGAAACACATCTTCGATAGACGTACGCAACGGATCATTACCATTACGACTGGTGATTGATATTTGGTTAGAGAATTGTATAGACATTTATGCGTATGAACTCCTATCATATGAACATTGGCGCCACGGCAGCCTGCTGCAATAAATCTATAACGGTTTCCTTTTTTGGATCGTCCTTTTGTCCTTGATAAGAAAAGATTAAAGTTCGTTTCATCCATGTATAGGATTGGTTGATTTTCAGATTGATATGCTATTGATAATTTCATCATTCGCATGATCAGGTTCCCTAGGAATATTCTTGAGTGTAATAAGTTGAAAGGGACACTTTAAGGTTATTCTTGTATTTTGTTGAATACATTGCTCCATAACATTACGATGTTCGTTTGTAATTTTACTTCTTCTAAATTTGAAAATGATTATTTCCAATTTGATGTTGGAAAGGTTTAGAAGCGGGTAGAATTTCATTTAATTAAGCTTGCCGCGAATCGAATGTTACCACTGAGTTTCGATACTTTGGTCTTTATATATTCGTTGCAACTGCTATAGGTACCGCGTATTGGAAATAGTTATAACTAGTTACTCCTCAATTCATAAAGGCATAATATTGTATAATGTTATTATGTTCAACATTCTGATTTTTAGATTTTATATTATTTCCGTTACTGTCCAACATTAAATTTGATTCACTGTATGTACGTCGTACCAAGGAACAAGAGAAAAATTTATGTAATTTTCCACTGAAAAGCAGACATTTACATACATAGGTAGAAAAGCTGAGCGATACGTTGAATTTATGGAAGAATATATCCATTCCGGGTTCAATCTATGAAAATGGTTCTCCAATTCTCCGGAGATTTTAGACGAGCTAAACGAACCTAAACCAAGTGCATCTGTTCCAAAATCCCTTTCGGAAAATCCTGATGAAGTAAAAGTGTTAGGTATGCAGTGGCAACCAGCTGCAGACTAATTTTCTTACCATATAACGCTAACCCAGGAAATTCCTGGAGAGTATCAACTACATGGGTTTTGCGACTGCAGCGAAATGGCATTTGCAGCTTCCGTATATTTACGCACGATTTATCATGGCACCACCTTGGTCGCTTCTAAAACGAAGGTTGCTCTCATTAAAAACATATCACTACCTCGTCTGGAGTTAAATGGTGACTTGTTGCTAGCCAGATTGATGAGTCACGTTCAACAGCTGTTAAACATTTCCGAGAGCCAAATATTAGGGTGGACAGATTCCACAATTGTACTGGGCTGGCTTTTGGAACCTCCCCGTAGATGGAAGACATATGTGGCTAACCGTACCAGTGAAATTTTAGAAATCCTTCCGAGAAGCAAATGGCGCGACATCGCTTCAAAATTAAATCCTGCCGACTATGCCACACAAGGTTTAAGTCCAAAAGAGCTGAAAATTCATCATATGTGGTGGAACGGACTAGAATTCTTAAGGTCTCAAGCGAAAAATTGGCAAAGCTACACAGTGGTAAAATCAACAGGTGAGCTCGAATGAAGAGACGCACTACAAGTTATGATTTCCATCTCTACCGATAACGCAAAGCCATTGATTCAAGAGTTGACTGAATGGTATTCCAGCTATAATAAAATTATAAACATTTTCGCAAAAATTCGTTAATTTATTCACCTTTGCCAAAATCCAAAAACCACATCCAAACTCATTACCAGTCCTGATTGGTAATTACGAGGTGTATTACGAGTGGCGGGACGAATTGAAAAGGCTATTGCCCCATTTAACACCCGACATCCAATTATTCTATCCTCCAAATGCAAAATCACGAAACTGATAATCGTACATTACCAGGCTAATTTAAGTTAAACAATTTCCCATTATTATGTCAACACCTCTATGTATACACCGGCTGTGTATTGTGTATATTACATATTTATAATTTCAAACATATCATTACATAATATAATATTTTCATATAAAAGGATCTAATTGCTATATGTTCGCATGCTATAAGCACGTCATAACTCGGATTATAAACTTTATGGATTCAGATAATTGCTCGCTTTCCATTAAAAGACAAAACTTCAACTCTTGACGTAAACAAATTTAGAATTTTCATCAACTCTACGCACTCCTTTCACGTTCATAACCATCGGCATAATCATAATCTTGAAGGAGCTTGAAGGAAAAATGAATGTTCTATTTCCCTCCACTTTTGTCTATGATACGAACGATAAATACAAAGAAAATGAGTGAACATAAAATAAAATCACCATTAATTTTATTTTGAAAGCTTAAAAGCTTTTCGCAATTTTTTTTTCTTTGTACCAGGCATACTCGCATGTTGGTATAATCACCTCATATATGCAATGATTAAAATTGGTTATTATATCCCAGTAATTTTTATTGTATCCTAACAGAATCATACATTAGAAATGTAGAAATGAATATTTAGTTGCGTGAATTTTCCCGTAATCCTGAAATTATTTACTGTCGCTTGTTTGCATATTATGAATTTAAATTTAAATTTTTATGCTAAATTAATTTAATATTTTGTTACGTATACTCGTATGTATAATGTGCTGTAGAAGGAAAGCATTTTGTTATGCTTGAAATAACTATGGATGTCATATAGCATATACCTATATATATTCTTGGGGATCCTACCGTGCGCCACGAAACACGGGAATATTTTTTTATTTTATTTATAGCGCATTATTTACATTCATGATTGCAAAAAAAAACGTGTTGTTGTCTTGCTTATAGTACGGCGACGTTGCGTTTTATTATATAAAAATCGAATTATTTTCAATTAAATAAAGGGAAAAATTTCCGACTCATATACATCGACACAAAAATACAATACACCAAACCAAATACGAGCTTTCCTTATATAGCATTAAATGTGTTTAATTCAAATATTTTTACAAGGTTTACGCAATTACAGTGTTCAGGCTACGTAATACTTAAATTCATTTTAATTCTATTTCGAACGAAATTTTTTATTTTCATCCCCCCAGGTTTTCCGCTTGTTTTGATGGCACACAATACACTCGCAGTCACACATTTTATAAAGGAGCGCGAGGGTGAAACCAATGTTACATATTTTCAGAGTGGAAATTAAAATTATTTGAATAGGAAAGCTTTTTGTTAAAAATTTTTATTTTTAAACAGGAAACGTTTTTTAAGGAAAATTTACAGTTAATTTTTTTTTGCAATATCCTTATAAATATAAACCCGGTTTCTGATGAAATTTGTTTTGTTTTGGTTTGAGTTTGTTTTTTGGAGATTCAAGAAACAAGTGAAATAAATTACAACCTTTAATGAGTAGGTCAGTAATATGTACAAACACAAGCCTTTAAATGTTAATCCTTTAAATTAATCTGCTCCATCTTCTTATTATTACGACCACGGGTCGGCGATGGTACATGGTTGTTGACACGTAATTTATTACATTGTTTACATAGCGACAATGTAGAAAACATCATAGTTCATTGGAAACAGATATAATTGGGTGATTGGACGTACTAATTCACTTTTCTCTGTCCTCACCTTACATATTCTTTCTTTTTCATCTTGACCGGGAAATACCTCAATAATTCTAGCCATCTTCATTTGCAAATTTATTAGCAAATTTATTCCTAACATCGCGATTACGATGCTGTTCCCAAGAATCCAATGTGTACTTAGGCAAACGTTGTTTTGCATAATGAATACAAATTTGATCCCACAGTTGACTGGGAGTCGCAATAGTTTCTAGTTGACGTATCCCACTATATAATGAATCTAATACTACCCGCAATGAATCATGACTTTCTCGATCCTGCTTCTTCACTGTATACATTGTTACTGGACGGCTCAGCAGCCGACCCGCAGATTTCATCTAAGCACACGCAGAGGCCTCACACGGTGATTTTTGCCGGCTACATCTCAGGGAGAAGTGCTATGGGTCGTGGGGTTTGAGGCTTGCGAGTATCCTGGCTTACACCGTGAACAGATAGTAAAAATAAAAATACGCAAATAATAATATAATAATAAAAACCCGGAGGAACGTTCAAAATAATTATAACCGAATAAGGTGCCTTGGAAGAAGCATCCGATCGAATTCAAACGGTGGAAAACACTGGTTTCGAATCAAGATGCGAGCACCAAGGGACCGCAAACACTATACACCGACACAGACGGAAGTCTCCGCTCCCATCATACCATAACCGAAAATTAGCAATTCATTTTATTTTTGTCTATTCACCGCAGAGGAGGTGGAAAACACAAACCCGTAAGAAATAAAATTCAAAAAAAAAAACACAAAAAAATAAAGAACCGCAAAAATGTTTTGGAGCGAGATCAATGTAAACACTGAACATGAGCATCCTCACTGATATTGGTGGGGCTCGATTACAAAAATATTTATGAATAAAATTTTTGGAAAATAATGATAATAATTTAAAATATTTAAAAATTGATAAGAAAGAAATAAAAAAATTTGTATACCTGACCAAGGTCACCCTGTAAGGTGTTGGCGGCAGCGTCCCCGTCTGACAAAATGAGTTGCGGCGTCTCCCGTAAAAATTGCGGATCGCCGGTTGGCCACCCGATCATTGCGGGGCCTCTCCCCGATACCAATATAAACGTCGGGCAACCGGTTGGTTGGCTACCCGTTCGTTGCGGGGCCTTTCCCCGATACCAATATAAAAAGAGTGGCCTCAAACTCGTTGGGCGTTGGCTCGCCTTACCGCATGCACACCAATGTCACCTGGATCGTCCACCAAAGCGGTGAAACAGTGTCTTGCCAAAACCGTAATTACAAAAAGAAAAAAAACGTTGGGCGTTGGCTCGCGTTCAATATTGTAACACCACCACCGTAATATGACTGGCCTCACCTGGCCACTCGTACGTTACGGTGCTTATCGCTTGCACCGGTTGATCAAGTGGCGTCCCCTTTTATACCGATTGTGTAATCTCGTATGACGAACGAAAAAAAAAATATCCAACGTAAATTTAGGACGTAGAGGTCCAAACCACCAAAATTAATATTTTCCAGTGATATTTATCATTTGAATCACTCATCAGCACCACCGGGTAGGAAAATTTTTCAACAATTTTGTTCACTCACACCGGAGAGAAAAAAAAATTACGCAACTTTTTATTTTTAACAATTTTATATTGTTTTCTTATTACATTGTGCGTACAAAAAAAAAATATTTTTATTTTATGTTATAAAAAAAAACTCGGCTTATAAACATTTGAACTCCATCGGGTAATAAAAACTTTTCACCATCCAAAAAAAAAAAAAAATTTAGACTATATTCAATCTTTAGACAAACCAAAAATCTCTATTTTTTTAATCAAAATTCCAATCAAGACCCAACAAGAAAATAATTTCGTGCACCACCTAACACGATGCCAAAACGTTCTAGAAGAATATCTGTTCTAAGAAAAAATATTCTTCTAGAGCGCATTGCTTCGCACACACCCGATGCACATTGGTCTCGCTTTCCCATTTAATTTTTTCTACCCGTCGCGCCATCGCACACAAAAGCGTATTCAAAAACCAAAATCAACATGAAGTGAGGACACAACCCAACCGATTACAATGGAACAAGCAAAAGCACCAATCAACCCATTACGATGGAATAAAAATACGAAACAAGGTGTGAGACGCACTGTTAAGACCGTGAAGTCGGAACAACATTCTCCATAATATCCCATGGATAACATGGTAACTATCATCGTATGCACTACCCAAAATGTCCCTTGCTCCCTTATTGGTTCCCATGGACCCAGTGTCACAGCAGCCTTTCCCGCACAGGCGTGCTGCAAATAAAGCAATTACGTAACTGAGTTATAGTCCTTACAATGAACCAGAAATCGGCCGTGTTTAAAATAAACTTCCCAAGTTTTGGAAGCCGGCCACTCCACAACCTCAATGCCATTTTCGCGAAACCATACCATTGTGATTTCAGATTTATGACATGGCGCGTTATCCTGGTGGAACTTAACGCTATCCTTGTTTGTATCACGAAAAAGTGTTAAAAATGAAGGAAACAACGCAGATCCTAGGACGACTATGTATTTTGAAGAGTTCATGTGTTCCTCAAAAACGAACATTTCGCCAACTCCAGAATTATTCATGCAGCCCCAGACCATTATGCTGCCCCCACCGTGTTTTACGGTTACGCCTACCCAGCAACACACAAGAGGCACATCAGGTGTACCAAAAATCTGAAATAAAGAAAATGTAGGGACTTTGGAAAACTAAAATATTTGTATCGATGAATTTTATTTTAAAATCATATTATTTAATATTATTAGTGCATAGAATTGTCAAATTACGTTAAAGTTTGATTCGCCTGACCACAAGATATTTGACCAATCTTCGTCGGTAAAACTTTGGTATTTTAAGGCCGATTTATACCAAAATTTCTTGTTTCGGAGAGCCAAGGTTTTTTCCTGTCTTCAAAGCCTTTCAAACCAGTTTCCTGAGGCCTTCTGTGAATGATGCGAACAGAGATTGGTTTCTTAATTTCTACTGACAACTCAGCAGCGAGGTTTGAAGAAGTGTTTTTCCTATTTTTTAAAGCTTCTCTTACTAACTTTCGGTCGTCACGGCATGTGCTGATGCGTTTGCGCCCGGTTCTGTACCTATTACTGTGTGATACAGTATAGCGGTGAATCGCTCAATAGTATATTACACAGATCGTCGTGAACATTTCACAGTTTTAGAAATCTCTACTTGTGATTTCCCTTGCTCATGCAGAAGCTGTATCTGCACACGTTGTTCTAAAATTAACTCTTTTTGTTTCGGCATATTGCAGTAATATCACTAAATTTAACAAATCAAAACACCAAAATCGGCCTAGATCACTGGATGTGTACACAACGAGCGAAAATAGGGAACTGACGAATAAATACAAAATGAAAAAATAACAAATTTTATTGCACCAGATGGTTTATTGTCACACCTGCGGTGTGAGTTACTGTTTTTAGTCCTTTTTAGATGTCGAAAAAATAATAAACAAACAAAATGGGTGGTTTTCTGTTATACTTATCGTGTACGCCCCAAATTTATAGGGTCCTCAATACTTTTGGCCAAGGTTATAAATTGACCATACAGCATATCCATTTTCTCGAACAACTCGAAATGCCCCTTTAATCTGTTTACTTTCGTTCCCGTAAATCAGAACCTGACAGTAGCTCAAATATGTTGTTCCCGAGCGATATACAATCATTATTGATTCAATTGCCCATGACCATAACCTATATCTTCTGCAATCATTTCATAATCCTCCGATTGGATGTTTGATTCGTGCTCGAAGTTCAGAGTGTTTCTCTGAAAAAATACAACTCAGACAAAATTTAGTGCAATTTATTCCTTAAAGTGACGACCGCAACTCTTGCTGTGGCCTGTCTCATATAAATTTTAACTCCATTCTTCCTCTATAAATATCTTATAGTTAAAAGAACGATCTATCACCAATAAATTACTACAACAACTACAATGCATAAGTACCCAACTCACAGTCTTTCCGACACCAATAAACGACGTAGAACTGTATACATATGCACCCAACTCACTGTCCATTCACTTGGCATGTACTTTATCCACCATAAAACAATGATTTGCTTACCCTTTCTCTGTTCGCCTTTTGCCTCGTGCAACACGTGCTTCTGTACAACATTTCTCTATTTTTCTTTATTCTGCTTGCTATGAAGCACCCACACTACTTTGTAGTCCAATATAAAAATATTTCCATTTTTTTTCTTTCGACACAACTACGCTCTATATCAGATTTCACTCGATCTTTATTTTATTAGACTTAATTTTCGCTAAAGGTCCCAATTCTTTTTGTTTTCTAGCACTATCCGGAGCCGAATGGTAAATTTCTACTAAAACTACAGCTATTATTCACTGGTGTCGCTATACCATAAAAATGAAAAATAAATGCATCCATAAAACAAATATTTATCACTTGAAATATACTAATTAACATTTATTTTGACATGACGTAATAAACAAGAATTCATCTTACTGCGTTTTGAGCTTTTATTGTAAGATTAAGTTTTTTAATGGTTTCAGGGGTTTACAAAATAAAGGCCTTTTCAAATTTCTCATTGAAATGGATAGCTCTCCTTTTTTTAGTGGTTCGGATTTTGCCTCTCTCTTGAATAATGTGTAATCCTCTTCTGTGCAAATTTTATATATTTTGCTGCACTTACAACCGACATTTTTTAGTCTTTTCGGATGTGCACTTAAAAACACCGCCTGAAATCGTTTTTTATAAATTGCACTCGTTTCTTTCATCCACTAAATAGTTGCAGTTAACCTAATTCTTGTTTTTAGAGCGTCAAAAAGGAATAATTAGAAAACCGCTTTACGCCCCGCCCACATTTGTTCCTATAGTTTTAAATACAGTTAAGCCTTACAAGCTCTTGTTGCACCTACTGTATGTTAGCCGGCCTGATAAAAATAATTTTTAACTATAACAGCTATTAGGTAATTCTCTAATTATCATGTATGTGAAGATAGCCCAAATTCCATCCCCGAAAAATGCGATGGCAACACTAATTATTGTTTTCATGACATTTTTGTTACTCTCAGCCAAAAAAACTCGACATTTTTACTGTTAGCTCCGAAAATTTACTGGCATGGCAGTTAAAACTATCATGACACAAACATTTTTCTGGGCTGAAAGTAAAAATATTGCATTTTGGTGAAGGAGGAATATTAAAGTTATTTTTTATTTTCGCTGCCAGAATATTTTTTAAAAATTAGAACGTAATTTTGTTTTGTTTATTTAAGCGTTTTATAACCTTTTATTGTTTTTATTAAAATCTTAACATTTTTATTTATTATTTATCTGTTATTCTGAAATATTTATACCCGAATTTAGATTTATTGCTATAATTATTAGTTAAATGTCGCAATAGTATACATAAACTTGTATAGTATTGCCATAAGCGACTATTTCAATTTTTGGGGATAGAAATTTGGTCTATCTTCACAAAGGTGCTAACTTAAACAAAGTGGAGAGTTACACTTTATTAACTCTTTAAATTACATTAACTTGTACTTAAAACTAATCCAACTGTTTTAACAAGGTTTTAAGTTACAGCTTTGACATATATTTAAAATATCTAATTAGCTATAGAGAAATTTATATAAAAAATGGAATGACTACTAAAAATAAATAACGGGTGTGCCATCTATTGGTTTGTTTTTAAATCATAAGGTATGTAAACACTTTTCTGAACGATTTGCTTGAAATTTCGGAGAGTTCTTCGGAAACGCTGCTGAAAACACCGTTACCGTCAATGGCGAGTGTTACAGAGCCATGCTGGGTACATTATTGTACTTTTCTAATTAGCGATAAAGTCGAATATTCACAATGATTTGACAAAGCAGACTAATATTTAATAATATATTTATTAACAAACGAGATTGAATAGATTAAATTTATACAAAAAAATGAAAAAAAACATCAATAAAATGAAAAAAAAATTTAATTCTATTTATCGATGAGTAAGAAAAATTTTAAAAGAAATAAAATTTCAAATAAGCAAACTAGCATTTTCATTTTAAATTAATTAACTTTGTAAAATTGATGAGCAAAACGGTATTCAAAACAAAACAAATATGTATGCCAAAAGAAGTTACCTGCATTCACGAACAGAGAAAAACGGTTTCCTGCATGGAACCGGGGCATGGCACATGAAACCAAAACAACGATAGGAAACAACGATAATTAGTTAATTTATTTAATTGAAGCAAGATAAAATTAAATTTGAAATAAGATCAGAAATAAAATTACTACAAAAAAACTAATTAACGAAAATATGAAAAAGATACTAAAATTTAAAGTTAGCCCAAAAAAACTGCCCGAGGAACAACCGTTGACCGTTCGATCTCGCCACATTTAGTTGCACGTCCTAGACCTTGAACTGCTTGATCTGCAAGCTGTTTCTGGAGATTAAAGAAGTATCGCCGCCAAAAATCGCCAGCAAGGTATATCCGTTGTATTAGTGGGACCCCTAAGCTTCGAGAAAACTTGTCCGCCGTAATATGATTCTGCCAATTGGTCAATTTCCATGTGGGGAGCTCGGGAAAACTCGATTGAATATATCGCACATACAAAATTTGAAAATTTCTAAAAATTGATCGTTTAAAGTGTCATTGTTCTAAATAGATTCAAATGAAAGGTCTTAATGATGTTCACACCTGGAAAAAATTTCATGTCAATTTCCTTTCAAAGACTTTTCATTTGAATCTATTTCCAACCATGACACTTTGAACGGTCATTTTTTAGAAATTTTCAAACTTTGTGTGTGCGATATATTTATAGAGAAGTTCCCGTATTGGAAAATGATTTTTTTAAACAATTAATAATGCTATTAAAAATATAGTTTAATGTTTTGTTTTTACCCATTTCAGTTGATTTTTTTTTTGTAGAAAACAAGTATTTTTGGTAAAAAAAGTACTTTCGGCTGAAAAATATCGGCTGAGAAATATGTCGAGCTGAGATATGTCGGCTGAAAAATGTCGACTGATAACTTCCGGCTGAAGCATATTAATATTTGACATTTCATATTAGATTTTCGGCTGAGATAGCAAAGACACTATCTGCATTATCGATTTTTTTACATTGGGCTGGAAACTATCGTCTAACTTTAATAGTATCACAAGAATTCAAAAAAACATTATATTATGTGAATAACTATATTTTGGATTTGTATTTGCACATGGAATTTTTATTTACTTGAATCTCTATCAAGTCCATGCTCCAAAAGATTACCGTTAATCGTTAATTCAACGGTTTTTGTTGTTCAATGGAATTGGGCCAATACTGGATTAGCACCAATCCATAGAAAATCCATTCTATATTTTTCGGATGGCATTGAACATACATGACAGGAATATGCTATCTGAATTGCTTATTCTTGGATTTTTTAATATGTTAATTCTATTTTTTAATTTGTTGTTCAATACAAATATTGTTGAACGGTATACCTTTGTGTCTTATTTGTGTAATCATACTTCAATGATACGCACAAATTTCGTCGGTGTAGCCGCCTTTAGAAAGTTTAAGAACTAGGCTTAAATTATTTGTGTGTTTTTTTTTAAATTGGGTTTTATTTGTTTCGTCTTTCAGGCGAAATTGCAAATTTTTCCCGTTTTTTTGGCTCCTGGACTAGCGCTAATTGTGTCCCAATTAAAAACAAATGTGCTTAATCGTTATGCAAAGTTTCATTTTGAAATTTGAAGGTTTCCCAGTTTCCCTGCTACAGTTACCCACACGCAATGCGTAAATGGAATGTTACAATGACTGAAATTATTTTCAAGCTTAAACCTATACACGTTAAAAATAAATTTCCACAAATTAAAGATGTATTCTCATTTTATAGCATGGCACGCCATCTCTTATCAGATATACGATTTATCGCGATGCAAGATTTTTATCGACCATCACAGTATACAATTTTGACATTTTTTTTTACAATTTGCAATTACAGTATTAACGAAATCTTGCCAATGGAAGTTTAAATTTCGTGAATATCGTGATAAGAATACACCAACTGAGGTTAAAAATATGAAGTGTATGAGTGTGATAAAATGTATTCATATATTAAAATTTCATCACGGTAAGAACATTTTTCACATCATCTCATGCCAACCTATCAATACAGTGTAAATCAACATGTACGTATATGACGTATTAATTCGTTAGGCATGCTAGATGTGACGTACTTTGTTACAATTAATTTCTGTGCTAAAACGGCAGTCATCAATTGCTCCGAGCACCAAATTATATTATTTTCCAGTTAGAGGGACAATATCCTCATTGTGCACGCGGTTAGTAAATTAACACACTTAAAATTCCACCACAATCAAAAACGAAAGCTTTTTGTGGGATGATAATGAATTCTTATATATTTTCTAGCTGGCCCGATTTATTCTAGCGTCCATTTTGGTAATGAAGTTTACGTCACTTCAAAATAACATTTAGGCAATAACAAAACCTAAAAATCGCCTAAACAACATTTAGGCGATTTTAAAACCTTGTTAGATTCACAAACAATTTTTTGATTAAAATACATTATTCTAATAAACACAAAATTATGGAATGAAATTATGGAACGCTAAAAGTAACTAAAGTTAGTAGATTCTTTCTAAATGCGCAAATAAAGATAGTCCTAGAAATACTAACATCTTTAAGGTCATTTATATATATTCTACTAGTGCAAACCAGAATAAAATTCTAAGGATTTTACATACTTAAAACGACATTTTTCATATCTCGAAATTTTCAGCGATCGTCAAACTTTTCAATACAAATTTTGGTAGACCTATATGTTTGTACTCTACTTGTGCCAACCCGATTCAAATTCACGTCCCTTAAGCTAGCAGAACCCATACAGCAGAACATTACAATATAATATGGATAATTAGAGGCTAATTAAATGCTCTATTAAAAAACGTTGAACTCCATCCCTTCCAACTAAAACGCGCTTTCTGCTATCTTTAGAAAAAGTTAGCAAAACCCATATCAAGAAATGATTTAAAAAGAGCATTTAAATTTTGTTTATTCTGCTCGTTCTAGAAAAAGCATAAAGCTTTGTCACTACAAAGCTATTTCGATTTTGGTCCGATTTTCGATTTGGGTTCTTCTTCCTTTAGATTAAATGACCTGAAGTTTGGCCAAGAGTGAAGCCATTGAAAAATTTTGGGCAGTGAAGCCCAAAATTTTTCAATGGTGCATTTTATTAGGCCGTAAAGAGCCTAAAATTATTTGTATGTCAATTAATCTTGATTTGCGTTCTAATTTCGGTTTTGGTCCGATTTTCGATTTGGTTTCTGCCAGCTTTAGATTAAATGACCTGAAGTTTGGTCAAGAACGAGTGGAGCCCAAAATTGTTCAATAATGCATTTGATTAGGCCATAAAGAGCCTAAAATTATTTGCATGCCAGTTGAGCTTGTTTTTCGTTATAATTTTGGTTTTGGTCCGATTTTCGATTTAGGATCTTCTTGCTTTAGATTAAATGGCCTGAAGTTTGGCCAAGAACGAGTGGAGTCCAAAATTTGTTAATGAGGCATTTGATTAGGCTATAATGAGCCTAAAATTATTTGTATATCAATTGATTTTGCTTTGCGTTCAAATTTCGGTTTTGATCCGATTTTCGATGGGGGTTCTGCAAGCTTTAGATTAAATAACCTGAAGTTTGGCCAAGAACGAGTGGCACCCTAAATTTTCAATGGGACATTTGATTAGGTCATAAAGAGCTTAAAAGTATTTGTATGTCAGTTGACCTTGTTTTTCGTTATAATTTGTTTTGGTCCGATTTTCGATTTGGGTTCTGCTAGCTTTAATTAAAATGATCTGAATCTGGTCAAAAACGAGTAGATGCCAAAATATTTCAATGAGACATTTAATTAGACCATAATGAGCTTAAATTTATCTGTATGTCAGTTGAGCTTGTTTTTCGTTATAATTTTGGTTTTGGTCCGATTTTCGATTTAGGTTCTTTTTGCTTTAGATTAAATGGCCTGAAGTTTGGCCAAGAACGAGTGGAGCCCTTAATGTTTCAAACGCCTCATTAAAAACTCCTTAATGAGTTTTTAATGAGGCGTTTGATTAGGCCATATATGAGCCTAAAATTATTTGTATGTCAATTGATCTTGATTTGCGTTCTAATTTCGGTTTTTCGGCTAGCTATGAAATGATAAAGCCTTATGCCTTTTCTAGAACGCGCAGAATAAAAAAATTTAAGTAGAGCATTTAATTAGCCCAAAATTAACCTTTAATTTTCCAATTGTTTTTAAATCATTTCTTGATACCGGTTCTGCTAACTTTTTCTAAAGTTAGCAGAACCCGCGTTTTAGTTGAAAAGGGCCCAACATTTTTTAACAGAGCATTTAATTAGCCTATAATTATCCATACTATCTTGTAATGTTCTGCTTTATGGGTTCTGCTACCTTGAGGGTCGTTCAAATTCTAATGGAGCTCAAATACATAAAATGACATTCTAGTGCAGAATGGCATTGCTTAGATATGAATTTTCTTAAAATCAACATTTCTAAGAAATGTCGTTTCGTTTCAGATATGCGAGCTCATTTTTAGAGTTAAATTGTTAATTTTTTAATTGTTTTTAGACATTCATAAATATCAATAATTATACGTAAAGTTTATTATTTTATATTGAAACTCTGAATTAAATAAATAAATAAACCTTTAACAACTAGTTGAATCGAAATACATATTTGTTTTGTTCCTATTTCGCCTAAATGTGTGCTTTGAACCAAAACTCTCTCACAGTTACTTTACTCCAGTCGTTCATAGATACCAGGATGAAAATTGTATCTGATGTATAACTAAAAATTGCAAAACAAATTAAAAAATTTAATCTTCACAAGGAATGTTGTATTAGCGATTCATAATTCTGAACTAAGTTTTCACTTCGATATATATTTGTCTAAATTTCCGACTATTTAAATTGCTGGTTAGTTCACACCAGTTATTAATAGATGTCTCTAATGCTCCTAAACACAATCATACTGTTTTTCTCTGCGATTACGAAATTTCGGTAGATTTCGAAAAGAGCAGCGTTTACATTGGATCAAATCAAAGCAACATGTTGCCCTATTCATTGATAGTTTGCTCATAATTTACTGGTCAACGTGAGATTCTAGGCGAAGATAAGAAGTCCATAATTTCAAATTTCCTCAGGATTTTCTAAGACTCTTTCTCGGCAAAAATTACCCAATACGAAACTTTGGAAAACTCCTCAATGACGTAACACAAACAATTTCAAATAAGAATATAATTTTAACACAAAACAACGACAAAATAATCATTGTGCTAAATACATGCAAATTAAAAAATCCAATTTAAAACATCTTAAAACCATAAAAATTCAAATAAAATTTAAATTAAAAAATATAATCTTTACATTTATTTAAAGTTTTGGCATCAAGACAAATGTGATTCCATTCCGCCTATTAAACAGATAAACAATAAATTGTGCGGCAACGAAATAAAGCGATTATTATCGATGTACGATCGTTAAACGTAAAACGAATGCGACAATAAAAAATATGCCACCTTTAAACACAAACACAATTATAATGTTCAATTTGATGACGAAGTAAAATACATTTTCCAAATTTTAATTTTTATTTTCATTGCCCACAATTCCATAACAGCAAACAAGGAAAAATTAATGGATTTTCGATATAACACTTTGAATTACATCGTTGAATTGAACGAGTTTTTATATTTTACCACATAACCTATAAATTTATACCACAACCCGCGGATTACCACACTTGATAGCGATTTTATGATTATCACTTTTTTTTTAACTACCGCACAGTGCGTCGTCTCGTCTCCCGTTCCCTATATACGAGTACATATACCAATAGTACTAATATTTTTTTTTACTTTTCTATCGATATTCTATATTTGATTTGTCTATAACTCTATTTGCTCTTGCTGCGATGAAAATTGAAAATTAATTTTCATCATTATTTGAGTGTAAAAATATATGATGCGGTTTTGTTATAATATATAATCATTGGTACTCGTATAAATTAATGTTTGCGGAATTAATAATGTAGTTTCTATGTTAAAATAGTTAAAACCAGCTTTAGTACGTGATGTAAAAATACAGTAAACTCTATTATTACCAACGGATTGTTACACAACAACAACAGACAGGCGAGTGAGTTTTAGTACAAATAATTTTGTATATAATTGATGAAGAGTGAATATGGTGTGGTCGACACACGACCTTCTTTTACCACGAATGTATATGGTGAAAAATTCGAGAAATCAAAAATTTTTAGAATTCATGTTTTTTGTTTTCTTGCAAAACACGTTTTAATATCATGACCTACTATTTTAAATTTTATTTTATTTTCACTCCAACATACCATTTTCTTGCAAAATACAACTAATACTGGGTTTCCATCGTCATAGTATACAAGTATAATAGTATTATAATATTAAAGTATTACGATGGAAAACCAAAGTTGATAGTATAATAGTTTATTAAAATATTTCAGTATACTAGCTATCAAATTATAATACGTAGCAAATATTATTTTTAACGTTACAAATTTAACAGTGTAAAAATAAATTTAATTTTTTTAGCTTATCCATTACCATTTTTAATATTTTCTCGTTGCAATGAGAAACAATTTGTTGGCTGGTTATCGTTATATATTATTATTACATAATACGTGTCAAATAAACTAATAATATCCTTTTTATCAAACGCTCATTTCGAATAAGCTTATTTCAAACCGTGCGATGGAAAACCAACAGTGCTTGATAGTAAAATAGTATTATACTATTATTCTATTATGCTATCGACGATGGAAACCTGGTATAACTAAGACCACCAACTCTTTATTGGAAAAATTAATTTAGTAATGAATTACATTTTAAATCAAATATAATCTTCATTATTTGAATATTTCTTAAAATTAATATAACCTTCTCCTGAAGAAATAACTGCATGGAAATCGTGAGTTTGTTTTGCAGTTTTCAATTTTTCGAACCTACTGGTAAGTTGAATTTCTTTTGAGTTATATTCAATGTCAGAACAAAACTTAAAAACTATATCAGTCTTTAAAGTTTCAGCCCATTTGAATAATTCTGCTGCATTCGTAATGTTACCGTCAAATTCATCAGTGAGACTGCTAAGCTGTAGTGCTGCAATTTCCTATCTACATTTATGTAAATTGCCAATGGATGTAGGTTAGGTTATTTTAGGTTAGAGTGGCTGCTATCGCACACTTAGGCCAATAGTGGCCCATTGTGATACCACAGGATCCAATCTCCCCTTTACTCCCGCTGAAACCATTCAGAGCTACTTATGTAGCGTAAAATATCTCGCACTCCACAGCCCGCGAGTTCCGAAAGGCGTCCATACCGTGCACACCTAAATACTTATGTCTTCTGCGTGATAGTGCCGGACACGACCATAGAAAGTGATATAACGTCTCTTCCTCCTCTTCGTCCAAACAACTTCTGCAAAAGTCATTCGTCTGTAGACCAAACCTTCTCGCAGTGTCCTGTCAGTATCCCTACGACCAATGCTACCTCTCGTTTTCCCAGCGATACTAGTGCTTTGGAGCGCCGCATGTCCAGTTTTGGCCAAACCTGTTTTGCTACCCGGCACGTGAGGGTGTTGGCCCACCTTTTGTTTGTCAAGGCGATTGCCTTTTTACTGAGCGCCAATTTGAGCGCTGCTATAGGCCTAACCAGACTCTTTCTGGCTGCATCTGGAGAGCCGTACCATACCTAGCTAGTTCGTCTGCCCGGCAGTTTCCCGTGACGTCCGAGTGACCAGGGAGTTAGACTATGTGGATGCTGAAATACTCGCTTATCTCGTTAAGAGATGATCGGCAATCTAGCGCTACCCGTGACTTCAGACAAACCGCCTCTAGCGACCTGACCGCCGCCTGACTGTCCACATAAATCGCGATATCTCTCACGGATACCACGTTATGCTTGTTCCCATGTCCCGACTTCGTCTATCGCCACCACTTACTTCAGCCTGGTACACGCCGCAGTAGTCATGGAGACGAATAGAAATATTAACATTAAGCTTCTCACAGAAGACTCCGGCTCGTACCTTGCCGTCTAGCTTAGAACCGTCCGTGAAAATTTGCAGTGCCTCGTTTTCCAGTATTGATCCGTTCCTCCAGAATTTTCTCGAAGGACAGATGGTCCGGAAACCTTCACCGAAGCACAACGTTGGTTTAATATAATCTAGATTCGCCAGTTCTTCCATTATCGATCTAACTATCGTTGAGTGTCCCGCCTGAAGATACTTCCATTGAGAGACAGCCGAAAGTCTCGTAGCCACATTGGCTGCCATCCAAAAAATTCGATTGGAATAAGGTGGAACATAACCTCTATTTATCCTCCGCTTATTATCATGTAGGCCATTCTTTGCACCTTCTCCGTCATCTTTTTATATGTAACCTTCTCCAGAGCTGGCCACCACACGCCCACCCCGTACATCAGCACAGGTCTTACCACTGCGGTATAGAGCCAGTGTACCAGCTCTGGTTTCAAACTCCATCTCTAACCTATGGCGTTCCTACACGAGTAAAGGGCTACGTTAGCCTTATTCAACCTTTCTACAATGTAAGGCTTCTAACTGAGCTTACTGTCCAAGATTATGCCCAAAAATCTCGCTTTGTCAACAAAAGGAAGGGTTGATCCCTACTCCACATTTGCTGGCCATTTCGTAATGATCAGGAGTGCATTCTGTATAATAACCCCAATCGTGTCCAGAGATTTGCCTGAGACAGCTATCGCTACATCATCTGCATAAGCTACAACCCCTATCCCCTCTCTCCCCAGTTCCGACAGCAATCTATTCCTCACAACACTCCAAAGAAAGAAGGACATTACTCCTCCTTGTGGGGTTCCTCTAACCACCCGCATTCTAATGGTGGCCTCTCCCAGTTTCGAGGTAATAATTCTGCTTACCAGCACTGATTTATCAACCTACATATGGGGTAGTCCACTTTCAAAAATGACAATCCTTCCATGATCGCCTCCGTTTTTACATTATTAAAGGCACCCTCAATGTCGAGAAATGCTTCCATACAGAACTCTTGTGAGTAAATTGACTTCACAATCATTCGTACCAGATCGTGCAGAGCTGTGTCCACCGACTTTCCTTTACAATACGCATGCTGCAACATTGTCCAATTCCTGGGCTCAATTTTTGATTGTATAACTATATCTACCAACCTTTTCAAGGTTTTCAACAGAAAGGATGACAGAGTTATAGGCCTCAGGTCCTTTGGATAAGCATGTGAGCTTTTTCCCGATTTCAGGATAAAGACCACTCTGCCCTCTGCCCATTTCCCAAGAATATAGACCAGTTTCAGACATCCCCTGAGGGAGGATGACTGCCGAGTTTTTTTGGATTTCTGCTGGTATAATCCGATCCGGGCCCACAGATTTGTAAGGCTTAAAACCATTCCGTGTCCACCGGATTCGCTCCCTATTCACGATTCTCTCCATCTCTATTGAAGGTGTTACTCGATGAGCTCCCGGCTCCATCGAGTTATCAAAGCTTCCCGGGAAATGGGTCTCGATGAGGAGTTCAAATGATTCCGCACTTGAAGCTGCCCATGACGCGTCCGGTTTAATTAAATAACTAGGACTGGTTGGTTTAGTAACTAGAATTTTCCTAAGGCGCGAAGTCTCAGAGACCTCCTCCATCCTACAACAGAAGAGTCTAAAAGAGTCCCTTTGTGCCTTCCTCAATCCTTTTTTATACTTTCTTAGGTCCTCCTTATATTAGTCCCAATCTCGGCCCTCCCTTGTGTTCTTAGCTTTATTAAAAGCTATCCTACACACTATCCCATAGGCTGCCAACTCGTTGGTTCACCATATCGGTTTCTGCCTGCCCCTCGGTTTTATTAGGGAGCATGCAGCATTAAATGAAAGATTGCACGCTTTTGTGAAAATATCAACCATGCAATCTAATTCTTCTACCGTCGCCGGAGGTCCAGGGACCTCTAGCGGCAATAATTCCTGCAACACCTCCCCATATTTGTCAACCATGCGTCAACCATGCAATCTAATTCTTCTACCGTCGCCAGAGGTCCAGGGACCTCTAGCGGCAATAATTCCTGCAACACCTCCCCATATTTGTTCCAGTGTGTCCTTCTGGGATTCCTGAAGGTTTTCCGGATAAAAGGGTTAATGTCGAGGTTATATGTTTCATATCGATGATCAGAGAATGAGTGCACCTTCACCACTCTCCACTCTGATCATATGAAAGATTGTTTCTGACGCAAAGGTCACATCAAAAACCTCCTGTCGATTTTTAACAATAAATGTCGGTTCTCGTCCAATATTGCAAACTTAAAGGTTGGTTTTTAATAAATAATCAAAAAATAACTCACCTCTCGTTGATATCTGTGCTTCCCCATATTGTGTGATGCGCGTTTGCATCACATCCGAGTATAAAACCTACCTTTCTTTGATCGGCTTCCTGGATCAGTTCCCCCAGGTTATCCAGTTGAACTTCCTTCTCGCGATTCATATAGGCTGAGGCTAGAAATAGTTTTTCACAGCCAACCTCAGCACTAAATTGTGGAAGAAGAAAAATATTCAAATTATTTTTCGCATACACGATTTAATCTTCTCAGAGTTGCTTGAGTATAATAATTTATACCTTTTCATTCTGAAGCCACAGATCCTGTTATTGTTAATCCAAGGTTCTTGGAAGGATCTCTACCGGTTTATCCGGCTCAGTTCGCCGCCATTCACGTGCCCTCGGCCTGCACGGGATATCCTCCCTGCAGACTGCCTCAAGCCTCGTGCCCTGCCACACCTCGCCTACTTCGGCCACTGCCCTTTTATAAAGGTCGACCGATCTCTGGTCCGACCGCGCAGTCAACTTCACGCGCCCCTGCTACCATCTCGCGTCTCTACAGGACGGGGGGGATCCCGGATTTTCTCTCAAGATCCGCAGAAAAATAAGGTTTAGTGCATTATACACTATCCTCCATTTCTCTGACGTGATGCTCCCATCTTTCTGACTTCTGTCAATGACGGCTAGCACCAACACGTGCTCCTTTAGGATCTCACTGAATAGCTTCAGTTTTTGATCCCTACGAGCACCCGACGTCGTGTCTGCTTGCACTTTGGCCCGCTTACTGCCGCCCGCTTCAAGCTCCTCATGGGACCTCTTTCTTTTAGACACAAAGACCCTCTCCGAGCTATCGCAGCCAACAGTTTTCATCGCCCATGCTACAGATTCCTTGTGCTCTACTGTAAGCTGTCCCTCAGGGGTCGCAGCCAGTTTCTCCAGAATTCTAAATGCCAATCGTCTCTCCCTATGCCGTCGCTTCGCTGGAGGGATCTCCTTCAATCCCCCGCTCTTCTGTTTGGCGGTTCCGCTTCCACCTGGCTTTGATGCCAAGGTGTCGCTTAACCTTGCCCCTGATGATGGAACTCAACCTTCACGGTTAGAGTTGCTCCCTTCTTCCGGTTTTTGAAGGGTGCCGGCCCCTTTATTTTTGCTTTGTTTTTTATTTTCCATGTTTCTCCCACGAGTATCGGAGAAATATAGGTTGACCTGCACATAGATCCGTGTACGCAGGCAAGGCTAAATACAACTGGAGGTCGCCAGGTATCCAGAGGGCTCCGTTCACGACTGGGCTTTGTTAAATGGGCTCCCAGTTTAGCCGATCATCAGCACGGGTCGCGTAACACTTTAATCCAGTCCATTGCCAGGCCTCACTCACTCATTTACCCATTCATATGAATATCCCAAACAAATGGGACCCACTTCATTCATGGGATTACCGTTTATAGGGTTCCCCACTCACTACCTGGAGGTCCGGGAGCGCAGGGAGACGCTCAGTTCACCGTGGTTTTGGTCAATGGTTTTATGGCGCCATCAGTTCGCCTTTCCCTACTGGGTATCCTAGGCGCTCAGAACTCGGTAAACAGAGGTTAACCACTCCACCGTTCTCTGAGACTCGGCTTATTTACTCGGAACGGCTTATTTAATTCACCGCTAATCTACCTATCGATAGTCCGTTCACTACCCACCACCTGTGACCCCCCCCCCCCATAGCTGCAGCTCGCCACGGGTAAAATAAATAAATATATCTTGTTTTTATTTTGATGCTAATGCTCCCTCTAATCTTAATAAAGACATTTTATTAATCACTTGTTAAAAATTAAATTTTTGAATATTTTAATTAAAAAGTTTGTTCATAAAGTTTACACAATCGCTCTCTTTTTTGTTTTTTGTTTATTTTAGATGTTTTGTATGCATATATCAAAAAGTTTGTAAGGTTCGTATAATTTGCATAAAGTTTAAGTTATCAGCTTTGTAGTGCATGCTTTATTTTAAAAAAAATCAAACATATCTAAATGAATGCTAACTGATGAACTACCACCTAATTAAACAAAATTTAATCTAAAACAACAATATTCATAAAACTTCTTCAGAATTTTTGCTTAAAATTGAAAAAATGTACCTAAAAGTATGTTAAACTTTCAAAATGTTTGCAAACAATAAATGTGTTTGCAAACAATAAATGTTTGCTTTCCATTTCAAATTACGCATACATTTGAGCTTAAGTCAGTAAACTAAGCGAACTTCCTTCTAAATGTTTGCTTTTCAATCTCGCTTGACCATAAATTTATGCATTTTCGAACATCTACGACTACATCATACTTTAGCCACTAAATGTATGCTTTTGACGTCATAAACGAGTTATATGTCGTTTCGCCATTGCTCTGGCATGTATCACTAACTCCCTGATCTACACAGGCTGGACAGAACCAATGCGGCACCTGACTTATGCTCGATGTGAATGTGACGCCTGTGCAATCAAAACGATGCCACTTCTTACACTCGTCACATTCAAACATTTGCTCATTGTAACTTATTAGTTTCTGACCATAATGAATATATTTTATTTTCACTTGGTTCGTTGTTGCATTACACGATTAAACTTATAATTTGTAAAATGTTGCTTTGATACTGAAATCGCCTTGCAACAGGCTGAGTCAGAAGCGGACCAATCCTTAATAAAAAAAAATCACTCCGTTTTGCTTATTTCACTTCCTTTCTTGGATTGGAAAAATAACAATTGCTAAGTTTTTTTATTTTGTATTTAAATAAAACCTATCAACCAACAACAATTAAATTCATTAAAATTAAAGTAAAGTACAAAATTACAAATTATAATGGGTTTCTCCACTATTCTTTCTTTTCCTTCCTCGTATTACTCTCCATCTCCCACTCGCTTCTTTTCTTGTATAGAAACAAAATAAATCTAAGGCAGTGTGATAAACGAATAGTAGATTTCTTCATAAACTCAGTTTCGAAATTAAACTGTTAGTTCTGATGCTCAACAAATACTAAATGACGAGAGGGAGCAAAGTACACTGTAGTGAAGCCTTTCTATAATTACCAATATTACCTAAACCCAATCTTGTAGTTTACATAGCTGCATTTATTTATTTTTAATTTGCTCTACAACTCAATTAGACCAACAGCAGTTATATATTGTCCTTACACGCACAAAATCAACTTATTAATCATACTAGCAATTAAATTCGTATAACAATCCAAATGAATTACACACGACACGCAACTCTGCCCATGAATTCCATCACCTTAACACTTCGCTTTTATGTAATCCCTTAGACAATGCAGATAAAAGCTTTTGGCATATATTGTTATACGTGTATTGTCTACCATATTTCTACCGATTTCGTATATACCACTGAAATGTATTTTCACACAATAAAAACCAAAATACAAATGAAGGCATATTACACATAACACAGAAATAAACGAAATTTTCTCACGCCTAAAGGAATTTTCATAATCAGCAACAACATACACACGAAAATATAAGCATAATAATAAATTAACATATACACAAAAAATGCTTCTCGTATATTTAAAAAAAAACGTTAAAAATCTAAAGAAGACATGATGAAGAGAGAAGGTGAAGATCTAATTAAGTGAATTGAAACAAATAAGCACATAAAAAAGCTTCAAGTGATATTTTCTAAATATTTACCTTGGTATCGTACAAAAAAGCTCGCCTCGAATAACATACCAAAGATGGTTTCTTCCATATTGTATCATTCGTTGCTTTGGGTGTGTATAAATACTCCATTGTTTGATTTTGTGAAGCGAAGCTCGTTAAACGGAAATGGAAAATTTATGGCTGTATACCTTTTATATTTTATAAAAAAAAAACCCACACATGCAAATATTTTTATCAACAAAAGCATAATAAAATTTTTAACAATGCAAATCAAAATTTTTTAATTAAAGTTTCACATAAATAAAATAATACTCAACAGGTTCAGTATGCATACAGGTACGGTATAAAAATAAATTGGATCCGGAAGAAGTGAAAAGCTCGATTGCAAGTGCATGTGAATCAATTACTAATAATTATTGTTACAAAAATTGGCTGTAGTAATTATTAATAATTGATTTATATTCATTTGTGCAAACAACACAGAACGTATATAGTGTAAATTAATTAAATTAATAAAATTGTAATATAATAATAAAATATGTGAGATTTGTAAAATGTGTGTAATATTTACATTAATTAAATTGGGACAGATATAAAGTTTTTTAATTAAAATATTAATATTATATTTATATGACTTTTCGTGATTATTTTAATTTCGATTTTAATTACAAATACGCAGATTATAATTGTTAATATTTTATATAAACAACATTACTTATAATACATAAAAAAAATGGTTTTAAAGCACAAGGCCAAAAATAAAATAATAATATGTTGTGTACTTCTACGTGGGACGTCCTTATTTTTATATGAATAAACGACAATTAAAAGTCAATTGAACCCTTAATGCACCGATAAATTGCATTTAATAGAAAGTATTGGATTTTTAAAGTGTTTTTTAAATTTTTGTCTGTGCCGTTTTTGTCTGTGCCTTTTTTTATAATCATCTATTAATATAGATGATTATAAAAAAAGGAGAAAAAAACGCAAATAATAATAGTACCCGAGGTTCCGCCGAAATTCGTCGGCCGGAACTTGAGGAACAAACAGCAGAAAATTTTAAATAAAAAAATCATAACGGTAGAGAGGTGCCCTGGTGCGCGCATCCACCCTAACTCGCACGGTGGTAAACACCGGTTTCGAATCCGGATGCGGGCACCAAGGGACCGCTTACCCTACGTCGACACAGGATGGGAATTTCCCCTCATCACACCAAATCCGAAAAAATTTTAATAATTCATTTTTTTTAATCTAATTTAGACCACAAAGCACAAAAATCAGAAAACACCACTTCCCTAAAGAGACAAAACTGAGGGAGAGAAGCGAGAGCAATGCACATCGAGTGCGCGACCGCCATTCGGCGCTCGATTACAATTATTTTCAAAATTTAAAAAAATTTAATATATATAAAAAAATAAAAATAAATTAAAATTAAATAAATATATAAAAAAAAATCGTACCTTAGTACTACAAGAAACTGTTGCGGCCTTGCGCGGCCGTCATGCCACAGACACCCCTGTCCGGACCGGTGCGGCTTTGGTGCCGATCGCCGTAAGTAATTGTTTGGGCGTTGGTTCGCCTTAAATGTAAACTGTTGCGGCCCAGCCGCCGATAAATGCATCGGCCTTGATAGACCGCCAAACTAAGAACCGTTGCTGATGGCTTCACCTGGCCACCCGTTACAATTACGGCACTTTCGCCTTTATACACGATAGTAAATTCGAATGGCCTTAACTGGCCACTCGTATGATGAGGTGTTATCGCCGATACTTTGGTTATTATGCACTATACAATGTAACCACCACACGTACCAAAACACGTCTTGGGTATGTAAAAAAAATCTTTGGGTTGAAGTGAAAGATGTGATACACCAATACTGAATTTATTTTCACACAAAAGCACCCGATGAATAAAATGTGGCACCCGTTGATAATGCGGCACCCGTACAAAAAATGTGGTGTCTGTTAATTATACAGTACCCGCTGATATTCTGTCGAAATTTGGCACTCCGGTAAAAATGTGCCGTGATTAAATACGGCATCCGACGATCGCTCACGGCGCCAGTAGTACGCTTTCGCACAAGAAACTTTTGATAATCAGTACATCATATCAGCATTCATATCAGCAAACGAATTTAATCACAATAGAAATTCGATGTCAAAATTGAAGTCAGTGCGGACGTAAAATAAATACCAAACAAAAAATAAAAATTAAATCAATTTAAGTAAAACTAGTATATTTAAATATTCCCAAGATTAGTTCATTTATAATATATATCATAAAAGTTTAGTTTATATTTAATTAAATCTAAAAACTAGTTTATATACTCGTAAAGTGAAACAAAAAAATATAAATAAATAACTAAAAAGCACATAAAAAAACAAAAAAACAAAAAAAAAATATTTCGCGCCAAGTGTATTTTGGTTGTCATAAAAATGCCTTTTTATGAAAATGCGGAGGAGTCTCATAATTTCCATCTAAACTCGGTTTGTTCTGCATCCTCATGCAAGAAGGTGATATCACAAAAACAATCGGTTGTGATGTGCCGCTACTGCCAGAAAATATACCACCCACCATGTAAGGGTATTATTGGAGCAGCTAAAATAAAAAAAACAGCTGAATCTAATTGGGCTTGTTCTCCTGAATGTGCTAAGTTATTCATCTCCAATCGTGAGCCTTCAGCAACAGCATCGACAGAAATAGTGAAAACATCTGATGAAAAATTTGAAGATGCAATCAGGACCCTGATGATGCATATAGATACACAATTCGCGGAAGTCAAATCATTGATCTCTGACATCCAAAAATCTCAGGTGTTCATCTGTAACGAGTTTGATGCAATTAAAATCGAATTCAAAACTATTGCTGCAAATAATGGAATCTTAGCTGAAAAATATAATTTGATACAACAAAATTATACTAAGCAAGAAGAACGCATTAATATATTGGAGGCACAACTTGATGTCGCTTCACAGAAAGAAATTGTGAACAATATTGTTATTGGTGGTTTGCCTATGGATGTTCCCAATATCCCCAAATTCATCTCAGATGCCATTCGACACATTAATTGTGAAGCGGAGATAACTGAAATAAAAAAAATGTATCATACTCCTAACTCGACATCAAAGTTAAAAAATTCATACATATTTACCTTAAATTCTGTTGAGATTAAGAATGATATCTTAACTAAATTTAAAATGCATCGTCGTTCATCTACCTCGGCTACATCAAACAGGATATTATGTTATGCAGCACTTCACCAAATTTCAATCAAAATTATATAATGAAGCCAAGAAACTGCAACGTGCACACAGCTACAAGTATTTATGGGCCAAAGATGGGAAAATATTCCTACGCAAGACAGTTGAATCGACAATCCACCATATGTTTAGTCTCAATGATATTTTTCGGTTGGATAAGCAGACAACACCTCATCATGATTCTCCAAATGGTTCATCATCCGGTAAAGGAACCTAAAGCACATTTAAGATCCAGTCAAAGGGCGATATCCGCAGACTTGAAATATGAATCGCACACTCTTGAATCACCATTGGTCACATTCACATCATTCACATCATCATCATTCACACTCTTGGATCACAGTAACTATAGTTTTATATTCACTTTTATTAGAATTAGATCACTTACATTTCTGTTTATTATTAATATTTTATTCAAACTACACTTCATTTCCAACTTTTTATCCACTGTATATTATTATTATTGTTGTTGTTGTTTACATATTTTCTATTTATTATTATTTTCTCTTTTGACATCAAATAATTTTGTTTTGTCTTGTTGTTATACTGGAATTGAATTAAAACCTTATAAATGTCATTTTGGCTAAAGGCTCAACTACACTACAATATTTTTTAACGCTACATGGTCGGTTTATTTGATCGATATTTTTATTTTGATGAATGGCTCGGTAGTCTTACCAATTTAATTAAGCGGCGCGAAATAATTTTATTTATTATGAATGGTTACATTAATTTGATTATTATTAATTTCAATGGGCAGCTCAATGAACTTTAATCTTGTTTACCAAAACATACGTAGTATAAGGAAAAATTTAGATAAGCTGCTTGTATACATATGGTTCCGGTAATCTACAGCCTCAAATTATTGGTTTGTCTGAAATTTGGATTTACGACAATGAAGTCGCGAATTATGGTGTAAAGGGGTACGATCTATTCACTTCTTACCTGCATGGTAAACGTTCGGGAGGTGTTGCTGTTTATGCCCATAGCAGTCTAAATTGCAAACAATTTAATCTACTTTTCCAAACATTCAACGCGGTCGGTCTGACATTCTTTATAAATTCTAAATTAGTTTGTATTATTTGTATTTATCGTCTTGGTTATACAGATATCTCCAGTTTTATTGATGAATTCTGTGGGCTTCTGGAAGGTCTATCCCACTCTAACTTAATTATCATGGGTGGTTTTAACATCGACTTTCTCAAGCAGAATGCAATGCTTGATAGGCTGCTGATTTTATTATCGGAACATGGTTTGGATAATATTCCTGAACCAACACGAATTACAAATACCACAGCTACTTGTATTGATAATGTACTCCATAGATTTGATCAAAGGTATTTTCCGGTAGTTTCTTACAGTGTATTAGACCTAAAAATTTCAGATCACTGTTTAATTGAAATTAAATTAACAGGAACCTTTCACATTAAATCTACTTCTCGGGGAAAATTTGAAGTTTTACAGATTGATTTCAATAAGCTAAAGAACTACTATTGTATGAAGTATGGACTGATGTTTATTCTTACCTAGATGCTTCTAAGGCCTACGATAATTTTATTAAAATCTTAAAAGGTCATATTAAAAAATGCACTTCCATTAAGTTGTTTGCCAATAGATCAACGAAGCTAAAGCCATGGATGTCTGATGATCTATTGAGACTTATATGTAAAAGAAATAATATTTGTCGCCTTGCAAAAAAACATAACAGCAACCGCAGTTTGAAACAATATAGCTTGACGCTGTGTGACTCTGTTAACCTACAAATTGATATAGCCAAAAAAAGCTTTTATTCTCAAAAGTTCAGCAACAATGGTAGTGATGCTCGTAAAAATTGGAAAACAGTCAATGAAATAATTAACGGACAGCCTGATCCAGTTGAAATGAAAGAAATTGTTAATAAAAGAGGCTGCAATATATCTGGTCCAGTGCAGATTGCTAATGAATTTAACGAGTTCTTTACTAGTGTTGGTGATGCTAATGCTGCCAGTCTCCTGTTGGATGATGACAAAAATAGATTAATATGGCAATATTACCAATCTATAGATAGTTGCGTTTTTTCGGAAATTTCATCTGGAGAAGTGTATTTTACAATTCTTTCGCTAAAAAATAATTCAACTCCTGGTTTGGATGGGATTTCAAATAATGTTGTTAAAAAAATGTCCTGGTTCTTAGTTGATGTCTTATCTTTTATTTTCAATTTAAGCTTGGTAACTGGAATTTTTCCTACATCGTTAAAGCGAGCCTTAGTTATTCTGATCTTTAAAAATAATGATAAAACAATTATGAACAACTATAGACCAATCTCTCTACTTTCGGTCTTCTCGAAAATATTTGAAAAAGCCATAAAAAGTAGAATTGTTTTCTTCCTAGAAAAAAGAGACTTTTTCTCTCCTGACCAATATGGTTTTAGGAAAAATAAAAATACTGAACAAGCTATTGTATCTTTCCTAGAACAAGTAACTGACCATATTGATAAAGGGTCCAAGTTATCTACTCTATTTGTAGACTTAACAAAGGCTTTTGACGGAGTTCAACATAGCACATTGTTAAAAAAGCTATATTGTTGTGGATTCAGAGGGATAACCCGGGATTGGTTGTCCTCGTATTTGAATGGGCGAACGCAATTGGTTAGAGTAAATGGAGTAAATGGACAATTAAGTAAAGAGTTACCGATAAATGTGGGAGTCCCACAGGGTTCTGTCTTAAGACCTTTATTATTTTTAGTGTATGTAAACGGTATCTTTCGACAACAATTTCGAGGGTCTCCAACTGCTTTTGCTGACGATTTCTCGTTTACATATGCTACTCCAAGTTATCAAGATAATATCATGCTCATAGATCATGATTTAAAAAGTTTGTCTATTTGGTTGGAAGCACATAATTTTGTTTTGAGTCACAAAACGAAATTATTACATTTTAGGGATACCTCATCGTTGTATCTTGAGACAACGTATCATACTTTCAAATGCAGCAGAAACAATAACAATCAATGCCCTCCTAATGACTGCTTCTTAGTGAACACTGTTGATGAATTTCGATATCTAGGTATTATTATTGATCGAGATTTAAATTGGAAAGCGCACACACAAGGACTGAAAACTAGACTATCATTGGTCTCCAGAAAAATGTATGTCTTACGGCTATTTTGTCCGCAATATTTACTTAGGACGATTTACTTTGCATTAGCGGACTCAATACTGCAATATGGTTTATCATGTTGGGGTAGTGCTTGCAATGCTACACTACGTCCTATCTACGTGCGACTAATCAGAATAATGTATTAAACCATCTTTTTCGCCTTCGTGGCCATTATTTGAAAATCTTAGCATACTTCCTCTACGTCACATATTCGTCTTCAAGGTACTTAGAATATTCTATGTTAAAAGTGGGAATAATTTTGTGACTCATGCAGGATATAATCTCAGATCAAATCATACCTTCTTGAAACATATTCCTAAGTTTAGATTAGATCTACGGAGAAACTTTATTAATATCGTTGCACGAATCATTTTTAACAATTTACCGTTGGATATTCGTAAGTGCGGCAACTTCTCTAGTTTTTCAATATACTTTAAAGAATGGCTTCATCAAACTAAAAATATATAGCATCTTTTTCAACTAATAGTTTAAAATATTATTGTTTTTCTTTTTATTGGTTTTAAAATTATATATGTTAAAATTAAATGGTGTGAGGTTTTAATATATTCATGTGTAGTAATTAAGATGTAGTTATAATTATATTATACAATTTTTGTTTCTTTCAATTTTAACTGTAAATTAAATTGATTTTAAATTGATTTTAATTTTGTAAATAGAATTCAAATATTTTTTTGTGGTTTAGAATCAGGGGACCAGTCACGTGATCTATTTGATCCAATGGTTCTCTTATCTTACCTTCTTAATCTTGTTAGTTTTATGAATGTTTTACACACAATGTATTTTATTTATAATGATTAAGCTGGTAATGAAATAAAATAAAAAAATTAAAAAAATTACAATTTACAATCAAAAACTCGAAAATGTAATATTTGGACCAAGAATTTTATTATTTTTCCCACTTTAAAAAAAATAATAATCGCACATAATTTAATGAATTTATCTTTTATATAATCCAAATTATTTACAATAAACTAATGTAAAAATTACAAATCAAAACCGAGAACTCCACTTCTCAATATAAAAATCAAAACTCTAATGCCAAAAAAATTCTCACGCCGAATCCGACGCGCAAAACATTCCAGAAGAATTGTCTTTCTTCTCTGTTTCTCGTGTACATCAATTCGCATTGATGTAAACGAGAGGCATATAAGAAAAACATTCTTATGGAATGTTTTGCTTTACACACACACTCGATGCGCATTGTTCTCGCTCTCTCCCATTTTCGTTTAGCTACCAACCAAACGAAAAAAAACACACATGAATCCATCCACCACTAACCGCGTTTAGACATCAAAAAACCCGGACGCAAGAAACCGAGGAGAGTAGAAACACATTTGGTCTTGTTAAGACAACACAGTCGTAACAAAACGAAGGTGCTATTTCGATCACTCTTCATAGCATTTCACTTCCAAGCGTTCAATAGCCTCAGGATTATCAGCGTAGACAAGTGACTTCACATACCCCTAAAGAAAATAGTTCAGCGGCGTTAAAACACACGAACGCGGTGACCAGTTTTCAGGGCCATTTCTCAATATATAAAATTTTTCTTTAAGCAAATTAATTGTATCGCACGGTGTATGGTATGTGGCCGACTTGTGGAAAACACATGTTTTTGGCGTCAATACCATACATTTGAGGCACATTTAATTTAATCATGCCTCTATACCGATTTGCGATGTAAACCATGATCCTTACGCAAAATCCTCCATAAAGGTTTTGATCAAGCCTAAATTGCTATGCTCGATGACAAGTCCATTCATTTGAATTCTCTTCAATATTAGACATTACACCTGCCTCCCGTTGCACGGTGTGTACAATATAAAGTCTTACAGGATGCGGATTATCATTTAAAGTAAACGTGGTGCGAAAGCCATCCATAGTTAAACGAATTAATTGCTCTGATGGAAGATTATATCGAACCATCTAAACCACGAACTAAACCATTTATAACAATTTGCAAACATTGCTCTGACATAAATCAATACATTATAAAATACTAAATAAATAAAAACAGCTGTAAAATCAGCTGTTCCTGAAGAAAGTGTTGCTAACTTAAAGTTCTATATCTCGAAATGAAGCACCGTATAGCCTATAATTTGTATATGCCTTATGGTCGGTTGCACATAAAATTGGCCAAAGGCGAAAATTGGATCCGCAATCATAAAAATGGAGGGGTGTATATGTTGTGGCCAACACCCGGCTTTCTTTTACGATGAATGTACCTGAATTTTGAAAAACATTATCTCTCCTTATATTTCAACAAAACCAACGAGGTCACCTCTTGTTGATTAAAATTTTTACATTGTTTATCGTTCTTTGTAAATGATAAACTTTCCAACATCATTGCAAAAATTTGAAAAGCTTATTTTGATACTAAGACCTCCAGTACACAGATTTCCACCAAATATCGCAAGGATTTCCCAATTAATGGAAAAAGGTTTAATATGAAGTTTTATTCCGAATTACAGTTCATCGCTTAAGACTGTACAGATGTGAAATTTTGAAGAAACAAATTTTTTATTTGTCGAAATTCGTCCTTACCGGTAAAATTTAAAAATTGATCTGAACTAAATTTGTTTGAAATTTTATTTACAATCAAAATATTTGCAAAAATGGAAAAGCTTCAATAAAAGCTGCCACTTCCGGTGAACCGATATCGGCCAAAAATCACTGGTATCAAATTTTTTGTAAAATACTTAAGCATGAAGTTTCATCCCGATTAATTAATCCGTATGGGCCGATACACGGACCGAATTTTTGTTAAAAACCCCTTTTTGTAGTTCTTAACCGTTTCCTTGTAAATGATATAAATTCTGTCAAAAAAGTAACGGGAATAAACATTTTTTTTTTTGCTAAGTTGCCACAACTGTCCTCTATCTTGACTTGAAGTTTGAACTCAATCTGTCATTTAGTTTGTTTACAGTGCTCTATTTTGTCAGTTCAAGTGTATTTTGCGATTTTTAAATCGATTAGTACAGTAAATTGAAATTTTAGTACAAATTACCTTTCAAATCGTACCAATTCTCTAGTAAATAAAACATGGTTTCTAGGAATATACAAAAATTGGTATGTAGGTAAACGAAGTAATGTCATAATTTTTATTGTTGTTGTTCCAATTATTCGTATTGTTTATACGAAGAAAATTTATATATTTGCTCAAATTTGTTGCGTAATATATATACACAATAAACTTATTGGAAAAATAAATAATAATTTTAACAAATAAAACTGTGTTCATAAATATACAAGCGCATTTTCATTTCATGAAAATGCTAGTGAATATAAAAAAAATGTCTAGAAACATAGCCGACATATTTTCATGATTCGTTTTGCAAAAACAAAAACCACTATTATTTACCTTTTGTGTCTTCGCTTTACCCTGCTTTTTAGTACAGTATTTCAATTTACCGCATACACTGTTAAAAACGGCATTTACCCTAGATTTACTTGAGAATTGGCACACAGCCACAGAACGCAAATTTTGTATAGCAAATAGAATTTCGTTTACCGAATCACTGAAAATGTTACAAGGAGGCTTAGTGGAATCGATTTTATCAAAAACACGTGCATATGAGTGGTATAGTGTAATCAAAAGCGGTCAAGATATATAAGAAATGGTGACGGAAAATTGTCATTTTGGATTGAGAGACAGCCGCTGAACTTTCTGTGTCCCACGAATCAATTCGTACCATTGTACTGGATTGTTTAGGCATGAAACGTGTCACCATCTGACTAGTTCCGAAAGACCTGAATTTTTAACAAAAACTCAATCGCGTAAAGGACACTTAAGACATATGCTGAACGAATTAATTCTGACCCTTTATTCACAAAACGTATTATTACTTGTGTTGTGATGGGACATTAGCTTACGAGTTTGACATGCAATGCAAATCAGTCACAAGCTTCGGAATGGCGCCTTCCAACTGAACCGAAACCGAAATTCTGGCCAGAAGGCAGACGGTAAGTAAAGAATATTACCTGGGAGTTATGCGGTGTGTGAGAGAGGAAATTTGTCGAAAAAGGTCAGGTTTGTAGAACGAAAACTCATGGATTTTGCCCCACGATAATGGACCATCTCACAAGACTATCATTGTGGATGAATTTCATGTCAAAAACTCAACAAATCATCGAACAACCACCGTATTCACCTGATATGTGTGGGTAACTGCAGCAGGAAACTTTCGAATTTCCCAATGAAACTTTGCATACCGATTAAGCCCAATTTGTGCTAATTAGTAGCCGGGAAAACCGGAAAGGAAAATTTCAAATTTCGCCTGAAAGACGAAAAAAATAAATCCCAATTTCTAGAAAAAACCAGAAATAATTTAAGCCAAATTTTAAAACTTCACAAAAGCGGCTACACCGACGAAATTTGTGCTTATCAAAGAAATGTGATTTTCATAAATTTTCATTCATAAATACAGGAAAAAAAAACTAGCTCCTAAAAGATACTATATTGAACATAGAAAATACAGATGTATACCGTTCAATAATATTTTTGTTGAACAACAAATTAAAAAATAGAAAAAACGTATTGTAAAACAACAGATAGCATATTCTTGTCACGCATGTTCATTGCCATACGAAAAGTATAGTGGCAGAATTTGTGCTAATCCAGAATTGGCCCAATTCCATTGAACAACAACGACCGTTGAATGAACGATTTTCTGACAGAAAGTGTTCTACAAACCAATGAAGGTGGCACTTCTGATTGCATATTCCTATCAGGTAGGGTTGCTGTCATCCGAAAAATACAGTGGCTGAATTTGTGCTAATCCAGAATTGGCCCAATTCCGTTGAACAACAACGACCGTTGAATGAACGATTTTCTGACAGAAAGTGTTCTACAAACCAATGAAGGCGGCACTTCTGATTGCATATTCCTATCAGGTAGGGTTGCTGTCATCCGAAAAATACAGTGGCTGAATTTGTGCTAATCCAGAATTGGCCCAATTCCGTTGAACAACAACGACCGTTGAATGAACGATTTTCTGACAAAAAGTGTTCTACAAACCAATGAAGTTGGCACTTCTGATTGCATATTCCTATCAGGTATGTTTGCTGTCATCCGAAAAATACAGTAGCTAAATTTGTGCTAATCCAGAATTGGCCCAATTCCGTTGAACAACAAAGGCCGTTGAATGTACGATTTACTGACAGAAAGTGTTCTACAAACCAATGAAGTAGGCACTTCTGATTGCATATTCCTATAAGGGTTGTTCGCTGTCATCCGAAAAATACAGTGGCTTAATTGTTCATTGCCATCCGAAAAATATAGTGGCTGAATTTGTGCTAATCCAGAATTGGCCCAAATCCGTTGCTATGCCCACGATTTTCTGACAAAAAGTGTTCTACAAACCAATGAAGTTGGCACTTCTGATTGCATATTCCTATCAGGTATGTTTGCTGTCATCCGAAAAATACAGTGGCTAAATTTGTGCTAATCCAGAATTGGCCCAATTCCGTTGAACAACAAAGGCCGTTGAATGTACGATTTACTGACAGGAAGTGTTCTACAAACCAATGAAGTAGGCACTTCTGATTGCATATTCCTATAAGGGTTGTTCGCTGTCATCCGAAAAATACAGTGGCTTAATTGATCATTGTCATCCGAAAAATATAGTGGCTGAATTTGTGCTAATCCAGAATTGGCCCAAATCCGTTGCTATGCCCACGATTTTCTGACAATAAGTGTTCTACAAACCAATGAAGTTGGCAATTCTGATTGCATATTCATACCAGGTATGTTCATTGCCATCCGAAAAACAAAGTGGTTGAATTTGTACTATTCTAGAATTGACCTAATTCCGTTGAACAACGACGACCTTTGAATGAACGATTTTCTGACAAAAAGTGTTCTACAAACCAATGAACTTGCACTTCAGGTATGTTTGCTGTCATCCGAAAAATACAGTGGCTGAATTTGTGCTAATCAAGAATTGGCCCAATTCCGTTGAACAACAACGACCTTTGAATGAACAATTTTGTGAACAAGAAAACTTATACGGTTTGTAGAAAACTTTTTGTCACAATATTGCTCATTCAACGGTCGTTGTTGTTCAACGGAATTGGGCCAATTCTGGATTAGCACAAATTCAGCCACTATATTTTTCGGATGGCAATGAACATACCTGATAGGAATATGCAATCAGAAGTGCCAACTTCATTGGTTTGTAGAACACTTTTTGTCAGAAAATCGTTCATTCAACGTTCGTTGTTATTCAACGGAATTAGGCCAATTCTGGATTAGCACAAATTCTGCCACTATACTTTTCGTATGGCAATGAATATGCGTGACAAGAATATGCTATCTGAATTGCTCCGCCGTTTGTTTTACAATAAGTTTTTTATATTTTTTAATTTGTTGTTCAACAAAAATATTATTGAACGGTATACATCTGTATTTTCTATGTTCAATATAGTATCTTTTAGGAGCTAGTTTGTTTTTCCTGTATTTATGAATGAAAATTTATGAAAATCACATTTCTTTGATAAGCACAAATTTCGTCGGTGTAGCCGCTTTTGTGAAGTTTTAAAATTTGGCTTAAATTATTTCTGGTTTTTTCTAGAAATTGGGATTTTTTTTTTCGTCTATCAGGCGAAATCCGAATTTTCTTTTCCGGTTTTCCCGGCTCTTGGACTACCACTAATTTTTTCCCGTGACCACTAATTAGCACAAATTGGGCTTAATCGGTATGCAAAATTTCATTTGGAAATTCGAAAGTTTTCTTGCGAAAAAGCATGTTATATAAAATGTTTACCCGGACAGCGCACCTAGTGTAAGGTTTTTTTACCCGGACAGCTGAATGCTGGTAATTTTTGGTGCCTGACAGTTCCAAAGAATTGCGCATTAGTGTGAATACAAAATTCGTGTCTTAATAGAGTTCTTTTTATTTTTATAAATAAAAGTATGAAATAAAAGCAGTGCCAAATTTAATTTAAACTGGTATGTTTCTATTTATTAAAATTACGGGCGATCTCTGAAATTACACCAAATCTATACGCTTCATGGAAAAAGCGTTTGCGTATTATAAAAATTAAGCAAAAATTATGATATGTATATAATATCTGATCTATATAATTAAATGGTAATTTTAATTATTATTGTTTCTAATTTAATAAAATTTATTCACAAATTCCATTTCCAATGCAACGTCAGACAAAGGCCAGCTGTAATAAGAAAATCCATTGCGACTTAGTGTTGGCTACGTTGTGTTTGTGGTAAATGGTTTACTACCTTCGTAAATAAATTTGTGTGCAACCGCGCAGTGCAATTGAACCAAATATCGTCTCCCCCAATTCATATATCGCGCAAGTTTCGTATTCAACTTTAGTTGAACTTAAAAAAAATTAAATTTCTTTTTAATTTAGTTTTTCTTATACTTTTCACAATAATCACTAATTATTCTAAAACTTAATAATTAGTTAATTAATACTAAGGTTTTATGTTAGTTAATATTAAGACAAGGTTTCAAGCTCTTTAGAGCTGAAAACTTTATTTTGATTTAGTCTGTACTCTGCGGAGGCAGATACAATTCTATAATACAAAGTGAACATATTTAAAACGTGTTCGAAGTTTAACTCTAATATCCGTTCTAAATTTAATCAATGAAATCTAGACTAGATTTGATTTACAAAAAATATTAAATATTTCGGTTGCACTTTTTATGTGAATTTATTCGAATCACTTCAAGCGATCTTCTTGGTTACCAGGTTATCGAAATCGAAACTTACAAAATACAAAATTGTTAACAAAACTTGTTATGGCTACTACTAAACTACTTAATAAACCACAAATTATAACTTAAGATTTATCAATCGCTGATTAAAAACTGATAAATTTTAATTTATTTAGGAATTTTTACTTTGCGAGGTTTGTTTTGTGGTATCAATGAACGACTGAAATGCGAACTAATCATAAATGTAGTTGTTTATAAATTTAGACAAAAAAATTGGCGTGAGGCACATCGCAATAAATTCCAAAATGGTTTAGTAGAGAAAAGTACACCTAAGGATTAGAAACTACATACGTTTCACATCGTTTCTCTCGAAGAAGCACCTATGGAAGATGCCATTTTTGGTGAACTGATTTTGGGCAAAATTCACTAGGAAATCGTTTTTTTTCTCAGAAATCAGCATTTCGGACCGATTTCAGTCAAAAATAAATGAGATCGTCCAATTATTATTTTGACTTCGGCGGCACCTGTAAAAATCTCAAAATTTTTCATTGTTTTTATACTTTATTTTACAATGTAAAATATATTTAAAATGTATCATATTTTGTGATGTCCTGTTTTAATCTGTCCTGTACCTTATCATGTGTACTTTAGTGTACTGTTTTGTGATATCGACTTTTGCGACTTGCTGTTTAGGACATCATGTTGTGAAATATGTCGTTCCGTATGCGACGCGATGTATCAAACAAAACAAAATTTTCAGAAGATTGTTTTTTGAATATTATGTCGTCTATCTCATTACTCGTCGCTCAAATACACAACGATAGCCTAGCAACAAAAAAAATCTGTCTAGATTTTTTTCTTAACATACAACTATAGTAAATTGAAATTGACACAGAAAACACGAAAACAAGATAAGCTTTCTTCTTAAATTTCCGGTATCTATATTCCAGACGATTATTTTCTATTTGCGTCACTCCTAAAAAATGTCTAAATCAAATATCATAATGGTATATTCATGTATCCCCCAGTCCCGAACTGATGAGGTGCGCCCATGAGATGGCTAAATTTTCATTCCTTTCCAACTCGCATATTACGGCATGATTATGACTTATTTTGTATTCCAATCGTCTTTTATGCACAGTACAACATATTTCGTAGCATGAAAGAATCGATTGATTTGTATTCTACTAAACGGTTACACTTTGTGTATATTTAAATCGTATCGTTAACATGTGACAGATATATAAGATTAAGAATGAAAAATGAATTGGAAATAATGGTGATGTATCCAGTTTGTTTTGGGCGGGTTCACAAGCACAACCATATGAGACGTACAAAAAGGATGAAAATTAAATTGTGTGTGTGGTAAACGAATACATTTTCATGCCACAATGAAAAGTCTTCTTGATTTATATTTTTGTGTTTCGGTATTGTTACATCGAAGATTTTATATGTCGCAAAGGTACAAAGTATTCTATATATGTATCATCTTGATAAATGGAAAATTTATCTTGTACATGTATCGAACATAATTTTAATCAAGTCACTGTACATTTATGTACGACTATACGTGCGAATACAAGAGCGGTTTAATGAAATTGGTGTAATTTCGTTTTTCTTATTTGCTCCAATTTTTTTAATTAACTTCTAAGATCACAAATTGTACATTGTACAAGTAAAGGAAGTTTAATTTGATATAAATCTTGAATTTTACTTATGTAGCATTAACCTGCAATCAAGCTTTTGTGGTTGTCCCGCGTTACGATTACTAAGCTGCTTACAATAAAAACATTTATTTTAATTTCAAATGTTCGGACCCACAATATCAATACCGTCATGTTAGGTGAACATCGGTTCCGCCCCAATTTACTTCGTTCCGAGCAATTACTTTTGTCCTTCACGAAAATTGATTCTGATAAGAGAAAAAAATCAAACAACTCAACTCAATTCTCAATAGACGATTGAGTTGAGTGGATATTCCATCCACTTTGTCATCGAATTAAATCCTAATGTATTGAAAAGTGTATGAAATGTCGATTCAAACTCGAAAGTTGAGTTGTTTTTTGGATTTTTTCTCCCAGTGTGGAAATGAATTGGAGTCAGTTGGAATTCAAAAGAATTCAATGTATTTTATTCGCGTGGAATTAGATCGAATACAGACGCAAATCAACACAACGCATTGTGGTAAACAGTATTTCTCGCTTTGCTCTTTATGGTTTGCCAACTCTCGAACACGCGACGTACAACTGACCACGAGAAAAACACGGAAATCCCAGATTTATTCGCACACTTCCAACGATTGACCTTGGGATTTGTTAAACGTCATAGCGAACGCCAAAACGAACGGGGAACTGAATGCGCTTGAAATCGAACGGAATGTCAGTTGGGATCAGAGAAAGTCCCGGAATTAGAACTTCATTTCCTTTGAATTTGCCTTTGATGCTCGTCGCTTTAATCATACGTTGTTCATCAGTTTCCGTTACACAATCTCGGATGTTTCAGATGCGGCATGATTATCACTGATCCGACCTTGGGGATCAAGCTATGCGGTGGTTTTGATTGGTCGCACAGTTAACGCGATTTGGTTTTGGATCAAGTAATTCAGACTGTCTACATGCTTGTTCTTTGCTGCTAAAATCGCTCGTTCGCTGAGCCAATAGTAATTCATATAATTTTGGCGGATGTCCGGAAACACTTTCGTAATAAGCTCCTACTTCGCCGTCGTCAACATGTAAAAATTCGAGGGAAACGACATCTCAATCCGGTCGAAACTTCAACATTAATTTGACCATTGCCAAGCGCCAACAGTTGTTTGGAAAAATCAGCAGTTGATGAGTCGTTCTGTAACGCGACTCACATGTTCGTGGTCAACTGCACCTTCTTCACATAGCGCCACAAACTTGACAATTTTAGACATGCGTGAGTTCATCTGAAGCGGTCGATCTCGGAATAACACGTAGCGATTGACGAAGCACGTCGGCCGGCAGAATCATCGTTTCGGTGGAATCTTCAGTCATTTCGTAAATCTTTCATCGTTCAATTGAATGCTACCAATGATCGTTTGTGTGCCAATATGCAATCGTCCCAGATGATGACTTTTCATTCTTTCATTACTTTGGCCATCGCCGAGTCCTTGGCAATTGAGCATACTATGGCTTGTCATTCGTGTGGATATTCATCTGCGAATGTTTTCGATAGAAGCTTGCAATACGGTTGAAATATTATTATCGACCACGACATCTTTTCTTTTCACCGTCATCGTGACTGTTCTGCCACCATATTCGGGTGAACGACGCCAATATAGTGGGTAATTGTCGTTTCCACTAATTGCGTATGCCAGCAACGGACGCGGCTATTGTGATCTCCACACGGACCGTGAATTATGTTTACTACCGCCTACAAGTCCGGGTCGGATTCTGGACCACAGCAGGATGTGTGCATGTGCGGTAATCCATGATTCGGTCACTCTACTGAGTACATCCAACAACATGGCTGTCCGAAAACCATCTGCTTATCGATGAAGTCCATCTTCACGCTGATGAACAAATCTGACCGTCATAACATATGTCACTGGGAGAATGGTCGATTGACCGACGTTGGTTGCACCTCCTTCCGAAACGATGGCATCGCGCAGATGAATATACTGCTCGGAACGTGGCTTTGATTGATTGAAGCGGATGAAATTTAAACGTTCTGTTTCGATCCTAACATACATATCGACACAATACTGTTGGAACAATCGACGATATCTCAAAAAATGATTGTCCACGCCTATAGTCGCATCATCAACCGATAAGTATAAAAATTCACGGATTTGACCTTATTCGTTTCTTCACCTGCAAAATGAATATGTTATTTGCATAGCAATGCAAGTACAATCGACAAGTCAATAACTAACCGGTTAGCGGATTGATCAGCTTTATCTGGAAGTGGTAACCATCCTCTCCACGACAAAACATCAATGGATATTGAAGTGCATCATATGATCGATGGGTGTAGTAAACTCGTCCGTCATCACGACGCTTGATCACAATATCACGCGACTCCAAAATTTCCGCCAACAATCACAACTGCGACTTCGTCGATAGTGGGAGCATTGTACCAACGTGCAACGCCATCTGCTGGGTTGTAGCATTAATGATCACACCTCAGCGCCATCTCTTATTGGTCTCATTAACTTTGTATTTTTGTCAATAATCACAATTTTCTGAGATTTTTCACGCTTTACAGTGTCCAAAATCATCAAAACATGTAAAAAATTCGAAATTTCATAAAAAAAAAATTTCGAATTTTCTTCGAACATTTTCCGGAAGTTTCCGAGTTTTCCACTCAGACTTTCCAATTTTTGTCTTCTAAAAGACCATTTTGATCGGATACGCGATAAAATCTGTTTGACTGGTTTTCAAGGTCCGTCAAGGTAGCCATTGATTGGATACTAAATGGTTTATCCAGATCATGATGAAATTGAGTATATTGCATGGAAATGGTATTCTAAAACGATTTTTTGAAGAATTTCTGGAACATTGCCACCTCGGACGAAACAAGGCCATTCTTAGCCGATTATAATCGCGGGTTGGGTTTGTTTAATGGAAACGGGATAAATGGTTTTTGAAAGAATTTATGGAATGTGGTAACCTATGACGGAACTCAAATATTTCTTAACCGATTATGATTGGATTGGATATGTTGAATGAAAATGGGAATTTAACGTGATTTATAGAAGAAGATTCAGTTTATGGCCACCTGGCATGAAATTTAATCATTTCTTAATACTTGATGAGATTTGATATGTTATATGAAAAAAGGATACTAAAACGATATTGGCAGACATTTTGAACTCAGCTATTCCCTAACGGAATTCTTGATGGAATTAGATTTGATGGATTGAAATGGAATTCTAAGATTATTTTTGGGAGAAGTCCTCGAATATGATCGCTAGGACCGGAACTTGGCTATTTCTAAACCACAAGTTCGTTGTACGGAAGTCGATGATAAACTGCTGTACTCTTCGGTGTATGAGAAAGACGAATCCAAATTTTCCTCTTTTCTGTGAACTGCTGTAGTGGACCATATTGAAATAAGTCCACAAATTTAACTTTAAAAATTAATGTAAAAATACAAAGTAAAAAAAACCGCTTTGGATTTGAAAGTTTAAAAATAAAACTAAAGTAACAATAATAAAATCGCTGATAGCCACAAAATTGCTTTAATCTGCTTTTAAAATTATCTTTAGTTAACCAGAATTAAATAAATAGTTAATAAAAACTCATACACATCACCTTCACAGTTTTTGGTCAAAAATCAACCTTTCCGCTTAAAGCTTTATGGTACTGCGAAAAAAAAAATTATTTTTTAGTATCGATTTTTAATTGCCGCTAAAATGTATCCAACTGGTTTGTTTCTCCATAAATTTGAGTACCTGTAAATTTGCTAAACTTTACTTAAATTATTTGTTTGAGTAAAATTACTTTATACATTTTTTATTTTTTATTATTTCTGATCTAAACCTAGCATATTATAATTGAATAATCACTTGTGTTGGACACACTTTCTATCTCGTGATTTGCCATCTAGGGGCAGTAAAATAATCATCATTGCGGCTTAAGTTTTTAACATTTTTGAACAAAATTTTACATTTTTACGTCATTTAAAGACTTCTTCTTAACACCTTAATGTACATTTTTTTTTGCTGTTTAGAGGTAAAATATTGATACAATTGATTTGCACGTTTCAAAATAACCATAACTTTGAAACCTAACCATAAACAAACTAAATATTTTATTTCGTTAATCTTGTATTAATCTCTCAACTATACATTAAGCTTCATCCTAAAGAACGAATTAGCTCAATTGGTAGTTTAAAAATTGTTTTCTGTACAAATCAGTTTTGACAATTTGTTGTGTCCACGATGAGTGCTAGAAATCAGTTTTTGGCTACCAAAAATTAACAATGACCTAATTATTTCTTTAGGGTGATGTTAAATATGCCGCCCCGGTGGCAAAGTGGTTAGCATGCTTGCTCCAGCGACCGGAGGTCCTGGGTTCGATTCCCGGTGGTGACAAGGAAAAAATTCACGGCTGGTTTAGGATCAATGAATTAATCACTCATTATCCGAAATGAAAAATATGATTATGAAACCTCATTTGAGGCGGTCAAATCCCTTGATGGGATATAGTGCCAGAGAGAGAGAGAGAGATGTTAAATATATAATTGATGTATTAATACATGACTATCGAAATGTTTGGTTTGTCTATGCTAGTTTTTAACAAGTCTTGAAATGACGTAGAAAGTGTGAAATTTAGTTTAAAAATGTTCGATTTTTATCGATCGAAAAATTACGCCAAACGATAAGTTTATTTCTTTTTTCGCCGCAATGACGATTATTTATGGTAATGTTTACTGTCCATACATGGCAAATCACCATCATCAATTTAAAAATCGACACTAAAAAATAAATTTGTTTTCTCAGTACCATACAGCCTTAAATTTTGGAAAATTAATCTGGACTGAAATTGTTGCAAATTTAATTTAAATTCTTTTAGTACATGTCAATTTTCTCATAATTGAGATACTTATCAAAATACCTTTCAAAATATTTTGCAAAATCGAAAAGGTCCAATGTAAGCTGCCACTTCCGGTAGACCGATTTCGGCCAAACTTCACTGACATCTCCCAATTTGTGGAAAAAAAGCTTAACTATGAAATTTTATCTCAATCAGTCAATCCGTCTGAACTGTACAGGACCGCCTTTTTGTTGAACGTAATTTCCATTTAAGTTTTGGACAAATCATCTTGGACAAAATCTTTATTAAATTAGTGAACGGCTCAATAATTTAGAGTAGTTCAGTAAGCGACTAAATAGTTCAAGTCTAAGCAATTTAAAACCATCTTTCCATCGAAACCATCTTTCTGTAAAAAGTGCTGTGCCTTGTTAAATTTCGTCAGGTAATTGGAAAAGCACACTTCCGATACCTTGGATTCAGGGCCGGCGCGTCACACAAAAGGTGTTTGAAATTTTTCAATTCTAAATTGGCTTCTTTTGTCCACTGAAACTGAATGTCTTCACATAAAAGATTGGTAATGGAGGCGGTAACGTCTGCATAATTTGGAATATTTAGCGACGATACCAACCATTCATACCAAGCAACCATTTTTCGACGCGGGAAACTTTTAAGAGAAGCCACTTATTATTATCGGATCTGTCGGTAATCCATGTTCTCCCACGATGTAATCCAGGTATCTGGTCTCGTTTAATAAAAACTGGATTTTCTAATTATTATATATGGTGTTACGAACACACTGCAAGGTACCATGTCAAATGAGTCAACGCTAAATGACATGTCACATGCACATCACGTAATGTGTTCACAATAAAACTATTTAGTTGCATAGGGACTGTTAGGCGGTCAATTATAGCCAGCTAGACGGCAGGGTGGTCGTGGGGTTTCTAACAGTTTATGTAACTCTGTGCTAAACCGCTTTCATAGTTTTAATTAAAACAAAATCAACATCAATCTTACATCACCAGGTTACCTTATATTACCTACCCTATCATTGTCATATCTCTCCTTTATCGAAATTGTAGAAATTATATCACCATTACCGTTCTCATTTAATACAGGAATAAATTATAAATATTTACAAAAATTTAGTTTATTCATTTAAAAAGGAAATTAAATTTAACAATTAACCTGTGGCACTATTCTGGTAATTCCTCGTGAATAGAGTTGGGGAAAGATTTTGTATGTAATTTCAGTTCAAATATTTTTTTCTGGCTAACTGAGGTAAAAAGCTAGTGTTAATTTTTTTCAAAACAAAATTAAATTGGGAATAATTCTCCCTACCAATTTAGGTATGGAAAAATTATTCCCAATTCCAAGGCCGGAAAAATACATTTGAACAGAAATTACATATAAAATCTTTCCCCAATTATTCCCTATTCCCGGAGAATTACCAGAATAGTGCCACTGATCTATCTATCTAACTAACCCTACACCAAAAATTTATTGAATAAAACAAATGGGTCCAGGTCAAAATGGCATGTTTTAAAACGGCATTTTCGGCATAAGGTACAAAATGACATAGATACAAAACGGCATTTTTCAAAAGGACATATTTCAAAACGGCCTTACTCAGAACGACATTTTTCAAAACTGCATATTTCAAAACGGCATAAGTACAAAACGGCATTTTTCAGAACGGCATTTTTTAAAACTTCATATTTCAAAACGGCATAGGTACAAAACGGGATTGTTCAAAACGGTATTTCACAAAATGGAATTTTTTAAAACGTCATTTTCAAAACTGCATATTTCAAAACGACATAGGTACAAATCGCCCTTTCTCCTTGCCTTTTTTATAATAAGATATGTGCATGTGTTGTTTTATAACTTTCTGATGAAGGAATAATTTTTATAAATAGGTATATCATTTCATCTTCAAATTAATTTATTTTGTCGGCGGAGTACATTAAATCATATTCCGGTACCCGTCAATCGAAAAAATTCATTTTAAGGATATAAGTTTCAAGATATATGTATAGCGTTATTAGCTTTCGTCGTTACTACAATTTTGATTGCGGGTTTTTCCTTTTTTTATAGGCCCATCCTAAATGAGCCAAATGGATTGTTTTTTAAGAGTAAACGCATCAAATGAACGTTTATTGTACCTATATACGATTATATTATATATATACTTACTTATATATATATATATATATATATATATATATATATATATATATATATATATATATATATATATATATATATATATATATATTATATATGGTACAATGAGCAAAGTCCACCCGAAACGCCTATTAGAATGTAACGAATGTCTCACAAATATTAATAATTATCAGAATTATTCTGTAGCTATAAATAAGATCATAAAATGTTAGTTTTTTCCATTTCCATCGTATAGATGAAAATACCGAACATTTTAAGATATAATATTTAGCTTCATGGCATGCGCATCCCAAAATTATATCGACCTTTTCGTCTCAACCTAACAAAGTTAAACCTTTAAAATCTCATTGGTATTTTTTTTGTAGGCGTACAAGAGTAATCGGCTACGGTCATGCATTTGTAGTAACTAACTAGAACTTCGAAGCTTTATATAAAAATTTAGGTGAAGGAGAATAGTTATGCATACTAAAACATGTAGAAGAAATTTGTCATAATCAATTTCAATTCATCAAGTTTATTCCAAATCATTTGTAAATTTAACCATATAGCATAGAAACATTTGAAATTTGATCTTAATCGATTAAGAAATAGACAAATTCCTTTTCATTTCGCTTTCCCTAGAATTTAATCCAGGAATCGTTCAAAAATTTCATTCATGACAAATTTCATCATGTTCCATTAATAAATAACCGTACCTGTTTGTTGGTCATATTCCAGAAATTAATGAAAAGACAATTCTACATTCATAATCTATTAAAAGATTCCATTCTACCTTTGTGCAGGTTTAAAAGAATGTCGTTTTGGAAAATGCCATTTTGAAAAACGCCGTTTTGTACCTATAGCGTTCTGAAAAATGCCGTTTTGAAAAATGTCGTTTTGAAAAATGCCATTCTGAAATATGCCATTTTGAAAAATGCCGTTTTAACCCTTATGCCGTTTTGAAATATGCAGTTTTGAAAAATGCAAATTTAAATTATGTAGTTCTGAACGAATCCCAAAAAAAATATAGTATAAACTTCATATAAACAAAAACAATTATTTAGCTTAAAATTATTAGTCATTCTTAGTTATTATAAATAAATATTAACCCTTTGCGGTCGTATGTCTACTCTCAGCCACCAACACTTTTTTACCGTTCCAGTCGTATGTCTGCTCTCAGCCACCACAAGAAAGAACCATACTGATCGGGATTCGTTCGTAACTGCATATTTTAAAATTGCATTTCTCAAAACTGCATATTTCAAAACGGCATAAGGTACGAAACGGCATAAGGTACAAAATTGCATTTTTCAAAACTGCATATTTCAAAACGGCATAAGGGTTAAAACAGCATCTTTCAAAACGGCATTTTTCTAAACTGCACAAGACAGAATGAAATATTTTAATCGATTATGAATCTGAATTATCTTTTTGTTAATTTCTGGAATATGACCAACAGGTACGGTTATTTATTACACGATGAAATTTGAGATGAATGAAATTTTTGAACATTTGTGAACGATTCTTGGATTAAATTCTAGAATAAAGTCAAATGAAAAGGAACTCGACTATTTCTTAATCGAGTAAGATTTAATTTCACATGTTTAGGTTTAGTATAGGTATGTTATAAGAAAGGACCTTCTTGGAAATTAGAAATTATTTGAAGATTTAGTAAGCATATACTATTCTCCTTCACCTAAATTTGTCTACCTATGTCGTTTCGAAAAATGAAATTTAAAAATGCCGTTTTGAAAAATGTCTTTTTAAAAAATATCGTTTTAAGAAACGCCGTTTTGAAAAATGCCGTTTTGTACCTATGTCGTTTTGAAATATGCAATTATGAAAAATGCTGTTTGAAAAAATGCAGTTTAGAAAAATTTCGTTTTGAAAAATGCCGTTTAGAAAATTGCCGTTTTGTACCTATGCCCTTTCGTACCTTATGCCGATTTGAAATATGCAGTTTTGAAAAATGCAATTTTGTACCTTATGCCGTTTTGCACCTTATGCCGTTTTGAAATATGCAGTTTTGAAAAATGCAATTTTGTACCTTATGCCGTTTTGTACCTTATGCAGTTTTCAAATATGCAGTTTTGAAAGATGTCGTTTTTAAAAATGTCATTTTAAAATATGCAATTTCGACCTGGACCCATACTGATTTTATATTATTAAAATTTAATTAAAAGAAAACAGCAATAAATATGAGCAATACCTTCCTTCTGTTTGCTGTTATATGTACGACAGAAATAATAAACCTAATAAACGAATAAATCTAACGAAACAATGCATATTAAATTTGTGCATACAATTTTGTGTCTCGTTTTATGGGGCATTTACATGTAGAAAATGGTTTTCTTCTACAAATTTCTGTAGGTAAATAAGAAAGCATCCGCTATATAAAAATAATTAAAGTGCGAGAAAGAAAGAAATATATATAGTAATGCTATAATTTTTTTTATAGCATTATTATTAATTTATTTTTAATTAATACAAATGCGAAATTTACATTTTTATCTATGGCGTCTGTTTTTATTATGAATCCTCAACATTTATAATTTATAAATTTTCGAAATAATTTTTTTTTTGTTAATTTTAAAATTGTTGCCATACAAATGTTCGGATCGAATATATTTTATGGCAACATTTACAGCTCAATTCCCTTACGCATCACTTCATGCGACGTGACTATGGATCTTCCTGGTTACTAGATTTTAAAATCAAAATTTCCTAAATAAATTAGTGCAAAACTCGCAATGAAATTTTTTTAAATCTTAGTTTGCTGCATTAGTTTGAAATTTTTTTTTATTTATTTGTCACGCCAAAATCTCAAGTGATAGAAATTTTCATTTGGGGTGATAGCAGTCGCAAGGAAATATTTATAAAGCAGCATACTAAGATTTAAAAAACAGCCAGAACGACTTTATTGAACAATAATTTTTTAAGTTTCGATTTAATGATCTAGTAACCAGGAAGATGAGTTGTCACGTCACTTGAAGTGATGCGACTAGGAGAATAGGGGTGTTATTTTTATTGCAACATTTTATAGTGGTTTTGGCGGTGTAGTGGCTTAAAAATCTTCTACAAAATTTTGTTGGGAAATTTTTCTTTTCCCTTCGCTCATGTGCAAAAAGTCAATGTTATATCTCTTTCATATTGCAGAAGAAAAATGTTGGATGCATGGAATTGGGGTATTATTTCTCTATCTTTACTTTTATGCAAAATTAAGGAAAACACTTATTAGTTTCTCGTGGAATTTTCCATACATGATAAAAATAAATGCGAAATAAAACCAAATAAAAAACGGATTAATAAATTGTATTTTTCCTTCATAATCTTGCATATTTTATATTACTGTTCATTCAACGAAAATTAATTCCAACGAGCATGACACCCACGTATAAACTTAATACGACTAACAAGACCTTATATTGTTGTTGAAGGTATCCAAAATGTACTCGTATTTCTGCTGCGTTTGTGATGCGTCGTTGCATGCCAAGTAGATATAAGTGTTGTAACACCCGAAATATAAATGTTAGCAGTGGTGTTTTTAGTTGTAAAAGCACTCGTCACTTATAGCAAACAACAGAATTTTCTGGAGCACGATTTCAGATGTTGAGGAATTAACAGTGCTCAGTTATATCAGATGTTTGTTGTATTGTTATTTTATTTATATTTGGCAACGATAAGCACAATAATATTATAAGTTTATATGCATGAAAATATCACTGGCACATTATTTGAATATACTCTTTTTATTTCACTAAAGTTTTAAAGCTTTCCCGTTTAAAATTATTATACCTTTTTCAACATTTCGACTTTTAACTTTCTATCCAGATATTACAGTTAGTTCACTTCATTTTTAAAGTACTAATTTTCATGTTATATGAACCATGTGGTTCCTTAGATCGTACGATTTTAAATGTCTGCTCACCGTACGTGCACAATCGCTCACCTCGAAAGATTCGCACTTTCAAACTTATGAATTATGATAATACGGGTTTATTATGTGGTCGTTATATTTATGTATTATGGAGTTATTTATCTAAGTTTTTAGTTATTGATATTTTTATCTATGTAATTTTAAAATGTTTGGTATTTATTCAATTATTTTATATTATAGAAATATTCAAAACATATTTAGGATTTATTTTACACGTTTCTTTAAACCAAAATCAAAAACATCAGGGCTGGGATGTTCTAACATCACCATGTATCGATAATTTATCGAAGTTTATTTCTCGTTTCTGTAGAATCAAATTTGTCTCTGTTTCATTTTTTATATCATTTACCAGCCTGCTAGATTGCAATATTGTGATGTTTCTACTGCGTTTCTATCACCAAATAATTTATTTTCCATTCTAGAACGAAAATAAATGAAATAGATATTGTTCAAATATATTTTAGTAGGTTGTGATAGCAATAGAGAAGAAATAATTGATAAACGAAAAGAAGTCAAATTAATTCTAGCTGAAAGAGACGTAGACTTCGATAAAATATCGAAAAATGGTGATGTTACAACATCCCAGCCCAGATATATTTGTTTAAATATTTAAATGCATTTTCTCCATGACGAATTGATATTCTCGACCAAGACCCAAACTTGAGTAAAACTTCACCAAAAAAAAAATATTTGTTCTCATAGTCATGGAATACCGCTTGAAATTTTAAAATCAATCAATCAATAATAACCATATAACGGGTGATTTTTTTGTGGTTAGGATTTTCATGCATTAGTATTTGACAGATCACGCGGGATTTCAGACAAGGTGTCAAAGAGAAAGATGCTCAGTATGCTTTGACATTTCATAATGAATAGACTTACTAACGAGCAACGCTTGCAAATAATTAAATAAATCCGCTAATAATTAAATAAATTAAATCCGCTTTTTTATCGACAAATTTTGTTCAGCGATGAGGCTCATTTCTGGTTGAATGGCTACGTAAATAAGCAAAATTGCCGCATTTGGAGTGAAGAGCAACCAGAAGCCGTTCAAGAACTGCCCATGCATCCCGAAAAATGCACTGTTTGGTGTGGTTTGTACGCTGGTGGAATCATTGGACCGTATTTTTTCAAAGATGCTGTTGGACGCAACGTTACGGTGAATGGCGATCGCTATCGTTCGATGCTAACAAACTTTTTGTTGCCAAAAATGGAAGAACTGAACTTAGTTGACATGTGGTTTCAACAAGATGGCGCTACATGCCACACAGCTCGCGATTCCATGGCCATTTTGAGGGAAAACTTCGGAGAACAATTCATCTCAAGAAATGGCCCGGTAAGTTGGCCACCAAGATCATGCGATTTGACGCCTTTAGACTATTTTTTGTGGGGCTACGTCAAGTCTAAAGTCTACAGAAATAAGCCAGCAACTATTCCAGTTTTGGAAGACAACATTTCCGAAGAAATTCGGGCTATTCCGGCCGAAATGCTCGAAAAAGTTGCCCAAAATTGGACTTTCCGAATGGACCACCTAAGACGCAGCCGCGGTCAACATTTAAATGAAATTATCTTCAAAAAGTAAATGTCATGGACCAATCTAAAGTTTCAAATAAAGAACCGATGAGATTTTGCAAATTTTATGCGTTTTTTTTTAAAAAAAAGTTCTCAAGCTCTTAAAAAATCACCCGTTACAAGTTTTGTGGTGACCTGAAAATTGTGTCACATTTAAAGCTTATTTTTTCTTATTTTTAAAAAATAATTTACTTATTATATTATTATCAAAATATGCATTAAACATTTCGTTAAACCCTTAAATGTTATGTATTTATTTAGACATAAATTTGATGACGTAACAAGCAGTATTGCCTTGTCTTCTAGGTGCATTGATTATTGAGTATGAAATGTTGTTTATTATATTTATTAGATAACAATAATAAAAATTATTTACATTGATAACCTTAATTATATATTATAATATTTGATTTTTTATTAATAATTTTTTATTTAATTAAAAAAAATATATTTATAAAATAATATTAATTTTATTATATGTACATAATTATTAATAAAATTATTTGTAATAAAAAAATCTAATTGATTTATAAAAATAAAACCTAATAAGAATCATTCGTATCATCGCGCCGCCGCCATTTCACATTTTCTCTTTGTTATATCGCATCGCAATTTTATCTGTTGATCAACGCAAATTCAATTTTTATGCGGTGTAATAAGCTTCAATTTTTTTTTATTGATATTGAATAACTTGAGTTGGTCCAAAAAACTTTTTTGTACCAATTGTTTTAGTAATAAAATTCATATGGTACAGTAGTTTATGTATGAGTTATTTTTGTAATTTTTCTTGTTGTAACATTCGCATGTGTATGCGTTGTTTTTGTAATTGTTATTTTTTACACAATTTTCGGGGAATCAAGTTTTGTATTTATAGAGGAATCGCGTGTATGAGTACATTTGTTTTACTTACTAACATGGTACAAAGCATTTCGTTGTAACAATGGTCGTTGTAACAACCCTCATTTCCAGGTGCTGGTCAAATCCAGCTGAGACAATTCATTTTTCCAGATCTGCATCCCTTTTCGTGCCAAATTTGTCTTTTGGGTATTTAAACATGGTTGACCGTTCACTTTTTTACTAGAACGTGAGCTCCAGGGGCTACAAGTCTCTTCCATTATCCCGTACTAATTTCATTAAGTTATGTACTACTGGATAAAGAGATAGTGCCGTTGTTTATTTGATACAGCATTTGGTTTTCATAAGCTTTTGATCGTGAATGCCTAGCTACAACCTTCAACAATCTTAGTGCTTGAATAGAATTCTAATTTCTTTTTATTTCGAGGTAAATTCCCGATTGAAATAAAGGTACCACACAAAACATAATTTACATAAGCTAACACCGCAATCATAGATCCACCTGCTGTTTGAATAACCGTGCCCAATTTTTTAATGTTAATGCCTAGTGTTTGCAGAAACGATCCTGCGCTCATTCCTAATATGCTAAGACTGGGGCCACTATCCAAAAGTTCAACCAAGCTTTAACTATATATGAAAATTATGATTTCTTTTCACCTTGGATCATTATCTAAATACAGGGTGAGCAATCTGTTAATATTTTCGCATTTGTAAATAAGACACTCATTTTGGGATGAAAAGTTATTGATAAGGAAAGGTGGTTCTATGCCATTTATATATGAAAAATAATATTCTATACATACCTGCATTCAAACATCAAAATTTTCGATGACTTTTTCCAATAAAAGCCGATCAATGACCTCAAATTCAGTTCAAATGTTGGTTTAAAGTTGTTGAATTGAAACCTTACCTTTCAAACAACCCGTCCAAAAATAATCAAGTGGTGTTAAATCTGGGCTTCTTGCTGGCCAAGGAACTTCAAAATTTCTTGTGACGACTTGCGTGGCGTGTCGCTCCGTCATACAGTGACTCTTGGAGGATGAAATTCAACTTTGTTAATAACATGAGGATTCTCCGCTCCCCAAACTCGACAAATTTGCTTAGTAAAGTACCCATTAATATGAAAATGAGCTTCACCGCTTAAGATGATTTTTGATGTAAAACCTTCTTTTCGTTCAAGCATCCAATTAACAAAACGGCGACGATTTATATGGTCTGGTGGGTTCAATTTTTGAGTTTGTTGAATTTTGGATGGATGAAAATGAAGATAAACATGCAAAATGCGTCGTAATGTGTTTTGTGAAATGTTTAGTTCTTGTAAACGATGAATGGTTGATTTGCTTGGTTCATTACGAACACTTTCACTAACAGCTGCCTCTGCATCAGGAGTACGAACCGAATGAACATGTTGATATGGTTTCGACCTTCCATTGAACCAGTTTCTTCAAAACGATCAATAATTTTACCACTTACACGCTCAGTGGGACGTCCATGTCTACCAAAACTCTCACGTAATTTACGACATGTTGTTGTTTTTGAACGATTATTTTCATAATTAATTTGAACAATCAAAATGCACTGTTGTGTTGTTAGTGACTCCATGATGATAAATGGCATATTTTTGACGCTTTATATTTCAAAAAAATTTTTAGAACAGATAATATTAAGTACTAAAATTTATCGATTGAAAAAAGGACCAATAGATGGCCCACACTGTAGTTATGAACGGAAAATATTGAACACGCGTGATTCTTCCCGAACCAGGTTCCCAAAAAGGTCCAGCGTTCGGTGTTATATCTCCCTGTGTACGCTACGTCAGAAGTCTCAGGCAATGATCCATCAAGGCTAAATCCTGTCAGACCGCGCCCTTCACAGAGTTTGTAAGTGTTTTTCATAGAGCAGGCGGAAAATCGGTGGCCTAGATCTTTGCCAGTTCCAACATACTATAAAATGTTGATGCTTGATTGCTTCTATGTGTCCAATTGCTTCGGGAAGAAACTAGTTTCATCGTCAGTTTCATTATCAGAAAACTGTTGGTAGTAGGAACCACTAGTGGTCGAATTATCTTCTTGTGCCGTCTAAAGAAGCTGTGCGACTGTGGCGGATTGGCAAGGGTGAGTTTCGATTAGCATACATTGATCAAATCCTAAAATATTACACCGCTTTTCAAAATTATCTAGCAGGTCAGATATTGGATCCGTCAGTCATTTCACGGTTTAATATATGTTAGTACCTTATCGGCTTTATTAGTTAAAAAAAATCTCACTATGTTCAATATGAACAGGGTCATTCAACTACAACATTATGCAGTTTGGCATAATCTTAATTTTAATTTAGCTAGAAATAAAATAATTGATTTTTTACATGCAATTCTGCACTTTTGGATTTTATAAAATATTGAAATTGATTCGTAATCATATATAATGTAACCAACAAGAACAAGAAATTATCAAATTTGTATATAAACGACAAAAAATAAATCGACAATTTAGTTCTAATCAAACTGTACTAAGAGAGAACTGCCTAAGTTCAAAAATGGAAACGCTTGCATTCAATCAAGAAGAGTTTGCGACTCAGATTGATAAAATATGTAATAATTATAAGAAGGATGGCCCAGAGAGGAAAACAAAAACCTCACCAACCGAATACAACAGTTAAAAGAGCTTTATACAAAATTTCAAGAAACAGATAAGAGGAAAAATGGGAGCTGAAAGATGTCAACTTAGAACACTCGTACTTTAAAATAGTAGCACGTGTACTTTAAAATAGTAAGGGCCCACCACTTACACCGGTCCCAGATCACCGCAGTATAAGCCAACCAGAGTCAAACACCAGTTCTATAGCAACAAAGATGCAGGTTTGGAAACAATGGCTCAAGAGTTGCTGCAATTAATAAAACGACAGAGCATTCGGATGAGGAGTCTCTACAGGAAGACTGATGAAGCCGAAGACCTTGTCGTGACTGGCCCAAAACCGGCAATAAAACTGTCAGGAGTGATGCAAAAACTCATGGAGCAAATGCCTCAACTCCATGAGGAAATTTGCATGCTCATTACTGATGAGGAAGAACAACGTATAAAGTACTTCACAGAACAGTACTTCGAGAACATCCTTCAAATAATAACGAGCATAGAAAAGACCGAAGAAATTACATCAACAAACCAAACAACGGACATTCGGCTACCACGAATTCAAATCCCAATTTTTGCTGGGGATTATCAGAAGTGGACTGGATTTCGTGACACATTTCACCAAACTCATCCATGAGAATAGACAAATCAGTCATACTCATAAAACTATCTATCTAAAGGTTCAGTTAGAGGGTGCGGCGGCCAAATGAATCAACCACCTCAAACCAACAGAAGAAAATTACCAAGCCGCCTGGGAAAGTACCCTGAATAGCAGATATAGCAACAAAGGACTACTGATCTCGACATATTTAAATACGTTACTCAGTCAAGTAAATATAAACATAGAGTCTGCAGCGGCACTGAGAAATCTTCATGATACAACAATTGAATGTTTCAAACATTTTTGGATGGAAGGTATACAAATCATTAGAGGCCAATGGCAACCAAAAGCCATTAATCCTGCTATCAAACGCCTTACGTGAAAACAAAGGCCAAATAGTTAAAAGGACCTTCTTTACAACAACAAATTTCTGTGTCTATTGCCAAGGGGGCATACAATTAATGACTGTGGAGGATTTAGGAAATTTAATTCCAGTGAAAGATCTCAAATTGCCATACTTCATAAATTATGCAGAAACTGTTTATCAGCAGAACACGAGACATATGTATGCAGGCAGAAGAATCAATGTAACATATGCAATGAAAAGCATAACACAGGACTGCACATCGATTCCAACGCAGATATGCAGCGAGTATCTAAAAGATATTTAACAACACAATTAGGTCCTGCGATATTACCTACAGCTCAAATCGCATTAACAACAAGCGAGGAAAAAAGCACGCTCTTCAGAGCGTTAATTGACCCAGGCCCTCAGGGGTCATTCATCTCCACAATCGCAGCAAATCTTCTTAAGGATAGGCAGAAACAAGTCAACACTAAAATCACAGGAATGGGAGGAAAGGAAGATGGAGTGTGCAGTCACAAGGTCGAACTAACTTTATTTTTAAGGCTTCAGAGTTCCTTTCGAATTAACTTTGAAGCAATGGCGTTTAAAAAATTAACTAATAATATTCCAGACATCGACTTTGACACCAACAAATGGGCACATTTAATGCATTTACATCTTGCAGATCCACAATACTCTAATAATCGGGGTTGAATGGGACCCGAAAAAGAAACCAATCTCGGTTGGACCATAATCTGCCACACAGGATATAATCAGGAAGATAAAATGCTGTCAATGGTCACAACCAAAATAGTGAAGCAACAACTATAATTATTAGTAGAAAATGATGCCAAGAAAAAACACATAACCAGGAGGTAGCGATCACTGAAAAACTAATGCAGAAAGGACAACGCGACTACCAAACGGGAAATACATGGTATATTTACCACTCAAAGTAGAACCATGTATGCTAAAAGAATCCAGATAAAAACAGTAGCACGATTACTGCAAATCGAAAGAAAATTTCTGAAAGATAAACCATTCGCTAAATTATATCACAAATTTATGGCAGACTATCTAGCGCAGGAGCATATGCAATTGGTTAAAGATGGTCCAGGTCACAATCCAGTATACTATATACCACATCATGGAGTGATCAACTACGAAAGTACTACCACAAAGCTAAGAGTTGCATTTGATGCATCAAGCAAAACCACTTCGGGATTATCGTTAAATGACATCATTATGTCCCAAAATTCAAAGTGACCTAATTGAGGTGGCGAACACACAAATTCGTGCTAACAGCAGATGCGGAAAAGATGTTCCGGCAAATCTGGAGATGCATCATGGTCACCAAAACTTACAACGCATATTGTGGCGAAAAAAAAATCTATCACAACCAATAGGAGAATACAAACTAAAAACGGTTATACCTATGGAACAACGGCAGCGACGTTTCTTGCTGTAAGAACATTAATGCAATTGGCAGAAGATAAAAAGAACAACTATCCGATAGCTGCAAAGGTTATGGAAAGAGGTTTTTACGTGGATGATCTATTGACTGGAAGTGACAGCGTTGAGGAGGTCGTAACCATTCAAGAACAGATGTCAAGACTTGCAAGGAGCGGAGCATTTCCACTCACAAAGTCATGACTAACGTTCCTGAGCACGTACGAACAAAAGGAATGATTAATTTAAAAATCAACCACATAATAAAAACACTAGGGATTCTCTATAATCATGAGGATGATACATTTGAATTTGACTTGACCAGGCTAAATCTTTCAACGGAAGAACCAACGAAATGTCTACTGTGGTCCAAATCTTCAAACTTATTTGATCCTGTCGGCTGGTTATCACCAATAACGATAACAGCAAAGCTGTGTCCCATACACAGTGGGATGACAAGCTACCAGAAGCAATTGAAGAAGCGGATTAACGACAGAAGCATTTATAGCAGCTTACTGCATGTTCACATCTCGTAGGGGGTTGTATAGAGAAATCTATTAGGATAATAATACCAACTTTGATGGTACGGAACGAGTACTGAAACAACAACGCAAGAAGATTGCAACCCTAGAACCAGAAACTGCAAGGTTATTTCAACAAGATGAAACAACCTTTCACTTCATACTTGATACTACCTTGTACGACCATCCGGAAAACTTAGAATCTTTAATACCTGCGCGCATTTTCTAATAAGCGGACCAATAAAGGTAGTTCCAGAACGTAATGATGATACTTGCAGGCTAAGAACACATTGGCATTTAGTACAAAAGTCATCTTTTGGAAAAGATGGTCTAGAGACTACCTGCAGCAGTTACAACAACGTACTAAATGGAGGAAACGTCAGCCCAATTTAGTTGTAGGGGAGGTCGTTCTACTGAAGGAAGAAGCACTGCCGCCGTCGCGTTGGAAAATGGGGAGAGTACAAGAGGTGCATACTGGCTCAGATGGCTTGGTTCGTATTGGGTCCATAAAATGCAACCATCTATAAACGAAAACAATGTTTCCTATATAGTGGGATCCGTGTCAATTCAAATTTAGAAAAAAAAAATTTAGTGTGCGTTCAACAACATGCTAATTTTTTATCCGGAAACCACTCCTTCTAATTCTTTCCCAGTTCCGAATCAAATTTCTGTTCTTTACTCTTAAAATTGCTAATTTCACGACTTGAACCCACCTCATCTACTTCTCAAGAGGAGGATTTAGAGCGTGTCTTAGATATATCAAAATTGAATGGAACTTCTTTATGTCGTGCCCAATTGATCTACAAGTTGGTGAAATAATTGAATAATCGCTGAGTCCTATCACATTAATTTACAATTTTTATCACAATTTTACGTTTTTCAAACACAACCGTTTTCCACACGATCAAGAGTTTTCTTTTACTCTATACGCTGCTGAATAATTGCATTAAGCTCAAGTTTTGACTCGTTGTTAAGTGCGATAAATTAGGTTTGACACTTTGATTTTGGTATTCGTTCTGAACTATCTCTAAACAATTTTTCAATCCTTCTTAACTCTTAAAGGGTGAACCTGTTAAAAATAAATGTAAGATCCATTTTTTGTGTTTTTATTCACTTTAACGAGAGGTTGTCAAAAAATTGCATTTCCAATGATATTTAAAGTAAAATGGCAACAACCGACTATTTGACAAACATTTCCGATTTAAGCGCCCTCGTTTATCTTATCAGAATTTACTTGAACATGGTCATACTCGATGCCAAAAACGATCTAAAAAAATTATAAGGATTAGAAAAAACTAAACATTATATAAAATAAATTTGTGGTATTTCTAACATACGCCACCAACTCTTTCAATCAACATCAAACCAAACCGAAAAAAGCTTAAACTGTCAAGGGTTAAAGTCTTAGAAAAAACAAAACAAAATCCTTTCTTGTTTTATCTTGTTAATCATTCTTCTTGTTTTCGTGTTTACCACTTCAAAAACAGAAGAAAATTAATTTCGTAAATGTGACGTTGTAATATAGTTTAATGTACATAAGAAACATTTTACGAAATGGAAAGAAAAGCTTTCATTTTATTCTCGTTCGCTTTTTTGTTAACGTTTCGTCCTTTCGTCCAACCAAAAATATACAGACACCGGTATATTTCCACTAATTGAGGTTTGACTTTATTACGTTTAATTAATTTTTATGTAAAAAAAAAGTAAATTACAGTAAGTAAGTATTTGTGTATCGTAATGGTGGCATAAAATAAAATAAAAACTTGCTCGATATGCGAAAGCATAAAACCGGAAAAATAAACTTTAAAACACAATGCTGAAATTTACTGTACACCATTACAGATGAGACATAAGAGATAAATTCTAAAAAAAAAAAATACTGTAGTATTTGGAAGCTTTTTTTAAAGTATCACCAATTTGTGTGATGTGGTTTTTATGTGTATAAAAATTAAATTTGTTGTGTTTGAATTGTGAACGAGTGTAATTTCGAAGAAAAGTGGTTTCTATTTTTTTTTTTTTTTGTTTGCTGTAACTTAATAAAATTGAATAAGTGATGGATGGAAAAGGTTGTTTTCTGTCGTTTTGGGATTCTTCAGAAAAATTGAAATAAAAATGTTCGAATTTTTCGTGTTCATGATTTTCCATCTCGATGTGAAAATATTCAATGAACTCTGTAATTAGATTTTGTGGATTCACATTTATAACTAACTATGAGCGCTGTACGGGCGGAATCGGGCATTGTTAAGAAAAGCGAATTGTTTGCGTTGCGGTCGATTAATCAACGTGGAATTGTTATACCCTTTTGTGTATTTTTGCTTTGAATTTTATACGTCAAATTTTACGAATTAAGATTTATGGCCAAAAAATTATGTCTTATATTTTATTCATTAAAGTATTTTAAACAGAAAGTATTTTATTATTTTACAGTTACTGCAAAATAAGTATTATATTTGGCTAACGAGTACAATTACATTAATTGCTTTTCCACGGAAAACAAAACAAAATATTAAAAATTAATGGGAAATCTTGAATAATTAATTTTACGGAGAAATGCAAATTTTACGTTTGTTTGATTTGTCGTAAGATATAATTGTTGTAATTATTAATTTTTTCTTTTGTTCACTTGTTCGCTTTATTTATATTAAGTGAGAATTATTTTCCCTTCATTACAATACAAAACAATAATTTTACTTGTTAAAAAGCTAACTAGCAACAAAATTGTTTTATAGATATGCACAAAAATCAGGGGCATAGCTCTAAGGCTAACAAAAGGAGAAAAAGAAAAATGTATGAAATTTTGGAATGGGTACAAATAGCCGAATGTCGAAGGGCCGAATGTCGAAGGGCCGAATGTCGAAGGGCCGAATGTCGAAGGGCCGAATGTCGAAGGGCCGAATGTCGAAAAGCCGAATGTGTCGAAGGGCCGAACGTGTCGAAGGGCCGAATGTGTCGAAGGGCCGAATAGGTCGAATTTTTTTTTTTTGTTTTTAGAAATATAATTTTTTAAATTTGTTGTTTTATTGAAGATTTTGTAAATTTTTTTTTATTAAACTTAAATGAATTTTTTATGAATTTATGTATTTTACTATTTTTCATCACATATCCAGTCAGCGGTACATTTTGGTGAAGGGAAATCTTGTCATGCGCCACCAATAGGTATATCCCTTTTCCTGCCCGTTAACCCAATTGTGTGGGTACTGTAAAAGTATCACGTCAAAAATTTATTTTTGTATGTGTTTTGACCCAACTTACGCATTTGTGCATTCCTTTTAAAATTATTTTCGTCCAAAAAAAAATTATAATTATATACACAATTGTGTTTGTTGTTTTCCACACAAGCAAAATTTTTACGTAGGTGTAGATGACGTATACATCGCCGAAATCGGGTAAGATAAAAATTTTTAAAAAAATATTCTTTATAGGATTGTATACCTATCATTTTTAGGAGGTACAAGCCGAAAGTTTCGGAAAAATCACCATATTTTCCTGGAAAATTTTCAATTTTTCCAAAAATATTTTTTTGATTTTTTCATCAAAAATTAAAAATCTGCCGTTTTTATTTATCAAATTTTAATTTTAATGATAAAAATTCGAATTACACTGTCATGAAACGGGTAACAAATTATATTTTTGCGTTATTTTAATAAAACTTTTTGATTTTCCGGAAAATTTTTCCCTTTTTTTATTTTTTCAATATTTTTTTTAGGTTTATATATTTTTATTAATATTAATTGCTTCATCAACCTTGCAGACACAGATCAAAGAGTTTTTATCGCTCTTATCGCTTCTTCTGATAGTGCCACAAATGTTAAAAAAAATCAACTTTTGTAAACATAAAATTTTCTTTTAATGTAATTTTAATTCGTTGTACACCTTAGAGGATGGGGGCCCCAAACCTCCGCTTTTCCAGAATTTATACAATTCTTTAAGTGGCAAATTTTATTTATAATTTTAAGCTAAATAAAAAAAAATAATAAAATTTTTCTAGCAAAAATTCCAAAATGTTCCCGGAAAAATTACTTATACTGTCGAAAAACTATTAAAATACAATGTTAATATCAAAATTAAAAAAAAAATACACATTTGTACTGTTTTGAATAAAATAATAAGCAATTTTTCACCAAAAAAAATGGAAAGGTCAATTTTTTCCCGGAAAATGTGTTAATTTTTTCGGCATTTTTGGCTTGCACTTCCTAAAAACGATAGATGCACAATCTATCACAAAATCCTACAAAGAAAATTTTTAAAAAGAATCTTACCCAAAAACGCCATTACATACTATGATTTTTAACTATGATTTGTGTAGTTTGGACTTAAATAGTGCCAATTTTTTTTTTTTGTTTGAAAAAAGGATATGTAAAATACAAAAATAATTAAATTAAATAAAAATATAAAAAAAATATATTTCTAAAAAAAAAAAAAAATAAAAAAAAAATTCGGCCCTTCGACCCATTCGGCCCTTCGACACATTCGGCCCTTAGACATTCGGCCCTTCGACATTCGGCCCTTCGACATTCGGCCCTTCGACATTCGGCCCTTTGAAATCGACATTCGGCCCTTTGATATCATACCGAAATTTTTACTATTCTTTTCTCTTTTGTTTGAACGCTTGCTATAAGAAAATGATAGCCGTCGAAAATGAACGTCTAATTCTATAGTTAGGCCCCAGTCTTTTGCGTGTTTATTCATATACTAGATAGCGACCCGTGCGGCGTATGCAAGCGTGGGTCGGAATTTATTATTTGATTAGAAATAAAAGATGAATTAAAATAAACATTAAAGCCGAGGACAACCTATCTGTGTAATTTCAACGGCTATGAACTTTTCTCACCGAACCCTAAAAGCATGCCAACTATCAACGGACAAAAAGAGCTACGGACATTTGTGCATTATAAATAAGATTTTACTTGGTAATCTTGAACCAAACTAGAATGAACTCGTTCTCTTTAGCAGGGATGGACGAGGTAGATTACGCATATTAATCTACTTGGTTGTCGACATGTAATCTGCTACATAAATTACATGGCAATTTTCTTTGCACCTGACGTCGACAATGTAGACAACGTTGACAAATTAGGAAATGATTTTTAAAACTCAATTTTCTCATTACTTTACGTTAGCCGGTAAGTAAATGACCAATTATTCGTTACTACTCCTAAGCTGATTTTAACTACGTGAACCACCGGTATGTGTAACTACTTTATAATAAGTAAACTGCGCACTATTCAAATACGTGAATTAACTTAATATAATTACGTTAAATTAATTCTAACTTATACAGGAATTTTTTAAATTAAAAATTTATAATTAACTATAGATATTCATATAAAAATATGGCCGAAATGTTGTAACTATCACTTTTTTCGCTTCGACGAAAAAACCCAGCTACTTTGATGAAAATTTGAAAATTTACATAGAAGAAAAAATATTCTTACTTCTAAAATACCGTTGTTCTATCGAAAATGCATCGAGGCGGAAAAAGTGATAGTTACATGTCGGCCGATGGAATAGCTACTACCCAATTAAAGTTAGCCGGAAATGTTCGACCGAAAAATGTCGATAATATAGATTCAAACTTATCAAACGAAAATGACAGCCGATAATTGCCGGTAACATGTTCATCGAAAACGCCAGTCGAAAATGACGGATAATGCAGATACAAATTTTATGTCAAAAATCAATTTATTATTTTAGATTTTTATTTTGCTGTTCCTAAAAATCAACTAAAAAATCAAAGTAAGAATTTTTGATTCTAAACATTTAAAACCATAAATTACCAAAACAATTTTTTCTAAATGCTTTATTAGATATTTGGGGAGGTAAGATGGGAAATGCGAAGTTCGTTCTAATTTCTATCATTTAATAAACGTTAGATCAATTTTCATGTTGGGAGTCCGGGAAAACTCGATTGAATATATCGCACACACAAAATTGGAAAATTTCTAAAAATTGACCATTTAAAGTGTCTGGAAATAAATTCAAAGGAAAGGTCCTAGTGATGCTCACACGTGAAAAATATGTCGCTCACACAAAATTTGAAAATTTCTAAAATTCTATTTCCAGTCATGACACTTTAAATGGTCAATTTTTTGCAGTTTACAAATTTTGTGTGTGCGATATACATATTCAATCGAGTTTTCCCGTACTCCCAACATGAAAATAGACCTGAATTTTTTCCAGGTCTGAACAACATCATTAAGACCTTCCATTTGAATCAATTTTTGGCCATTTTCAGAAATTTTCAAGTTTTGTGTGTGCGATTTATTCAAACAAATTTTCCCGGACTCTTCACATGAAAATTGACCTGAAATTTTTGAAGTTTTGCTAATACATCAAGCAAAACTTCAAAAATTTCGAGTTTTCTCAGTTATAAAGTAATTTTGTATTATAGTTTTAATGCATTTAATAAAAAAAAGGTTAATTTTGAATAATATACGTTAATGAAACATTTTTGATTTAAAAAGAAATTACTATTTAACATCAAAATTATTTATCTGCTTTATCGACATTTTCCGACCGGATATTAATACGAATCTGCCTTACCGACGTTTAAAGTCGGAGTCACGTTGTTTTGAATCTGCATTATCAACATTTTTCGACTGATAAATTTTAGTTGTAACAGCCGAGTCTGCATTGTCGACATTTTTTGGCTATAGTGAGTCGGCTAACCAGTATATAGCTACTAATAACAAACAAATGTTAACAGATTATTTACTTTGTGCGCCATCTCTTATCAAATAGATTTATTTATCGCGATGGAAGATATCTATCGGCCATTAAATGTACAATTTTGGCACATACATTTCCAACTGTCAACTGTCACACATACAATTTCCAATTACAGTGTTTAAGAAATCTTGATATTGTACGTAACTACAGTCTTGGCCAAAAGTATTTGGTACAATTTTTTTGGGTAATAAATTAAAACAATTTTTATAGGTTCATATAACTATTTATTTATATAAAATCAATATTTTGTGGGTCCACCTATTGCCTTAATTACGGCACAAATTCTTTTGGGTAGAGAGCTTACAAGTTTTTTACATTCTGCAGGACGTATGGCGCTCTATTCTTGGTGCAGACAGCGTTTTAGGTTTTCTTTGTTATTTATTGTGTAGCGCCTGACTCTGCGTTTTAATAAACTCCATAAATGTTCTATGGGGTTCAGGCTCGGGGACTGGGTAGGCCATTCCAGAAACTCAATGCCATTTTCACGAAACCATGCCATTGTGAGGGCAGATTTATGACATGGCGCTGGACATCCTGCTGAAATTTGACGCTATGCATGTTTGTATCATCAAAAAGTGTTAAAAATGAGGGCAGCAACGCAGATTCTAGGACATTTCATATTAATTCATGTGGCCCTGACACACGAACATTTCGCCAACTCCAGAATTAGTCATGCAGCCCCAGACCATTATGCTGCCCCCGCGGTTTTTTACGGTTGGTACCACACACTCTGGACCAAATGCTTCGCCTACCTGGCGACGAACAAAAGGCACACCAGGTGTACCAAAAATCTGAAATAAAGAAAATGTAGAGACTTCGGAATTTGTATCGATGAATTTTATTTTAAAATCATATTATTTAATATTATTAGGGCATAGAGTTTTCAACTTACTTAAAAGTTTGATTCGTCTGACCACACGATATTTGACCAATCTTCTCCGGTGAAACTTTAGTAGTTTAAGGCCCATTTATATCGCGCCTTCTTGTTTTTTTCGGAGAGCCAGGGTTTCTTTCTGGCTTTACATCCTTTTACACCAGCTTCCTGAAGCCTTCTGTGAGTAGTGCGAGCAGAGATTGGTTTCTTAATTTCTACTGACAACTCAGCAGCGAGGTTTGAAGAAGTTTTTTTTCCTATTTTTTAAAGCTTCTCTCGGTATCTTTCGGCCCTCACGGTATGTGGTGATGCGTTTGCGTCTGGTTCTGTACCTATTACTGTGTGATCCATTCACGGTGAATCGGTGAACATTTCACAGTTTTAGAAATCTCTACTTGTGATTTCCCTTGCTCATGGAGAAGCTGTATCTGCACACGATATTCTAAACTTAACTCTTTCTGTTAAATTTAACAAATCAAAACACGAATAAATACGAATAAATACAAAATGGAAAAATAACAGATTTTATTGTACCAGATGGTTTATTGCCACATCTGTGGTGTGAGTCACTGTTTTTAGTCCTTTTTAGATGTCGAAAAAATAATAAACAAAGGGGTTGTTTTCTGTTATACTTATCATGTACGCCCCAAATTTATAGGGTGCTCAATACACGGAAAAAAATAAGCTTGCTATCTTAAAGAAAATTTTCTCTTTATTTAATAAAAAGTATTTTTGCTTACTTCAAAAACCAAATTTCTATGTCCATACCAGTTTTTCTAGTTATAAAAATGGTTTTCTTACGAAGAGAATTATTTCTTGACGGAAATTTTAAAATTAAATTCCATCTTGAGAATTATTTTTCTTGTATTTATCGCTGCTATAAATTCTTTATAGTAAGAGAAAAAATCTAGTTTGAAGAGAAATACTTTTAACTTAATCTTATATTTTCTTAAAACAAGAAATTTAATATTTTCTTAAAACAAAAACATAAATTTTATTAAAATACAATATTTTAAAATTGAAAACGTTTCTTGATAATAAAAAAGTAATTTCTCTTTCTGATAAACAAATGAATTCTAGGAATTGCAAAAAAGTTATCTTAATTGAAGAAATAATAAATCTTCAGTCATTCTAAGTTTTCTTTAATCAAGACAAAAATTTCAAATCCAATTTACCATGTTACTTCGAGAAAAGTTTTTCTTATCACAAAAAAGTAATTTTTTAAACTTCAACATAATATTTTTTGGTTTAATATGTATGTCTCAAGCTGAGAGAATACTTTTAATTATAGAAAATGATTTTTCAATGTATAGTCTTAATTTTTTAAAACAAGAAAACGAGTGAAACATTTGAGAATATATAAAATAAGTGAACAGTTTAATAAAAACAACGTGTGTTTTTGTGATTGTCAAATTAAATATTTCCAAGTGGTTTTGAAAAATATGTAAAGTGAAGCTAAGTAGTTAAATGTAAGTTATATTTGTATTACATAAATTTTTAATTTAAATTAACAAGTGATCGCTCTATTTTGTGTGTTTTGTGTGAGTTGTTTGTGCGTAATGATTTTATAGTTTTATTTTAATTTTTTTAGTTAGATAAATCGCTGACAAAAATGCTAAATTTAAATGGCAACAGTAATTGGTTCTATTAGTTCATCGTTGTCTGAGTGTATCAATCACATCATCAATCAACCCCTTCTTCTCCGTCAAGTGGGCAATTATAATCAGCAGAATTTGTTAGAACGGTCCAATTAGATAAAGTAAAAAGCTACTATTGATTTTGATTTTATTTCACAGAACTTTCAACAGTTTCTCGCATCAACCAAAGGGATTACAATCTTAACCACAGCTCGACGAAAGGACCCGCAATCTACTAGTATCTACAGTTGTGGATATATTGCTGCATCGGCTGATTTATTTAATACAGTTGCTAGTGATATCGAGCATTTTTTTCTGGAGAAAGAAAGGTAACTAAGAATGAGTTATATATAAAAATGATTGCTAATTATTGTTTTATTTTCAGGAATTCTTTTGTAAAGGGGGTAGAAAGCTTATACAACAAGCATAAAAATCACTAATGTAAGCTCTGGAAGGTCGGCTTCTTGAAAAATAAATTTTAAAATAGGAATCTTCCTTTCAAAAAATATTTAATTTACTGCAAAAACTACAGGTACGAGTATTAACAAAAAACTAATGTTTAGTCTGGAATTTTTTAAACCTACTTTGTATTTTTTTCATCCTTAATAATTTTTTTCAAAACTTACCGATGTTTATTTGTTACTGCATGTTAAAACTATGTGTGAGTTATGCTATCAAAATAATGAACTTTTCATTATTGTAAAAACTAGTTGTTCTTAAAACCCTTAGTTTTTCATAAACTTCCCAACAAAACAAAAATATTGAAGCCAATTATGTCTTCTATTTAATTATGTTTGTATTTTATTATTGTAATTTGTATTATTTGTATTTTATTAATGTAATTTGTAATATGATATAGCTAAATTATATTAAATTGAATCTTTATATTTTTTATAATAAAATAAAATAAAAAATATGTAATAAATTTTTATCGTTATTATTTTGGAAATTATATTAAATGTTGCTCCAATAAACAGGAAAAAAAGCTGTAAACCAGAAATACTACTACAGCTTTCAAGAAGTTAGTTTCTAAAATCTAGAAATCCAAAAGCTTATTTAAGCAATTCCTTCTCTACAACTGATAAATGTGTTCTTCTATCAAGAAAAAAAAAATGATTTCTAACAGAAAATGCATTTTATTTATTAGAAAATGTCTCTTAACTAAAGAAATATAAATCATACAGTTATATTTAATATTTCTTAATACAAGCCTCAATTTATTGCATTTTGAGATACGGTTACCTTAAAACATGAATTTGTTATCTTTAATGAAGAAATAGATATTAAAAATTGAGAAAAACGATTTGCTCTATAAAATAATATTTTCTTACTTTAAGAAATTGAATTTCTTTCAACAATAAAAAAATATTGTTTTAATATTTAAATAAAAACATCAAATGAAGAAATTGGAAGTTTGCATTATGAAAAAGTTATCTTAGCTGAAAATCAAGTGCTCATTTTTCTTGAATCATTCAGTTTTTTCTTCGTTGTAACCAGTTTTTTTTTCCGTGTACTTTTGGCCAAGGCTGTATTTATGATGTCCGTTACATATAATTTTTTTTTTATTATTTTATTCCTTATCCATGACTACAGTTGCGCCAGAGGGGTTCACGCTTTTCTTATTTTCTTAATTTGTGCGAGCAAGCTAATGCACTTTTATTTTAACCTTTGGGTGCAGCGGTGTCCTATATTGAGTTTGAGGGTTTCATCTCAGCATCTGGAGTGGTTGTCAACTCTATGTGGGTGGTCTTCCGGAACCATTGCTAATTTATACTTGGGTCGCTGGTCTTCAAAAGTATCCCAGTATAGTATTAACCAACATTGGCCTGATGAAACCGAATGTGCCGACCGAAAAATGGAAGGTCAACCACTTCAAACGCGGGAACAAAAGCCAAAAGCTCTGGTCCATAGATCGAGTCTATGTAGCTTTCGGGTTATTTACTGGTATCTTGTAATAATTTCAATACTAAGTATTAAACAGATCAACTTGCATCATAACAAGTCAGCTTCTTTTGAGCTTAAGTTACTGGTTGCTGCCTCCGACTGCGGAAGAGTTTACAAATCTTTACAGGCTGTTTAATTATGGCGTAAGCTTGCTATGGTGTATAGTGTGTAACTGGAGAGTGACAGATGACATTCTCACTTTTGAAAACAGACGTATCTCTTTTAACTTTAACCTTAAAATGCCATCTCTTAAACCTTTCCGCAGCAATAAGTTAACCAACTGGGATTCATTTCCTCAGCTTATTTCACTCGATGAAATACGATCGCCTCAAGACATTGAACTGTTAGCATCATCATTTACAAAAGCAATTACATTGGCATTTGAAAAGTATTGCTCTCTTATTACCAAATAAAAGACTGAGAATAAACGCCAAACTATGTTGGGTCCAAAAAGCTGAACGGTACCTTTCATACTTTTTATTGTGCTTTAGTCCACAGGGTATAGTCACTCTCGATATTCTGCGTTATAGTATATTCTCCTTTGCACCATACAAAATTGGCGTTCCTTATGAGATCTTCCCTAGCCCGTTTCAAGCATGCATTGTTTTTGGGACTGTTCACGAAAGCTGGTATCTATTTATTTATTTATTTATTTATTTATACAGTTAGACGATTTTGATTGAAGCCCAACCCCATTTTGAGCTCACAAGCTCATTTATAACGAGGTTTTTGAACTTCATAAAAATTTCCGAAATGACGACCATCTGCTTCGTGTCAAATTTAAAATTGGTACCTGCTACCATGGAACAATTTCATGAACCCTTTAGTACGCTCCTTTCTGTTGTACTAGGCTCCTTTCTGTTGTACAACAACTTTACTAGGCTCCTTTCTGTTGTACAATTGTCCAATAGTTCAATCCTTGTGAGGTAACAATCTGTCCCTAATCTGTCTGAAAGCTTTGGAAAGGATTATCGACAGATTTATTGGAGATCGCTTCTTAACTATTTCCTCTTTTCTGTTTGGAGAAACGATTTGTAGAGCGGATGTCGTCAACCATCTTGGTGCTGTCTTGGACAGTAAATTTTACTGGGAGGCTCTACCTTCAATTCTAATTTTTGCTTTTCAGACCGTCTTGTATAATAAAAAATCTTTATTCTAACCGAAATTTCAGAAATCAGACAAGGTCCCAAGCTACCACTTCTGGTACACAGATGTCCATCACATTTTGCATGGATCTCCAAATTTATTGAAAACGCTTTAGTATGAAGTTTTATGCAGAATAGTCAATCCGCCTGGTCTGTAGAGATGCCGAATTTTGAAGAAGTAAAATTTTTTTATCAAAACTCGTCGTTTCCGGTAAAATTTAAAATGTGATTTGAACCAATTTTGTTTGAAATTTAATTAACAATCCTTTTATTTAATCGTTTTTCCGTAAATGCCATATAATTTTAATAACATTGCAAAACTCGAAAAGCTCCCATGGAAGCTGCCACTTTTGTTGGAAAAAATTTATTTATTTATTTATTTATTTATTTATTTATTTACCAAACAAGGTATATATTATAAAAGTATTCTTATGAAAGTAATTATCATAGTTAAATATATAAAATCATATTTTCTAACAAATTTGTAATACATTTTCAATATAAAATATTTCGTTAACTTATTCGTACAAATTTGATTTTATTACTATTTTTTATTTTGATACTTAAAAACTAAATATAAGATGTTCTTGCTACGTTTATTCTTACGGGTTCATACAAACCTACGATTGGTGTGACTCGGAGTACTTAGTGTCCTCACCAATAGTAGTTAGGTAGCAACCCAAAAATAGATTCCGTTTTATAAAATAAAAATTTATTTAAATTGCCATCTTAAAATTTTTCTTATATGTTTGTTTCGTCAAGTTAGTGCCTGGCTTGTAAGCATCAATATGGTTATTAAAAATTTTACATGCTCTATTTATTGGTTCATTCATTCCATAGTTGGTAGGGTGGTGAACTTCTTTTAAGTACTTTGCATGTCGAGTGCGTCCTTGATTTAAAACCACAGCATTTGAAATTTCTTCGACGTTGATGTTTTTTTTTAGCACGTCAAAAATGAAACTGGCCGCGAGTAAATTTCGTCTTGATGAAAGAGTATCTAAACCTATTATGTCGAGTCTAGAATTGTAACTTGGTAGGTTGGTATAATCTTGCGGATCGAACATATGCCTGAGCACGAACAATAAGAATTGCTTCTGTACTGATTCAAATTTTA